>CAUYUJ010002447.1:350221-457721 GCA_963575745.1 Prorocentrum cordatum
GGGGAGGAGCGAAGTGGGATGGAGGCAGGAAGGGAGAGGATCGAGGAGGAGCAGCAAACAAATTGAAGAAGTTGCCCGCGGCGCACCAGGCGGTGCAGGAGGCGCGCGCGCAGCACCGCAAGCGCGCCATCGGGACCGCGCGCCCCCGCCGTCGCGCCGCACCTCGCCGCCTCCCCGCCGCTGCGCCTCCTAGTTACTCGCCTGTCGTTGACAGTAGGTACTTTTGTATTTCCAGATCCCAATCTACTTCAAGGTCCATCCTATTTCAATAACCGATGTGTTTTGGATGCTCTGGGCGGGCCCCAACCCGATCTCTACTTTATCTGTCATCCTCCTTCATGCTTCCACGTACATCTTCCGACTGGCGGGTGTTTTCTCCTTCCCCCCCTCGGACCGCCCATATATCGAAGACGCCTACGGCGAATCGCCACCGCCCCCTGCCTTTTGGAATCGCCCATGTGGCCGAGCGTTGTGGGAAGAGCTTTGCCAAGCAATCGGACCATGTGTTCATCCAACCGTTGTGGGAACCCTTCGGGAAACACTTGGGGGAGGATGGCGGGGAAACTCACGAGGAGGAGGAGGGGGAGGAAGAGGAGGAGGAAGAGGAGGAGGAGGAGGACGAGGAGGACGAGGACGAGGACGAGGACGAGGAGGAGGAGAGGAGGCGGATGATGAGGAGGAGGAGGAGGATGCATCTTGGGAGTCTCTGGGGGCACTCTTGGGGCGTCCTGGGAGCTTCCTCGGAGCCTCTTGGAGACATCTTTGGGGCCTCCTTGAGCATTTTGGGAGCCTTTGGGGGCTTCTCGGGGGCCTCTTTGGCCGTCTTACGGCGTTCCTGGCCCGTCTGACGGTAGGAAGCCGTCTTGGGGGCTTCTCCGGGGCGACTTGGGGCCCTCTTGGGGTGCTCCAGGGCCTTCTTGGATGCTATCTTGGGCGTTTTGGAGGCCTCTTGGGCCGTCTTGGGGCCCTCCTGGGCCGAGGGGCTCCGAAGCACTTCATAACTCTTCAGGGGTGGGGACTGAGGCTTCAGTCTGAGGACCTGAGGACACGCCCACTCCGTGTCCAGCGGCACGGTGCCGGATGGGTAATGAAAGTCCTATCCGTCAGCAGGGGCAGGAGGAGCGGGACGAGCAGGAAGACAAGGGGGAGGCGGGGGAGGTGAACGAAAGGGGGCGAACGACGACGAGGAAACACTCGGATCCAGAAATGTGGCCCGCGCTGGGGCGCAACAGCGCCATTCTGAACAGCGGGAGCATGTGCTGATCTTGAATTGGCGCCAGCTCTGCAGCGGGAGCATCTGTTTGAAACACCGAAAGCGACCCGATTGAAAACAGTATGGAACAACAACTGTGAGAGAGCGTGATCCACCGCCGCTTTACTGTGGAAAATTCTTTACGCTTCGCGTATCCCCACCAGCCCATCTCACAGCAGCAACTCGTGCGAAGCATGCCGACAGTCGTGTTTTTCAGGCGTGCGTCCGCTTGGCCCCGCATATCTCCCCTGTTCCTCCTTCCTCCCGCCTCCTTGTACATCCTCCTTGTGGGGGGAGCGGGAGAAGGACGAGGCGGAGGAGGAGGGAGAGAAAGCGCTCCTCGTGATTTGAGTCGTTTGGGGTTTCTCGTCCTGGTGTGAGTCGTTCGGGCCCTTCTTCCTGGTGTGAGTCGTTCGGGCTCTTCGTGGTGTGAGTCGTTCGGGCTCTTCGTCCTGGTGTGAGTCGTTCGGGCTTCTCGTGGTGTGAGTTGTTCGGGCCCCTCGTCCTGGTGTGAGTCGTTCGGGCCCCTCCTCCTGGTGTGACTCGTTCGGGCTCCTCGTGGTGTGAGTCGTTCGGGGCCGCGTCGTGGTGTGAGTCGTTCGGGCTCCTCGTGGTGTGAGTCGTTCGGGCGCCTCGTCCTGGTGTGAGTCGTTCGGGCCCCTCCTTCTGGTGTGACTCGTTCGGGCTCTTCGTGGTGTGAGTCGTTCGGGCCCCTCGTCCTGGTGTGAGTCGTTCGGGCTCCTCGTGGCGTGAGTGTTCGGGCCCCTCCTGTATGGTGTGAGTCGTTCGGGCTCTCGTGGCTGCGAGTCGCTTGGGCCCTCGTCCGTCCCTGAGTTCGTTGGCTCCTCGGACCTCGGCGGGGCCATTGGGCGGCCTTGGGGCGTCTTGGGTCCTCTTGGGGGCCTCTGTGGGCTCGTGGGGGCCTCTTGGGGGACTCTTGGCGGCCTCTTGGGAGCCTCTTGGGGGCTCTGGGGGCCTCGTGGGGGCCTCTTGGGTGCCTGTTGGGAGCCTCTGGGGGCCTCTTGGGGGGCTCTTGGAAGCCTCTTGGAGGCCTCTTGGGAGCCTCCTGGGGGCATCTGGGGGCCTCTTGAGGGCCTCTTGCGACCTCCTCAGAAGCGCAAATGAGCGCTACCCCCTGGGAAAGACAAAATGAGCCCAAAACCTTTTGTAAAATCAATGATTTTGAGAACAAGGAAGAGGAGCGCTGCCCCCTCAGAAGGCCACAATGGGGCCGAAACCGTAGTAAAATCAATGATTCTGGCTTCACAGAAGAGGAGAGGGTTTTTTTAGCGTCCCCCCGTCGGGGCCAGAATCCTCGTGAGGGTCGTCGTTTTTTGGCCCTCCTAGGAGTCGAAAAAGACCCCTCCAACGACCCGCGGAACTCCCTCTCCAGGCCCAGGGGGAGGGGGTAGGGGGAAGGGTAAACCCCCCCGAAGGGGAAGAAGGGGGGTTGGGGGGTTGAGAACAGAGAGAGCTCTCTAAACCACTCACGCCCAAAGGGCTGGTGGGATTTCCCCCCCCCTTCTTCCTCTGGGGAACCCGGGGATTCCCCCCGCCCCGCTCTCCGGACCCCCCCCCCCCTGCTTAGAAACCCCTTTTTTCCCCCCCCCCCCTCCCCTCCCCCTGGCCAAAACCCCCCCTGTAACCCCACCCCCCCTCCTCCCCTCCGGAAAACCGGGGGGGTCACTACCGGTTCGAACCCCCCTCGGAAAACCGAGGGGGGTCACTACCAGTTCGAACCCCTCCCCCCCCCTCCAGAAAACCAGAGAGAGGTCACGACCAGTTCGAACCCCCCCCCCTCGGAAAACCGAGGGGGGTCACTACCGGTTCGGACCCCCTCCCCCCCCCCTTGAAAACAGGGGGGGGGTCACTTTACGCGTTCGAAACCCCCCCCCCCCCTCGAAAACCGGGGGGGGTCACTGCCGGTTCGAACCCCCCCCCTTCCCCCCTCGAAAACCGGGGGGGGTCTCCCCCTCACCGCCAGCAAACGACTCCCGGTCCCTACCACCGTCCGCACCACATCCCCCACTGCTGTTCCCAGCACCACTGTCCTCACCACCACTGTCCCCACTGGTTCCACCACCGTCCCTACTGTCCCCACCAGTGCCCCCACCACTGTCGCACTGTCCCCACTGTTCCCACCACTGTTCCCACCACGGTTCCACTCTCCCCACTTTCTCCACGGCCCCAACCACTGTCCCCACTGTCCCCACCACTGTCCCCACTGTACCTCTGTCCCATTGTCCCACCGCCGTCCTCGCCACCGCCTTCACCACTGTCCCCACCACCACTGTACCCTCCTCTGTCCCACTGTTTCCACCACATTCCCATTGTCCCCACACCACTCTCCCCACCACCACCGTCCCCACCACTGTCCCACTGCCCCAACTGTTCCCACCATTGTCCCCGCTGTCCCCACCAGTGCCCCCACCAGTGTGTCAATGTCCCCACTCTCCCCACCATTGTCCCACCACGGTCCCACTCTCCCCACTTTCCCCACGGTCCCCACCACTGTCCCACTGTCCCCACTGTACCCACTACTGTCCCACTGTCCCCGCCGCTGTCCCACTGTGCTGTCCCAGCGTCCCCACTCATCACTGTCCCACTGTCCCCACTGTCCCCACCACTTTCCCCACCGTGCTACTGTCCCACCACTGTCCTCACCACCGCCTTCACCACTGTCCCCACCACTACCGTCCCCACTACTGTCCCACTGTCCCCACCACTGTCCCGCTGTCCCCTCACCACTGTCCCCACCACCACCGTCCCCACCACTGTCCGCCCCCCCCCCCGGTTTTCGAGGCGGGGAGGGGGGTTCGAACCAGTAGTGGCCCCCCCCGGTTTTCGAGGGGGGGAGGGGGGGGTTCGAACCGGTAGTGACCCCCCCTCCTTTTCATGATGGACTGGGGGGGGGAGGGGTTCGAACCGGTAGTGACCCCCCCCGGTTTTCTGAAAGGGGGGGGGGGCCGGGGGGGGTTCGAACCGGTAGTGACCCCCCACGGTTTTCCGCCAGCAGCGGTAGAACACGCTCTTTCACAACTTTTGAACTCCTGTGTGGGACCGTGCAATACGCGGAGACGGCGAGATATTTTCAGGACGTAGTCGGGGGAGAGAGGAGAGTAATTAGTATTTATATTGAGTAATTGTGGAGCGGGAGGGGGAGGCGGAGGGGAATAGGGGGTCGACTGGCAGAGGGGGTTCGGAGAGGGGGTGGGGCGGCGTGAGAGAGAAGGCTAGAGCCACACATCGGTCGGACTGCTGCTGGATGTCTGATGGTTTTCCTTGTGGGAGCACTGTCGGTGGTGCTCCTTCCTCCTTGGGAAGCTCGGGAGGCGCTGCCTCAGAGCCAACTGGGGGGGATTGCTTGGGGCCTCTTGGATGCATGCTGGGCTGCCGCTCACCCGCGATCCCCTGGTCCAGAATCTTGAGGCAGCACGGGGATGTGCAAACCCCTCCCCGAAGGGTAAGACGGGCTGTTTCAGAGGAGCTGGCATGTTGAACAACACACGGTCAGAGGGCTGGTGGCGGGCTTGCCGTCTGTAGCATCCCTGGCCCGAGGAATGCGAAGTTCATGGGCGAGCTCTTCATCCGCGACATGCTCTTCGCACCCGAGGCGCCTCCCGGCGTGCGCAGGGGACTCGACTGTCGGCCACAGCACAGGTCCGAACAGGCCGCTCTGGCCTGGGCCGCTCTGTTTGCTCGGTGGCCGCCCCGGGGGGCCCGCCGCCACTGCTGGATCTGACTCGGGAGCCTGGGTTCCAGGCCTCCCAGATGGGACCTGAGCAGGTGGGCTCGGAGGATCGCGCCGCATCGCCGACGCATCGGCTGTGCGGCTCGATATGGAGCCCGAATTTCGCCACGCAGACGGCGCTGGTACATCGGCGATGCATTGGCGATGCGGCGCGGTCCCCCGACGCCGTCTTCGGCGGCACGTCCAGGGTGGAAGGCAGAGGGGGCGGGCCTTCTCCGCCGGCCTACTCCAGTGCCACAGGACTTTTGGAAGTCGCAGTCGGACACTCCGATTTGCAGTCTCAGTGCCACCGGACACTCCGATTTGCAGTCGGGAACTTTTGGATAGCGTGTCGCCCCGTCGGTTCTGGCCCACCGCGCTGCGGCGCGAGACGCGGTCCACTTTCGGGTCCCCCAGCGCCCCGCTGGGCGGATCGACGCGGTATCCGCTTGCAGGGCATAGCGTGTCGCCGGGGCCGCCGCGGCGAGACGCGAAGCAAAGTTCCCGACCGTAGGTCGACTTGTATATATATATATATATATATATACATATATGGTCCAGGGCTTGGGCCCCCCCCCCAATGCTGATGCCATTGGCCCCCCCCCGCGCGATGGTCCCCCCCGCCCCCCCCTGTGGGCGTGGCGTGGTGCTGCGCTGCGGTGCCCCCCCCCCCTGTGGATGTGGTGTGGTGCTGTGGTGGTTCAGAAGTGGGCGTGGCGTGGTGCTGTGCTGCGGTGCCCCCCTCCCCCCCCCTGTGGATGTGGTGTGGTGCTGTGGTGGTTCAGAGGTCGTCGTCGTCGTCGTCGTCGTCGTCGTCGTCGTCGTCGTCGTCGTCGTCGTCGTCGTCGTCGTCGTCGTCGTCGTCGTCGTCGTCGTCGTCGTCCTCGTCGTCCGTCGTCGTCGTCTCGTCGTCGTCGTCGTCGTGTCGTCGTCATCGTCGTCGTCGTCGTCGTCGTCGTCGTCGTCGTCGTCGCCGTCGTCGCGTCGCCGTCTCGCCGTCGTCGCCGTCGTCGTCGTCGTCGGTCGTCGCCGTCGTCGTCGCCGTCGTCGTCGTCGTCGTCGTCGTCGTCGTCGTCGTCGTCTCTGGGACCATACCATCTGGAGGGGGGGGGGGGGCCCGAGGAATCCTGGGACCATCTCGTCTGGGGGGGGGGCCCGTGAACCCTCGACCCTGGATCATATATTTGAAGTGCTTCGATCGGCGCTTTGGGGGAAGGCCTAGGTTTCGGCCAGATCTGGGGCCCCGGGCGGGGCCCCAAGCTCTCGTGTTCCCCGTCTTCGCCCCTGCGAACAGCGCCGGCGTCGAGAAACGATGCCTGCGCGCACACGAGTTGTCGTGGGTTCCGGGATGTATGCACTACGCGAGCGTTCGCAACACGAGGCTGGCCTCGCGGACTGGGGGGTCGTGCTTCATGTGCGTGGCTGGGCACGTGCGTCTCTTGTTGGAATCCCAGTGGTGCGCCACCGCCTGGAGTTTGGGCCCTTGGGGCCCATGCGGCGGGGGCCTCACCGCCCAGGGT
The DNA here is from genome assembly GCA_963575745.1 of Prorocentrum cordatum. Classification (NCBI taxonomy): domain Eukaryota; class Dinophyceae; order Prorocentrales; family Prorocentraceae; genus Prorocentrum; species Prorocentrum cordatum. The sequence continues at coordinate 356,724 of CAUYUJ010002447.1, forward strand.
CAAGGGAGGAACAAATACGCCGACCCCCACAATTGGTGTTTGCTGAACGACCCTGGGCGTTTACTTTGCTTGTCGGGGTGCTCCTTGTGAGGTCGGTTGTTCTGCTCTCTACAGGGCGCTCCGCTCGGCTCGGGACCTGATGGCGTCTCCGCGCTCTGGCGCGCGACTCCCGCCGAGGTCACGCCCTGCCGGGGCGCGGCGGCCCCGTATCGGGTGGCGCATGCGCCACGGCCTTGTCTGACCCCTGGCCTTGGGCCGTACGCTGTCTGCCATCCCCGCGGCACCGCCAGTCGACGGCGAGGGAAGGGGGGGAAGCGAGAAGGATTGGGCCGCCTCAGCAGGCGGCGGGGCTTGTCAGAAGCCCTCTGACCTTCTGAGAAGTCGGGGAAGGCTTAGAACACTTCCCAGAAGGCCCGAGACGTTCTGAGCCTTCTGAGAAGGCCCGCCCCGTCTGACTTCCCCCCCGGGCTCGCCGCCGAGCTAGGTCTGGGACCTTCCACTGGCACTGCTGGCTCAGCCAGCCCCCGCTTGAGGGTAAACCGTTTCTCCATTTTGGTTGTTGTCGCTGTTGCCCGGGGCTGTGGTTCTGCACTCGCTGGCGCGATGGAGAGAGATGGACAGAAGTTGTGAGAGAGAGAGAGAACAGCAGACAGACAGAGATAGATACCGAGACAAAGATAGAGAAAATACTGGGGTAGAGAGAGACGGAGAGACACAGGCAGAAACGCAGACGGACAGACAACGGCAGGCAAGCAGGCAGGCCGACAAACGATGGGCAGGCCCGACGGACCGACAGGCAGGCAGGAAGAAGACTACCCAGACGGTGTTTGTTGAAATCTCAATGGATATGCGATGAATTGGAGACCGCGCTTAATGTAGAAATGTCGGTATAGCATGAGGGGCAGTACGTAAGAGCCAGGGGAGCGATTGCTGTTGGATTCCCCGGCGCGCGCTCTCGCAGCTCTTCACCTGCACTGAGATGCTTCTCAAGCAGCCCCTGAGCAACATCGCTCTGGAGTCAGGGGGGATGGGTAGCGATCTCGCCGCTCGATGCCGCGCGGACTCGGGGCGATGGGCAGCACGATGGCAAGAAAGATGGGAAGAGTGGAGGGAGGGAGGGAAAGAGGGACGTATGGATGGATGGAGGAAGGGATGAGCAGCGAGAGAGCGAGAGAAAGAGACAGAATAACGAATGGCTGGATGGATGGATGGATGAAGGAAGGGAGGAGCTGAGAGAGAAAGAGAGAGAGAGCGAGAGAGACGAGGAACAGGATGAGCAGGAGTAGGAGGAGGAGGAGCAGGAGTAGGGTGAAGAGGATGAGGGGGAGGGCAAAGAGGAAGGCAGGGAGCCCATCCGAGCAAAACTCACAGGTGTACCGCAGGACGCAGCGTAGCAGGGGAGCAGGCATGTGAACAGACGGGAGACGGCAGACCGGCGCAGAGCACAGATAGCCGAGAGCGGAAGCGGGAAGGGCACGCAGAGCGCATGGAAGAGGGAGTGCACACGCGTCCCCCTGGCGCGCACGGAGAAGAGAACGGAGGACGGGGAGGGCCCAGCACCTCCGAAGTAAGCTCGGCCTGACACCTCCTGAGGTCGGATCTCGTTGAAGAATGCTGGTTCGGCGGCTTCTCCCGCACTCCCTACCCTCACCCCTCCTCGCTAAGCGGAGTCAATTCCCCCCTTGGTCCTCGGTGTGCATTCTTCTTCGCCTCCACGTGTTCCCTGCTCCCTCATCCCTAGTCAGTTCTCCCTCAAGATTGCTGCTCCATCTCCATAACGTGGCCGGCAGGGCGCACCGCTTCTCGGTGCAGGCCCTCGGCGCTGCCGCGTGGCTCCAGGCGCCGCCCTGCGAGGCCACCAGCACCGCCAGCCCGCACGGCATCATGCAAGTCGGCGTGCAGAAGGGGCTGCGAGCCCAGCTTCCGCAGGAGAGGAGAAGTGGTTTTGCCCAGCCTGTGGCGAGGTGATGGACGTCTTCTGCGACCACGCGTTGGTCTGCGCCTGCCGCGGCGACTGGACCAAACGCCACAACGCTCTGTGCAACCAGGCCTTTTTCGACGCCTTGGCCGCTGGCCACGCCGAGGCGAAGTTGGAACGCCCAGGGCTGCTACCCCCGCGCCCCGCTTGGGAGGCCAACTCCAGGGGCGAGCAGGGCGGGTCCCAGGTGGACGACAGCGGCCGCCGCCCTGCCGACGCCTACTTGCTATGGTGGCGCAGCGGCACGGCAGCCGCCTGGGACTTTGCCGCCACGTCCAGGTTGTGCACCGATCTCCTCGCCGCGTCGGCCGTTTCGTCGCGCGCAGCGACGGAGCGGTGCAAGGAGTTCAAAACGTAGCTCCAGGACACCGCGCGGCTTTGCGCCGCACAGGGCTCGACCTTCCTCCACATGGTGGTGGAAACCCACGGCGGCGGGTGGGGCCGCGAGGCACGCAGGGCCTTCGGGGTCTTAGCCAAGCGGGTAGCTCACGCCACGGGGGAAGACGCCGCAGTGGTTTCGGACCAACACGCCCAGCGACTTTCCGCTTCCCTGCGCAGGGAGAGCGCGCGGGCGGCGTTGCGGCGCCTGTAGACGCAGTTTGGAGGGGCGGGGCGGTGGCAGCCCGTCTGGCCGCGGCCAACGGCTGCCTCCGCGCGGACGCCGCGTGAGGCGTCCCCAGCGCTGCGTAGCGCACCCCGCCCACCCACCCCCGCCCTTGGTGGGCAGCACGGACGCCGCCCGCGCCGTTTCGCCAGCGTCGCGTTGGCTGCTCCTCGCCCCCCTCACGCACGCCGCCCAGCCCTTCCTCGGCAGGGCGACGGGTGATCCTGCAGAGGGCCCCCCCGCCAAGCCGCAGCGTGCTGGGCCGGGTCGGCCACCCCCCGACGACCCTGACTGCTTTTCCCGACGACCACAAACGACCCCCCCCCAACGCCCACAGCCCACGCAAGCGCTACGCCTGTGCCGCCTGGTCGGTGTCGCGGCCAGCCGCAGGGTCTGGGGCCTCGTCACGCGTGGCTCTTCCCCCCGGCCCCGGGTCCAGCCTGTCTGCTCGCGGTTCCTTCCCCTTTCTTTTCCCCTTTCGTCTTCTTCTTCTTCTTCTGTTTCTTCTTCTTCTTCTTTTTCTTCTTCTTCTTCTTCCTTGATTCCCTCTCTTTCCTCCTGCTCCCTGCCTGCCGTCTCCGCCCGGCCCCTCTTCCGCCCGCCCGCCCGCCCAGCTGACCCCTGCCTCCCGCTTGCGCGTTCGTCGCCGTCTGCCTGCTTCTCCCCTCTCCCCTTTCCGCCAGGCAGCGCAGCCTGCCTGGGACCATCATGGCGGCGCGCAGGGTTTCGTTGCGACCTCCCTCCTCCTTCCTATCAGTCGAGACTTCTTCGCCGAGTCGACACAGTTTTTCTAGTGCCCGCAGCCTTGCGCAGCCTGATGCAGCCGTTGTCTTTGACCAGGACGGAGCTTTGGGGAGGGGTTAGCTGGGCTTCGGACCGAAAGTGTATAAAGGAAGGGGGGATAGTTAAGGAGGTGCCCCGTCTTCCGCCCCGTTGGCCGGGTTTCCAGGGCGCGTTCTTTCCATCCGGCAGCCGCCACAACGGTAACGGCAAAGAGGTTGAAGAGTGTGTCGCTTACCTTCCATGGGGCTACTCTTTGCGCATGCGGTGCCGTCGACGGTGCTGCCGGCATAGCTGACACCCGCACGTGCGGCAAGGGATTGCACAGCTTACGGCTCACCTTCAGCGAACTTTTTTGAGCATGCAGGACTGCCGAAGGAGTCGTGAGTGTCGTAGGTGCTGGCCGCGCTGGCTTTGGAAACCCTGTGGGCGACGGTGGGAAAGCGGCGTGGAATTCTTCATCCCCAGAAGTTTGCGATGGGGGCTCGGATTTACCATCAGGCTCTGGACTTGGGCTCGGTGTTCGATCCGATGCAAAATCGGGTTTTGCTGTCGAGCGTGGTGACGTGGGTAAAATCCACGCCCTTGGCGGCGGAAGGCCAGGAGTTGCGCCCCATTGCTGTCCCAGTCCCAGCTCCTCGCTCTGCTACGCATGAAGTGTTGATATGGATAGTTTTCAAGATTTCCAGGTTTTCCTGTTCCGCGCGGGCTACAGGGACGAATGGTCGAGCGCACTCCGTCGCGCAGGTTTTTTGCGCGATGTGCGCGGTGCACTTCTCGCGCATCGGAGCGCCCTCGGAGATGCCCAGATGTATGCTGTGTTGCTCTCGGGGAGTCCGCGAGTCGCAGCTGCCGTGGCGTTGTTTTCGATGTGACCCCTTCGAGTGCTGTTCGCGGGCGCAACGCGCGGCGCGCGCTGCGCCCAATGGCGCGGCGCTGTGCGTGAATCAGCCGGCCGCGTCCGTCGGACCGCCCGGAAATTATTTCTGGATTGTAGAATGTTTCAGAACATCGTCTCCGCTTTTTTGGCGCAAGCGGTCACGGAATTTTTCAAAAAGGAACCCGGAAATTCTCCAAACACATTTATGAGGGGTTGAACGCGCCCGCCGCGCAGGACATCTGAAGAATTCTGCAATCCGGAATTCTTCAAAATGGGTTTCAGAATTGTTCAAAATCGACCCCGGAATTTTTCAACATCGATTCTGGTATTTTTCAAAAGTAGGCCGGGCATGTTCAACAACGTCCTCGGAGTTTTTCAAATTTACCTTTTTGGAGAAGTTTCCAGAGTCGCGCGTGATTTGCCACACCGTGTCTTTGGAAATCCACCGACGCGCGCGGTGCGCGGCGGCGGGCGATGGGACGGTGCGCCACCGTCCCCCCCGCGCTCGGCAACAAAAAGGGGGATCAGCAAGTGCCGAATAGCCCCCCTACGGGCGGCCACTCGATTGCGAATGGGTGACCGACCAGCAGCGCCAGCCAGAGTAAACAATATTCGAAGCAACGTGTACCCCGCGCGAAAGTTGTTCGACATCCCGGAATCCCCAGAACGTATCAATAGCACGTTGTGTCAATAAATTCTTCTCGTCGTGCTTGCGGCGATCCAGTCCTGCCAGCTGCGCGGATCGCGCCGCGCTGTGCGCTGACGCTCATGGAGTCGGGTAGTCCTCCTCCAGCTCGGAGGGAGAAGAGGGGGCCGATGACTTGCATGATGAGCTCCACTTCAGCAGTCGCTCGCGACTGGCGGTGCCACCATGGTTCTGCGGTATGGGGGACTGGAGCAATTGGGGCCGTCTTGCAGGCAAGCCGCCCGTGCCCCCGCCCGAGCACCAAGGAAACAGATATTGAAGGGCTGACGGTCATTATGTTGCCAATCGCGGTCCTTTTTATTGCCAACGAAGCAGCCCAGGCTTTGGACCAGCAGCTGATCACTTTTCGTTTGCGGCGGCCGCTTCAGTAGGTCGGGCTCCAAGGGAAGAGAAGAAGGGGAGAGGGAGGGCAGGAAGAGGTTGGTGAAGAGGACGAACAGACGGGGAGGGGGAGCTGCTCCGCCTTGCGAGCGCGCCGTTGACAAAGCTACCCTGCTAGCACGCCGAGAAGCACTCGGAGGAGCCATCAGTACGCATGGACATGGACATGGACCATGTTCGGTGTTTCCAGGGGGGCTGCAGATGATGACGAGACATGTTTGCGTGCTTGCCTGCTGGATATGCAGAGACGCACCTGCATTTTCCAGGGGTTGTCATAGGTGGTCGTGGTCCTGGCCCGACGTGTCCCTAGCTTTTCACACCACTTTGGAGCGCCAGACCCCCTGGGCCTCACGAGGAGCGCTCTGGTGGCCAAAGCCTTGGGGACATTTTGGGCCGGGTGCACCTCTGGCAGCACCCGAGCATTTTCGATCACGTTGGGCCTCGCCTCCTTCCCCCCCCTCCCTTCGCCACGACGCTCGGCGCAGCAAGCTACGGCCGCTCTGTGAACGGTCCCCCTCGGAATCCCGGCCCCGCCTCCACTTGCTCGCGGGCCGCGGCGGAGGTCGCTCTGCACGCTCCTGACGGTCATCGGCCCGTGCCTCCGCCAGAGTGAGAGGAGCTGGGGTAGGAGGAGCAGCAGCGAACGAAGTAGGACGAGGAGGAGTAGGAGAATGAGGGACAAGAGGAGAAGGGCGGCGGGAGGAGGAGGAGAAGTGGGAGGGAAGGAGGGGGGCGCAGAGCAGAAGGTGGAGGAGAATGGGGGAGGAAGATGGGGACATACAAGGAGGAGGAGGAGGAGGAGGAGGAGGAGGAGGAGAAGGAGAAGGAGAAGGAGAAGGAGGAGGATGCGCAGAAACAACAGCAGGAGGACCAGGAGTGACGGGGGAACGAAACAGTACGGACGAGTGCAACGCCGGAGAAAAGGGAAGGCGGGGGGGAGGCGGGCGGAGGGCGGATTTGAGGAGGATGGATGAAGATGAAGATGAACATGAATATTCAGATGGAGATGGAGATGGAGATGAAGATGAATCTGAAAATGACTATGAAGGCACATATGATGCTGATGATGATGATGATGATGCTGATGACGACGACGACGACGACAACGACGACGACGATGATGATGATGATGATGATGATGATGATGCTATGCATGATGATGCTGATGATGATGATGATGATGAAGGCAGTTATGCTGATGATGGTGCTGGTGGGTATGATGATGCTGATGCTGATGATTCGGATGATTGTGATGGTGATGATGGTGATGATGGTGATGATGGTGATGATGGTGATGATGGTGATGATGATGATGATGATGATGATGATGATATAGTGGCGAAGGCGACGATGGTGATGATGACGATGCTGATGATGATGATGATGATGATGATGCTCATGATGCTGGTGATGATGATCCTGGTGATGGGGATGGTGGTGATGATGGTACCGCTGATAATGATGGTGATGATGATGACGCTGCTGATGCTGATGATGCTGATGATGATGATGGTGATGTTGATGATGATGCTGCTGATGAGGATGGTGGTGATGCAGATGCTGACGATGCTGATGAGGATCGTGATGGTGATGGTGATTATGGCGATGACGGTGATGACGGTGATGCTTGTAACATTGGTGATGAGTATGATGGTGATGCTTATGATGATGGTGATGATGATCATGATGATGCTGATGTCGATGATGCTGATGATGTTGATGATGATGCTGATGCTGATGCTGATGCTAATGATGATGATGATGATGATGATGATGATGATGATGATGATGGTGGTGGTGGTGGTGGTGGCGATGATGATGATGATGGTGGTGGTGGTGGTGGCGATGATGATGCTGATGATGATGATGATGATGATGATGATGATGATGATGATGATGATGATGATGAGGATGGTGAGGATGATGGTGAGGATGATGGTGATGGTGAGGAGGAGGAGGATGATGAGGAGGAGGAGGAGGAGGAGGTGGAGGACGTTTACGAGACAATGCTGGCAATGAGGAGGATTTGGAGAAGGAACTAGTGAAGTGGGCTAGGGATGAGGGGGGGAGGAGGAATGAGAGACAAGGGAATGAGCTTGAGCGATGAAGGAAGGGGAGGAGACAGGATATTAGATGGGGAGCGAGGGCCAATGAGGGGAAGGAGGAACAGCAGCAGGGGCAGGAGGGTGAAGGAGGAGGAGGAGGAGGAGCACGAGGATCACAATGAGCATGAGGAGGACGACGAGGCATCAGCAGCAGGAGAAAGGGGGGGAAGAAGACCAGGAGCAGAAGCAGGGTGGATTGAGGAGCGGCGGAGTGAGGAAATGAGAACGTTGCAGCCTTGATCGGCCCTCCAGTGGTCGCCCATGGCAACTCTCTCGGCGGGGATACCCTCTCTGGAGCTCGCGACGTGGTGCATGGCGCGTGGCAGGCCCCGCGACAGCATCTCAAGCGCCTGGCGCGTTCGATACAGCCTCTACGTATGACCCAGTCCACAAGAACAAAACAAACATACCGTACTCGCTTCCAGTCCCTGGCAGACCTCTCTCACGGCTTCTTGAGCTCATGCATCTTACGGCAGATCCACGCCGCGTCGACGCGGCGGCGATGTCAGCTCGGGCGTTCAAGGCTGGCGGCCACTGGTGGCCTGAACCGTCCCAACCTCATGCGATCTCCGTGGCCCGGTAGCGGAGACTGCTTGATATTAAACGATCGATTTACCCGGAGTCAAAACCCAGCGTCCACGTCGAGACGAGAGGATCCAGTCTTACCCCGAGCAGCATTCGTTTGATGCGCGATACAATGTTGCGGCACAGCTGAGCGCGGCTACGACTCCCGAAGAGTTGAATGAACAGCTCGCGTAGTGCGGGTTATTGCCAGCTGAGGTGGGGGAGGGGATAGGGGAGGTCCATGGTCGGATCTGAGTGCTTCTGGTAGTTTCCGAAACAGTGCTTGCACTACTCCTCTGGCTGTCATGGCGGGCTTTGCCTAGCTTGATCAGTTTTCCGATTTGTGTTCAGAGGTTTCGCCTGGTAGGCTGCCGTGGGCGCCCAGTGGGCGCCCCGTGCACTGGGCGGGGCGCTTGGTGGGCGTCCCGTGAGCTGGACGGGTGCGGTGAGGTTTCGCCTGGTGGGTGGCCGTGGCCGCCTAGACGGCGTCCCGTTCGTTTGGCGGGTGCGGCGATGTTTCGCCTGGTGGGCGGCCATGGGCGCCTCGTGAGCGCCACATAGCTTACGCCACAAAGGACACAGCTTGCACCACGTAGCTTGCACCACATAGCTTCCACCACATCGATTACTATTGGGCACCTCTGTTCGACACTCCACGCCGTCTTGGCAGGCGCAACGCGCACTAGTCTACAGCTACTTACCAAATTTGTCCCGCCACGGGTGTGCGCCGCAGTTTTCGGCACTGTGTGGAACAGGTGGTGCACGAGCCGGAGGTACCTGAAGCGACGCTCGCCGTGCAACTTCTGCGTGCTGGGGTTCCTGGAAGCGGCAGCAAGTTAGATCGAGGACCATTGCAAATGTCCGGTCGCAGCACACGTCGTGGCCGCAAGTTTAACATGCCCCTGATTTTGTTCCCCAACACCCAAACACGCTCCTCCTCTACAATACCCACATTCGAACACAAGATGAGCTCGCGTGCATTATCTTGCTGATTTACGCCGTCTACAAAGCCACCAACCACTTCCGGTACAACCTCCTCTCAGAGGGCACTGGCGCACGTGAAGCGGTCACACAGTGGATTTGGAAAGGCGCCAAGAACCATCTCAAGGCGTCACGGGCACGCGACAACATATTAAACGCCATGCGCCAGGACACAGGCCTACCTCCAATACCGCTACATGTATGACGCGCAGATGCTGCCGACCACGGTTCTTCTTACGGCGTCTTCTAAATTTTCTTTATGTTTCCTTTTCGCTCCGACACCTTATTCGCCGTCCTGGACCCAACTCTGGCCCCGATTCCGGCTACGACGCCCAAGTTCGGCACTGGTACCAGGTCGATCTAGCACGTGCCCTACCCATGGGCAGACCGACGCGCTGCCGCACGGAATTGGGCATCGGTGTGTGCAACCAATCTGGTGTTCACGACCTCCTCCAGCACCACACACCTACGGCAATGCATGAGGGCAGAAACCGTAACGCGACCGGGTCGTCATGTCCACAACGATGAGGCCAGGCACGACGTCGTTATCCAAGATCATGTGATCGGACAGTACCACATGACCGACTGTGGTGAATGCGAGCGACACGTCGCTGTCCAACGGCACCGACACGTGCAGAACGACGTCGCCGACCCCGACAGATGCGCGTACGACGTCGCTGACCAGCAGCCCAGAATCGAGCAGCACCGTGGTGTCGTCCACGTCGGAGCCACAAGCCACATCGCTACTCAGCAGTACCGGTACGAGAAGTACCATCCCGGCAACCAGAACGGAGCCGAGAGCCACGTCGCTGAATTGCATAACAGAACCGAGCAGTACCATGTTGCCCCCCATGAAAGGAGAAACCATTACCCTGCCTCCCAGCGCCACTGGAACGAGGACGATGGCCAGCGATAGCACAACTGCGACGACGTCTGTAACCATCAAGGCCTCATGTACCGCGTGGTCCATGACGACCGGATCAGAAACTACGCCGCTAAACCGTAATTCAGGATCAAGCCGTGCCGCTTTGCCGAGCACGCCGAAGTCGAGTTCCATGTCGCGGACCTGCAGCACCAAAGCGAGCGGTTCCACCTTTTCGATCACGACAGGCGTGCCTCACACGGTGGACATGCAGCTCAAGAAAAGCAGGACCACATTGCCCACCACGATTGCTTCCTGCACCACGATGCCATTCGTCGCTACGGAAATGAAGAGAATCACTTGCAAGAGCCCTGTCACAACGACGGTTGCGACCACCGTGGGATAAGTAAGTACAACGTCGTCGACCTCGACGGAGTTGGGCGCCACATCGCGATTCAGCCGTACCGAAGAAATCAGTACGATGTTGCCAGCTACGACAGAGACCAACACCACGTCGCCAACCTGCCCTCCGCAGTCGAACAATATGTTCAAGTGCGGGTGTTCTCGCGCCCTCACCTTTGAGGCCAGGGGCCAGGCGCTGAGCTCCCTAGGCAGCCGGCGCTCCACGCCTCCGTGTCGGCCTCGCTTCTCCTTCTCTCTGCGCATCCCTTACGCAGTTTTTTTAGGAGGCTGCCTGCACCACTGCTGTGCGCGCCCAGCCTTTTCCGCCCCTTCGTGGTAGGTCTCGGGACGGCTTCGCTGTGCACGCTCTACCAGGATTGTGATGTTAGTCTTTGCATTTGTACTTGATTGCTCGCGTGGGGCCCTTATGCGAATACAGGCGGTATATACACACCTCGGTGGGTTACGCGCGCGCGAGTTTCACCCCCCTTCCGTCCCGTTCTTTCTCCTCCTCTTCTTTCCTCCTTTTTTGTCAGTGACTGTCTGGACCGCCGGGGATTTCCGCACAACGCTCTCGCCCTTTCTCCTCCTCCTCGTCCTCCTCCTCCTCTTCCTCGCTTTCTCTTCCCTCCTCCGTCAACGCGTGCTCGAATTAGGTCGAGTACGCTCTGCGTTGACGTTCGATTAGCTGGCATGTGGGTTCCTGTCGATCGTAGGGAAATCAGTCGGTACAAGTTCCCCACCCGACAGGTTGGGGTCGTTAGATTTTAAGAACAGACCTCCCGGCCCGCTCGCCCTGCATACCACGGCCGCCAGATCCCCAGGCTACCGATAATCCCTGGTGTTCCCGCCCTCCCCCCGCCGTGCATACCGCGGCCGCCAAATCCCCAGGCTCCCGATAATGCCTGGTGGTCCGCCCCCCCACCGCGCCGACTCGTCCACTCTGCATACCGCGGCCGCCAGATCCCCAGGTCCCCTACAGAACAGAGCATGACACCACACCACCGAACAGAGCATATCAAGCATAACATACCATATCATGACAGACCATATTGTAACGTAGCACGCCATGCCAAAGCAGAGCATACCACAGCACAGCATCACAGCACATACTTGCGCAGGACGAAAGATTTTCCTCTTGAGGTGCAAATGGCGATGATGAGTTGGAAGTTAATAACCGGACCCCCTTCCCCCGTATAATCTTAACACGGGCGGGTTTTGGGGTCCGCAGATCCGATTTCCTGCGATTTCCCGTTTTACATGATTTACGAATCTAAATTTTAAACGAGGTAAAAATCGGATCCGCCGTAAAAATGAGACCGAGCACAGATCCAGCAAATCCGAAATCGGATCCGCGCGGACGGAAATCGGACCCACCGAAACAACCACCAAAGCCAGATTTGGATCCGCGCGAACATCATGGCATCCGACGGCGGTTATCTCACGCGCGTCTGCTCAAGATTTCAAGCCGTCGTTCCGGGCCCAAGAGGAAAAAACTTTCGTCCTGGGGATGAATCACTCCATAACATTACAAATTAAGAATTTCATATCAAGTCAACGAGGAAGCGAACATACCAAAACAGAGTTTGCCACATCTTCACATAATATGGCATGCCATGCCATAACACAACGCAGCATACGAACGCATGATATGACATGTCGGAACACATAACCTAACACAGCATAGCATGTCATAACACGGCATAACCCAGCATCATATAACATACCATGGCATAGCAAACCACAGCATAGCACAGCTTCTCAGCAAATCTCATTACATACAGCGACGAGGCATAATATGATAGAGCGCGGCATACGATGCTATATCATCGCAATGACGTAAGCTATGACATACTTGGCCGCACAGAACCAAGCATAATACCACACCTCGCAACGCAACATACGCGCGCCCGTGCGGACTCACCGCCCACTCTGCATAACCAACACAAGCTACCACCAGCACCACACCCCCGCACCGACTCGCCACTCTGCCCGCCGAGCCCACATCGTTCCAATGAGCGCGCGAACCTTCGGGATCAAACGCTGAAGGTTTCGGTGGGGATCGCTCGAAGCAAAATAGCTTGAGCCCGAATTTGTCCGTCCCGGCCGTGAGAGGGCTTGAGGATTCCCCAGTCGCGAGATTGCGCGTTGTAGCAACAACAACAAGTGCCACATTTATTGCACCACATAGCTTGCACCACATAGCGTATATCACATGGTTTGCACCAGGTAGTTCGCACGGCATAGCTTGGATAGCTTACACCGCGTATCTTATACCGCTCGGCATGAGCAAAAATAATGCAACGTCCAGATATCAGGGAAGCCACGCCGCCTTATAGGAAGGTCTGCCCCCTCTCATTCCCCCCTCGGTGCGCCACCGAAAGTGCTTCAAATTCCATTAATGGTCGGTTGGGCTTCGAGGGGATGCACGCGTCGCCATTGTCTGTCCTTCTCGCTTCGCTGTTGTCCGCCTCCTCCTCCTCATCGGGTTCTTGTTTCAATGCCAGCTTACCAGTGGCTGCGTGGCGTTGCATGAAAACAAGACCGCGTAGTTTACACCACATAGCGTGCACAGCATGGCTCACACGATATAGAGCGCACCACGTTGGTTGCACCAAATAGTCTACGTATACGCAGTGGAAGAACTCACTCTTTAGGGGTGTACGGTGGCGAGCCTGATTGTATCTTGTTGGGAATGGCGCTACATCATGCCATTGTGATGCGTGCGAGGGTTGCGGTGCAGTTAGATATGGGACCTCTTGGGAGGTAGTGGATACCACACAAGGAAGCTTTTTGGGGGGATGTGCCCGCCCCCGAAGCGACCATGCGTCGAGCAACGAACCACAACGCATTAAGGGCGCATGGACGGAACAACATTCATGCGCCACGCACATGTTGCTCGTGTGCCTACGAGACCTTGTGACCATATTCTCCCAAAGAATCTGGCCACATATTCGTCGAGAGACTGGGAGAAGAGGATGACGAGGAGGTCCATAAATAAGCCCAGGAACGTCATACGACGGGGAGGTCAAGGAACACTCGAACGGCCTCCCTTCTATCTCCCTAGGGGACTGCTGCAGAAAAGCTGCGTGGCAATGGACCATTGCGCAACTGATGCTCGCAATAAGGATTGCCACGCGGCTGATGCGCGTGACAATCGCAGTGCCACGCGATTGATGCGCGTAACACTTCTGCCTCCAACTTGTAAACATGGATTGGTGAGACCCGCGGCTCAGACGTGCGTAAAACTTTGCAATGCTGCGCGCGTCAGTGGTGTAACACTTCGTTGTTACGCGGCAGATGCGCGTAATATTTCGAAGCGTTACGCACTTGATGCGCGTAACATGTCGCCCTCAAACTTGTCACAACGCAGGTGTCGGCTAGACCCGTGGTTCAGATGCGCGAAGCATTTCGCCTTCAAATGTGGCAACTTATAAGGTTTGGTGAGACCTGGATGCGCGTAACACTGCGCAGTTAAGGTTTCGGTCCCGCGGCCCAGATGCGCGCAACGCTTCGCCCTCGAGCCTGCAGACTCACTGGTCTGCGGGACCCGTTGTTCTGAACGACCGCTTTTCTGGGCGTTGGCGCGAAACATTGGCGTCACAACGAAGTGTTACGCGGACCCCTATCAGAATCGGAGCGTTACGCGATTGTTGCGCGTAGCACTTCGCCTTCAAACTTGTAAAAGAGAGTTGATGGGACCTCCTGGCGAATTTCTGGGCGACGACCCTCCAGGGATGCGTAACAACCGAGTTGCCCTCGCGTCTTCCCCAAACTTTGCCACCCCCCTTTGCCATATGGCATATGGTCGGGCAGGCGCGAAAGTTGCGTTGAGTTCGTTGATTCCTGTGTGATTCTAGCCATCAGCAAGGATGAAGCGGCCCAGGACGGGTCCCGAGAGGCTCAAGATGGGTTCCAAGAGTTGGGTCCCAGGAGACAATGTGGGCTCGATATGGCCCACGAGTGCCCCAGCATGGGTCCCAAGAGGCCTCCAAGAGGACACAGAAACCGAGACACACACACACACACGCTGGCACAATCCGCGTAGATGATCCACAATGGCATGCGCAATATTGACGTTGGCTGCATGTGCCAGTGCTCACGGGGTAAATGGAGTCGCGGATTGAACAACTAAAGCACGTTTGGTGATTGGATTCCTTTTTCGCTTAATGCAGAGGGTCTTGCAGGTCGATGGTTGATTGCGTGGGGCCCCCTGACGTTTTGACCCAGGGTATCGCCATAGTGTCCCATTTCGCCATCGCCATGTGGTGCGTGATGGGTCCCACGCGATGCTTACATGATTCGCCGTGCAGTCCCATGGTCTTTCGTTTCCTGTCCCCCGTCCAGGTTCGTTCCCCCGTCGCCTGCGCCAATTTTGAGGTCATCGCAATTCTGCTCGCCCCTACAGCCCGCTCCTTCACAAGACCCCTTCCACCCGATGCGCTGCCACTTTACCTGCTCGGAATGCTTCGCTATCGGTGGTGGCATCCACGTCAACGCGGTTGTGCAAAACGGGCACGTGCTATTTACCGGATATCAGACCCGACCGCATCAAGCAACACAGGTTGCCGTTGCATTGCAACCATGGCACATTTCGGAAGCCCATCCAACACACACACACACTCACACACACACACACGCACACACCAGTTTTGGCAGTTCTGGCACCAATTTACGCCAGCTCAGTTCGATTAGGGAGTTGCCAGAGCAACCGCAGAGCGCGCTTGTCGCGGGCTCGATTTGCTTGGCCCACGTGGTCCCTGCTGGGCCTTGTGTGCGACCAGTAGACGGCGGCCGTGATAGATGAATCCACAAGACGCCAATGCAAATTTATTGGGGGTTTGAGTGTGGGGTGTGGAAGCTTTTCTGCAGCCTCATCCCGCCTGTCGCGTTTGCGTCGTGCGTCATCTGCGTGCGAAGCTGAGCGCGAGTTTCCCAGTAGGACGCGTTGCTGGATGGTGGGCGGCGGACGACTGGTGTCGTGGCGTGGCATGGAGTGGCGTTTGGCGTCGTGGTGTGTGGGTGGTGTCGCTGTGTCGTGGTGTCGTCAAGTTGTGGTGTCGTAGTGTGTTGTCTTGTCGTGGGGTGCCGCGATGTTGTCGTGTCGTTATGGCGGCGTATCGTGGGGTGCCGTGTTGTCGTCGTGACACGGGGTTGTTTTGGGGTGTCGTTTTGTTGTCGTGCCGTGGAGTCGATGGAATGCTTTGGTGTGTGTGCGTCTCAGCTTTGGCATTTCTCTGCCCTTCTGCCATGATCGTCACGCGCGCCATGACCATGATGCGATCGCTGTCGCCACCATTAACTACTCGTTCCAGTGCGGCCTTGTGGTGCTCCGTCCATCAGGCAATAATGTGACAATAGTGCACACATTTTAATCCTGCGCCAGTCCCGATAACTTCGTGGAGACGCCCCGATAGCATTCCAACGCGCTCTTGGTCATCATCATCATCATCATCATCATCATCATCATCATCATCAGCATCATCAGCATCATCATCAGCATCATCATCATCATCGTCACCAACATCATCACCATCATCATCATCATCATCATCATCATCATCATCATCATCATCATCAGTATCACCACCACCACCATCATCACCATCAGGATGGGGCCCGCGGACACCCGCGCATATTAGTGGGATGTCACGATCCGCAGCCTGCGTTCGGCGCGAAGCGTGCACGCGCACGAGATTGCAGCCGAGGCGGCGGGCACTGGACATCCTAGACGAGACCACAGGGTCCAGAGAAGATGTTGCCGCCCCTAGTTGCGAGCCATGTGAGCGCCCCCACCAGCAATCGGACACCGTCCTCGGGGTGATGCCCGCGGAGCTGGCCGCCATCAGGGGATCGCGACCCGACAACTTGATGCGGCAGTGGCGCCCGAGGCTGGAGCGCGCGCTGCTCGTGGCGCAGGCGGGCGTCGCTCTGCCTTGCCTGGGCTGCCGGGCTGCCCACACGATGATCCCTGCCCCGCGTCAGCGGGGCAGCATGATGTGATGGGCCATGATTTGCCGTGCTACGCCCCTGTATTCAGTGACCAGGCATGCTATGATATGTATGATGCGCCATGCTGCGATGTGCCATGCCATGCAATCACACGAACGGCTTTGCTAATGATGTGTCATGCTGCGCCATGCTAACTCGTGCCATGGTATTCCGTGCCACGTCTTGCAATGTATCATTATGTTACGTTGTGGTCAGCATTCAGCTCTATGATGCTATCTGCTGTGCCGTGCTATTCTGGATCAATTCATGTTCCGATCCATCCAACTTGATTGCCTGGAGAGTGGGAGGCACCCTAATTTGGGTCGCGCTGGGCTCACTTCAGCGATGATCTGACCAATATGTGCAGTGCAAGTTCCGTGCGCTCGGTCACGTGGAGAGTGCTCACATAACTCGTGCTCACGCGCGACTGATAGCCCAGCGGTGCAGGACAGTGCAGGCTGCTCCGAGGCGCGTGCGATTCAGGTGTTTACCTGAACCTCTTCGGGGCATCCCCGTATCCGTGTCCATTTGGGCTGATGAAGTCAGGTGTTCGCCAGCTTCAGATGAGAGCCCGCCTGGCTGCCGCTCGCAATGAAGCCCCGCATTGCGCATTCGAGGCCCTCGCGCCCACGCAGCCAGCTGTGACCCGGCTGTGATTATGCAGCTGGCCGCAGCTAAGTACGGTGCGACCGATTCGGCCTCTGCCCCGGCGACCTCCGCGCAGGCACCAGGAGAGCTGGCCACCGAACCAGAAGCAGACTGTAGGTTCGTGCGGTCATTCGAGGTCGCGCCGAATGCGCCCTCCAATGAGATACACACATCCAAGTACCGATGGTACACGTTCTTGCCGCTCAACATGTACGAGCAATTTCATAACCTTGCAAACATTTATTTTTTCTTCGTTGCAATGCTCCAGACGGTCCCTTCCATTTCTATCACGTCTGGGCGACCTCTGATCTTGGCGCCTCTGGCGTTTGTGCTGTCCGTGGCGGCGGTCCGCGACTTAGTAGAAGATGAGAATCGCAAGGCCGCAGACCGCGCTGAGAACGATCGTCGTGCCTGCCTCGTGGACGCGATGCAGCGCACGGAACCGCTGCGATGGTGTGACGTGCGGCCAGGGCACGTCCTGAGGCTCCGGCGCGGCGACCCTGTGCCTGCCGACGCGCTGTTGCTGGGTTCCAGCGAGCCGTCCAAGTCCTGCGCGGTGGAGACTTCCAACCTGGACGGCGAGACCAACCACAAGCAGAAGGTCCCGGTGCTTCCAGGAGGTCTCGATTTACAGGATGCCGGGCAATCTCGTGTTTTGTTCGAGGAGCCATCCGCGGATTTGTACCAGTTCCGAGGTGCTTTGCACATGGCAGGGGCTGACCGGCCCGTCGGCCTCTCCGCTAGCAATTTGTTGCTGCGGGGCAGTTCGATGCAGGACGCTGAATGGGCAGATTGCCTGGTCTGCTACGCAGGGCACGAAACAAGGATCATGAAGAATTCTCAAGGCGCTCGCTTCAAAGCCAGCCAGTTGGACAAGGAGATGAATGTCATCATCCAACTAATTTTTGCAGTGCAGTTGATCCTCTGCGGTATTGGCGGCTTCGCATTTGTCACGTGGGAGGCGTGGTACTACCCTCAGGCTTGGTATCTGATGCCGGAGGACGCCAGGGAGAGTCAGTGGAGCTTCATGACCAGTATGCAGCTGAAGGCGGCCACGTGGCTGCTGCAGCTGAACAATATGGTGCCGATCTCACTGATCGTGATGATGACGACGGTGAAATATCTGCAAGGAAAATTGGTGGAGCTAGACGATACTATCTTCGATATGCGTCTGGGGAAGCGTGCTGAGGTGCACACCAGCCAAGTTCTCGAGTCCCTGGGCATGGTCACCCATGTCTTCTCCGACAAGACGGGAACGCTGACTTGCAATGAGATGGTGTACAAGGCGTGCAGCGTTGCTGGCCTTGTCTATGGCCTGGATGTGCCACAGGGCGGGGTTGGCTCCAGGAGGCTGGGTGGAGGGGGCGGCGCCTCTGTGGACTTTGTCGAAGGAGGCCAGGCCCTTTTGGACACGATGGGCTCGAAGAATCCGCAGCAGACGGCGCTCATAGCAAACTTCCTCCTGTGCCATGCGCTCTGCCACACCGTCAGCGTGCAGGGCGCCGAGTACGCGGGGCCGTCGCCGGACGAGCTCGCCCTCGTGTCCGCCGCGCGCGAGCTGGGCCTCCGCTTCCTGGGCCGCCCGCAGCAGCAGCTGGTGGAGCTCTCGGCCGCAGCCGACGAGCGCCTGCTGGACGCGCTGGCAGCGGCGCTGGGTGCCCCGCTGGCGCCCGCCGGCACGGGCGCGCCACGCAGCCTCAGGCTCGAAGTGCTGGACATCTGCGAATTCGACAACGAGCGTAAGCGGATGTCGGTGGTGGTGCGGTACCCCGATGGCCGCGCGGTGCTCCTGCTGAAGGGCGCCGACAGCTCCGT
This sequence comes from Prorocentrum cordatum, assembly GCA_963575745.1. Taxonomy (NCBI): domain Eukaryota; class Dinophyceae; order Prorocentrales; family Prorocentraceae; genus Prorocentrum; species Prorocentrum cordatum. Next base: position 375,421 of record CAUYUJ010002447.1, read on the forward strand.
GCTGCCGTTCGCGTCGCCCGCGGTCGGCTTCCTGGACCTCGCGACCGAACACCTGCACGAGTTCGCAAGCCGAGGCCTGCGGACCCTGTGCTTGGCGTCGCGGGACCTGCCCGAGGAGCAGTACAGCGCCTGGGCTGTTCGCTACCGGGCAGCGCTTGCGTCCCTGGGCGAGGACCGTGCCGCGCAGGCACAGAAGTTGGCGGAGGAGCTGGAGACGGCGGCGGGCCTCAGGCTTCTGGGGGCCACGGCCATAGAGGACAGGCTGCAGGAGGGGGTGCCGGAGACGCTTGAGAGGCTGCAGCGTGCGGGCATCGTCGTGTGGGTGCTCACAGGCGACAAGATGGAGACGGCCATCAGTATCGGCCGCTCGTGCCGGCTGCTGCCGCAGGGTGTCGAGAACGTGGAGTTGGTTGGTGATGGTCCCGGAGTGCGCAGCAAGCTGTTGAGTGTGTCGACGAGTTCTCCGCCGTTCGAGGGCCGCGCTGTCACCATTACGGGAGATGCCCTCGCCAAGGTGCTCGCCGACGAGGGCTTGCGCCAGCTCTTCCACGACGTTGCGAGTCGCAGCCAGACTGTCATTTGCTGCCGAGTGTCACCGAAGCAAAAGGCTGACGTGGTTCAGATGGTGCAGAGTTTGGACACGTCCAGTCCAGTGACTCTTGCAATCGGAGATGGTGCCAATGATGTGTCAATGATCACTGCTGCCAACGTCGGCGTTGGCCTGTCCGGTAACGAAGGGTCGCAGGCGGCTCGTAGTGCAGACTTCGCGCTAGGGCAGTTTCGGTTCTTGCAGCGCCTGCTGCTGGTGCATGGCCGCGAGAGTTACAGGAGAAACGCGGTGGTTGTCTGCTACAATTTCTACAAGAACTCTGTGCTGGTATTGCCTTCATTTTTTTATGGCTTTGGTATGGCGTTCAGTGGACAACCGTTCTACGAGCAGATGCTCTACCAATTGTACAATGTCTTTTTCACGTTCTGGCCCGTCGTCCTCTATGCCGTCCTCGACCGCCCCGCCTCTGGCCTAGCCTCGCTGCAGGAGGACCCTTCCTCATACGCGGCTGGGCGGCGCCAGCTCTACTTCAACAGCACAGTGTTCCTCTTCTGGATGGCAGCGGCGCTGCTCCAGGGATGCCTGTTGATTATTGCGGCCCTCTTCGGGTTCAGTGACGGAGGGAAGCCGACGAACGAGGTGCCCATGCTGGACAGCATGTGGCTCACTGGTACTGCGGTCTTCTTTTGGGTTGTGCTTGGTGTAAACCTGACGCTGCTGAGGAGGCTGAAGGTCGTCATGCCGCTCACAGTTGCCGTCACCATCGCTTGCGTCTTGAGCTTCCCCGCGTGCGTCATGCTCCTTGACTTTGCGGGCTCCGCCCACTTGCGCGGAGCTTTCAGCCTCCTTTTCGGGCACATGAACAGCCGCTTCGTCCTGGCGAGCGCCCTTGTGATGGTGACGTTCTTGATGACCGGGGAGCCACTGATCATGATGTCCGAGCCGCCTGCGCCCCCGGCGCTGGCCCAGGAGCCGCGGGTGCCCTTGAAGGAGCCGCTCCCTCCCAGCGGTAGGTGCCTGGGCCCCTAGGCAGGCCAGGCGCCACCGGCTCTTCGGCGCTGGCCGTCTCGCGCAGGTGGCGTGCCGCACCCGTAGCGTTCTCCGTCCGATCGAAGTTCCCTCACGCCTCCTGCGGCCACTTGCGAATCCTACCCGTGCTGGGGCCAATCGACGCTGGGGGATTGGACACCCCCGCTGGGTACCACTTGGCTGCAGACGTCATTCAAGCTCTGAGCCAGCCAGCTTTTCCGAAATCTGGCCTGCAGGCATAGGGTTCACGTGTGGTTGCCTACCCCCCACCGGCTCGAAGACATAACACCTGCATAATCATAAACTTTCGGGGGTCTGCGCGGATTTCCTGGATCTGCGCTGGACCCTCCTGGCGGCGCCTCCTGCGCCCCCCCTTGGCGCCCCAGATGCGCGCCAGGGGAGTGAGTCCAGCGCTGATCCAAGAAATCCGCGCGGAGATCTGGAAGTGTATGTCCATGTAGTTTCCGCTATTGGATTAATGTAATCCGTGCCATGCCTCCTCCTTCCCGCCCCCTTCCTCCTGGCACTCAGGCTCCCACTCGTAGTCACTCATACTCAGACCCACTCACGCTCAGATGCAGGCTCACACTCAGACTCATTGACACCAAGACGCGCTCATGTACTCACACTCACCCAGGCCCAGACTCACTCACGCACATACCGCTCTCACTCAGATTCACCCATACTCTACCAAGTCATGTTCAGACTCATACACACATCACCCATACAGTCAGAGCAACATAATCCATGCTCATCGCGATGTAGCAGGCGTGGCACTTGAGCTTGAAGGAAGAGCCGCCAGGGGTGGGGACATTTGCCCAGATTGAGGGGCTGCCTCAGGCGATTTGCCCGCTTGGTTAATCAGATCTCTTTTTCCAGAGCTCCATTCTCATCGCGGTGTAGCCGGCGTAGCATGTGAGCACCGAGTAGGAGCTGCCAGCGGTGGGGACATATGCCCGTTCGCGCCCAGATTTGGGGGATGCCTCAGGCGGTTCTCCTGGTTGGTTGATCAGACGTCCCTCTTTTCGACATGTCGGGCGAAGGTGCAGCCATGCCAGAGGATTGCGTGCTCCCACAGCTGGGGTCATGTTGAGGCTCCCTCGGGGTTCTTTCGGTGCTAGTTGGTCCTTTTCTCAGGCTCTCTGGAGCCACCTTGGGGCTCTCTTGGGCTGTTTGGGGATGATCTCGGGTCGTCTGGCGCCTTCGGATACCGTCGTGGGGGCCTATCTAGACCGTCTTGGCGACGTCTCGGCGTTCTTGAGGGCCGTCTGGGTACAATACTCTCTTGGGCCGTCTCGGGGTTGTCTTGGGACCGTCATGGGGTCATCTTGAGCAGTCTTCGAGGTATCTTGAGCCGATCTTGGGGGCTTCTTGGACCGTCTTGGGTCGGACGCCCGAGAAGGCCATAACGAGGCAGCACTTGCAGAAGCAACCGGAAATCAACGATGTTGGTCTCCTGGCGGCCTCTTGGAGGTCCTTGGAGCCATCTTGTAATGTCCTGTGAGCCTCGTGGGCCGTCTTGCGCCGCTCTTGGGCCGTCTTGGTGCCGCCTTGGGCCGTCCTGGAGCCCCTCTTGGGGTCATCTTGGGCTCTCTTGCGGTCGTCGTGGGGCCGTCTTCGAGGCCGTCTTGGGCGGGAAGACCATTGCGCCCACCTTTTCCGCGTGGCTGGCGGGGTGGGCAAGCCACTGGGCCCTCTTGGAAGGGCCAAGATGATGTTGAGCGCATCAAGCAGCCCATCCGCAAGGTACGGGGGCGGCGTATCGAAGACGCCTACAGCGAACCAGCGCCGCCCCATGCCTCTTGGAACCACCTATGTGGCCAACGTTTGGCCAGAGTCTGGCCGAGTGTTCCCCAGCTGTCGTGGGAATCCATCGGGACTTTACAAGAAGGTCCCCAGGGGAGGCATCAGCGCGCTCCTCTGCCGTTTGGCTCAGGCACGCACGCCCGATATGACTACCAGCACGCTTGCTGGTAGCATCTGAGAAGAAACGACGGCGATCCCGATCTCCTTACATCCCTTACCGTTTACGTTTCCGCATACAGCAACGATGTATAATGTGACGTTACCACGTTGCCTTCGACTTGGTAGCGGAGCTGGCCACACTCTCGTGCGGTTGGCTCCCATGTTTTGGTTGTAACCTCTATGGCACGATCATATCGGACCTGCTGATACTCCCAATTATGAGCCCACACTCTACCCGCGACTCCGTGGTTATGTTTGATCTTGGAGACAAGCCTGGCACAATTGAACCGACCCGAGAGGTTTTACATGTTTTGACGGGCGATATGCGTCAAGCCGAAAGTGTTCACCCCTTTTCTATCGTCAAGCATTTTAAACCAAACAGGCCTGCTCATCCTTCGGAATATGTACAAGCATGGTATAACGTCGCGCGGAAACGTGCTGAGACCTCTGCCACACCAGCTGACCAAATCCCCCGGCACGGTTGCTTCGCGCAGAAATCCTTTTGAGCAACACACACACCGCAACATTGAATGCGGTAGGATTGTTTATGTGCACTATCACGTGGCTCAGCATTGGATCCTCCATCGGGTACACGCACAGAGGCGGAGGAAACAAGAGCGTCTCCTTCCCCCCGTATTGGGACCCAGTCGGGAAACCCTTCCGGGAATACATCTTGGAAGTGAGCGCCTGGCTGGTACTCACAAGTTTTCGCATGGCCCACAGCAACAAGCAGCCGCCCTCATGCGAGGGCTTGGTTGTCTTACGCGCAAGATCGCCATGCGCAGTCCTCCTGACATCATCCACGTCGGCCTTAACATGCGTGGCAGCCACACCGACCCAGTAACCTACATCACGCTTATGTTGAGCATGAAGTTCGAATGCCTTTACCCATCTGATCGGTTTCCACGAGACAGGTGACGCATTGATGCGACTTTGGCCAGGTTTGACATGACGCGCCTGGAAGGCCAATCGGCCGGATTTGACATGCAGAAGTTTCAACTTATAACCACTGTTTTACTCCGTGCCCTGGGAGTCGGCACTCAGAGGACGATGCAAGTACTGCAACCCCTCAACCATCAGATGCTGCGAGCCCAAGCGGAATGCGAAACGCTATTTGAGCGAATGTGGTCAGAGGGGCGCGTTGCCGAGCACCCTCAAGGACCGTGGAAACGGCCCGGCATACCACGCGTACCATGCTGACGAAACAGAGCTTGGAAACGGGCAGGGAAGCAGAAATAGTGGGCCGATAATGTGTGCGAGGCCGCTGCCTTGCTGGCAAGGCCTCAGGCTTCCAATAACAACAACGATAACACAAGCAACAACAACAAACACTTTACCCTCATGCGCCATGTTTCCACATGCCACATGCATACATCATGATAACTATCCCCACCCTGGGGGATTATTGTCTTGGCACATGGGGTCCGATATACCCACACCCAGAACTCCCGCCCAAGGAGGTCTCGCGAACACCTCTTCCGAGGAACTTCAAAATGCTTGCTCGGAAGGCACATCACCTCCGAAATCCCTTTGCCCGCGCCCTGCTCTGCGGAGGAGAAGGGGGGGAAGAGGAGGAGGAGGAGGAGGAGGAGGAGGAGAAGGACGAGGAAGAGGAGAGAAAAAGGAGACACTGCTCCTTCCCCAGCCCCTCGGGCAAACCCACGGGCGCAGGAACAACTCAAAGAGGCCGCTTCGCCGTCGTCGCCGTCGCCGCCGCCGCCGCTGCCGTCGTCGCCGTCGTCGCCGTCGCCGCCGCCGCTGCCGTCGTCGTCGTCGTCGTCGTCGTGGACGTGGTCGTGGTCGTCGTCGTCGTCGCAGTCGTCGTCGTCGAGGTCGCCGCCGCCGCCGCCGCTGCCGTCGTCGTCGTCGTCGTCGTCGTCGTCGTCGTGGTCGTCGTCGTGTTTGTCGTCGTCGTCGTCGTCGCTCGACACGATCTCCACGCGCCCTTACGCGAGCAGCCACGCAGTGAAGCGAAACCCACGCATATTGTCATAGCGGCGGTCCCTACGCCCACTCAGCCTGACGATGAACCCTCTTTGATCATTCGTCAACGCCCTCCGTGGTCCACGCAAGGCCCGAAGCTGCGCAGAAAAACAAAAGAGAAGGAAAAGGCAGGGAGGACGAGGCTCTCGAGAAGCAGGAAGAGGAGGACGAGAGGAGAAAGGATGAGGAAGAGGAGGGGGGGCAAGAGGACCACGCATCCCGTTGGGAAGGGCCGCAGTTCATTTCGCTTTTTGGGAACCTTCCCGAGGTCCCCCGGGGCGGGCCTGAATGGAAAAGGAGGAGGTGGGTATCGAACGGGAGCGTAATTGTTGAACTCTCACTATAAAATAATAATTGTTGTTGACCTCCTTCCGGTGACCATTGTGTTTTTCACTTGAAGTGCTTCCCCCGGGGCTCGCATCTTGTTTTTTTGGGGCAGGGAAAGTCGCTAGGCTCAAACTGCGTTGTTGGCCCCCGGATTACAGTAACAACGGCTCCCGCTTGAGACTTCTTCACAATTCAGGCTGTACCCCCGCTCCCGCCTGAGACTTCCTCGCATGTTATTCAGGAATCGCGTTCTCTCTTGGGACTTCCTTAACATGTTTTCAGGAAGCACTCTCTCGGCGCTCTGGAGTCGCGCTCTCGCTGGAGAATTGCTAGCAATTTATTCAAGAATCGCGCTCTTGCGTTGGAGCTCCTCGCAATTTATTCAAGCTCCGTGCCCCCTACACTCAGGCACCCAGGAGTCGCCCTTCGTGGCCCCCTCGCTGCCCTTCGTGGCCCCGTTGCTGCCATATGCATTCCCTTCGTGGCCCCGCTATCGCCTTTGGTGGCCCCGTCGCTGTCGTACGTGGTCCCGTTGCTACCCTCAGTGGCCCCGTCTCTGCCCTTCGTGGCCCCCGCTCGTTCGCGCCCTTATTGGCCCCATACGCATGCCCTGTGTGGCCCCGCTGTCCCCCGTCGTGGCCCCCTTCCTACCCTTCGTGGCCCCGATGTCGCTCTCGCTCTCGCTCTCGCTTTCGTTCGTCGTCGTCGTCGTCGTCGTCGCCGTCATCGTCGTCGTCGTCGTGGAAGGTCCCCTGTCCGTCCCTTTGGGGGTCGGGCTGCTGCCGATCAGCTGCCGCTGGCCAGGCCGACGGTCCGCGGCCGCCCCGCCGGTTGCCGGGGCCCAGCTTGCAGGGAAGAAAGATATACCCCCCAAGAGGGGCACGATCGAAGACGAAGCGGGCGAGTATCGAGGGTTGAGCAGGTGAGAGCGAACAGTCTTAAACTGATGATGAGGGTGATGTTGATTATTATTGTTGTTGTTGTTAGTGTTGTTGTCGTTGATGTTGTTGTTGTTGTTGTTGTTGTTGTTGTTGTTGTTGTTGTTGTGGTTGGCGTAGTTCTTCTTGTTGCTGTTGTTATTGGTGGTGTTGTTGTTGATGATGATGATGTTGTTGGTGTGGTTGTGGTTGTTGTTGTGGTTGTTGTTGCGTTCTCACTGTTTAAACATAATGTGTGTTGGTCTCCCCCCCTTTGGTGACCATTGTGCTTTCGGAATTGAAATGCTTCCCGCGGGGTTCGCACCTTCTGTTTTTTTACCCGGGAAAGTCACTCGGCTCAAACTGCGTTGGTGGGCCCCGAACTGCAACAACACCGACGGCTCCCGCCCGATACTTCCTCACAATTTGTTTCAAAATCGTGCTCTCGCGAGGGGCTCCCTCACAACTTATTCAGGAATCGCGCTCTCGCGTGGGACTTGCTCCAAATTAATCGTACGCCGCGCATTCGACATTCACGAGTTATGCTCTCGCTGTGAATTTCTTCACGATTGATTTGGGAATCGCGCTCTCGTTCGAGACTTCCTCGCGATTCATGCAGGACGCACGCTTCAGCAACCCGTCTGCTCGACCTGGCCGCCTGGGCCCTCCTTCCCGACCCGCCTGGTAGGGTCTACCCGACCGATCTGCCCGTCTGGTTCTGCCACGTGCTTCCTGCTCCTAGCCCACCTCCTCCGAATCTGGTTCTGCCACGTGCTTCCTGCTCCTAGCCCACCTCCTCCGAATTTCTCTCGCGTTTCATCCTCCTCCCTCCCCCTTGTCCCTTCCTTCCATCCGTCCTCGTCTCCGCTGCTACAGGGGCTGCACGGGATACGCGTTGCAGGTCAGAAAGATATACCCCCAAGGCGGTATGGTCGAAGAGGGCGGGTATCGAGGTTTCGGGATATACATGTTGAGAGGCACGCGGGCAGATAAGAGCTAACAGTATTAAACTGATTTTTTTGGGGGGGGGGCCAGTATGGCGGGGCCCCGAAACGCCTGAGCGCGAGTTTCGGTTTCGAAGGAAATGCAGCCGGCGCCCAGGCGAGAACGCCAGGGCGTAATCAGGGGGTCCAAGAATGGTAGTTCTTCAGTAATTGAGCTCCCACAATTATTCTGGAAACTTCCCTGAGGCGATTCCGACACGAGGGCCGCAGTCTTAAGCAAAACGCTAGGATGTACCGAGCGAGAACGCCGCTTTTGTAATGGTGTGCCGTTTGCGGCGCCGAGGCGAGAGAGCCGATCCTGCGTAAAAGGCGATGAGGTATCGAGCCGGAGCGTTGGTTTGGTGGGAAAGCTGGATTTCGGCGCCGTGGCGAGAGCGCCGATTTTTCGCAAAAGGCGAGGAATTATCGAGCCAGAGCGCTGGTTTGGTGGGAAAGCTGGCTTTCGGCGCCGAGGCGACAGCACCAGGCATCAGGTAAAAAGGAGGAAGTATCGAGCTGGAGCGTTGTTGAATTCTCATTTCTGAAAAATTATCATTGTTGATCCCCCCCCACCGGTGCATATGGTTTTTTCTCAATCAGACTGTGCCCCTCGACGCTCGCACCCTGTTTTTTGACAGGGAAAGTCTTGATGCTCAAATTGGGCCCCTGGCCCCCAGGTTACAACAACAACGGTTCCCGCTTGAGACTTCCTTACAATTTAGCCAGGACCCCCGCACCCGCCCGAGACTTCCTCGCATTTTATTCAGGAATCGCGCTCTCGCTTGGGACTTCCTGACACTTTATTCAGGAATCGCTCTCCCGGCGCTCTGGAGTCGCGCTCTCGTGGGAGACTTGCTTGCAGCTTACTGAAGAACGGCCTTGCGTTGGAATTTCTTGCAATTTGCCCAAGCGCCGCGCTCCCGACACCCAGGCACCCAGGAGTCGCGCCCGTTGTGGCCCCATGTGCATGCCCTTCGTGGCCGCGCTGTCGCCATTTGTGTCCCCCTCACTGTCCTACGTGGCCCAGTTGCTACCCTCAGTGGCCCCATAGTTGCCTTCTGTGGCCCCGCATTATCTGCACTTCGTGGCCCCCGCTCGTTCGCGCTCTTCGTGGCCCCATACGCATTCCCTTCGTGTCCCCGCTGTCGCCCTTCGTGGCCTACTTCGTGCCCTTCGTGGCCCTGCTGTCGTTCTCTCTCGCTCTCGCTTTCGCTCGTCGTCGCCGTCGTCGTCGTCGTCGCCGTCGTCTTCGACGTCGTCGTCGTCGTCGTCGTCGTCGTCGTCGTCGTCGTCGTCGTCGTGGTCGGTCCCCTGTCCGTCCCTCTTGGGGTCGGGTCGACGGTCCGCGGCCGCCCCGCCGATCAGCGCTGCCGCTGGCCAGGCCGACGGTCCGCGGCCGCCCCGCCGCTTGCCGGGGCCCGGCCTGCAGAGAAGAAAGGTATACCCCCCAAAAGGGGTTCGATCGAAGACGAAGAGGGCGGTTATCGAGGGTTTGGGAAATACGCGTTTTTGGACACTCGAGCATGTAAGGGCGAACAGTTTTAAATGTGTTGTTGTTTGTTTGTGTGTTTGTTTGTTTGTTTGTTGTTTGTTGTTTGGTGTTTGGTGTTTGTTGTTTGTTGTTTGTTGTTTGTTATGTGTTGTTTGTTGTTTGTTGAACATTATTAATTCTAAAGAATAATTATTGTTGGGGCCCCTGGTGCACGGCCCCCCTGCGCCGCCTAGGCCGCAGCTACATTTTCATCATTTTCGTGAGGAAGCCTCAGGTAATTCGATGTGATCAAGATCCGGTTGTTTTGTTCCCCCCCGCTTTCCCTTGCAAAAAACACTATAAAATGACATTTCTTGTTCTAATATAATCAAATTTCAAGAATCCCTTGCAAAAAATAAGGTAAAGTGGACATTCGCGCGCGCAAGACGAAATCCTTCCAAAAGCTTAGTGTTCGGAGCGATTTTAACATAAAAACATCAAAAAACCAATGGTTTTTCAACAAAAAAATGTCAAAATCTCATCCCGCGCGCTCTTGCGGATTCGTAGGAAACCCAACACTTTTTAAACATTTCTGTCAAACGGGCTTTTGCGAGCAACTTTTTCGAACTTCTGCGACAACGGTTGCGCACCTGCCAGGGCCATCATCCCTGTCAAATAATACCATGCGGGACACATTCGTTTTTTCTTCGCGCGCGCACGCCGTCGTCGTCGGCCGCGGGGCCCTGAATAGTAGCCACGGTCGTCCGCATGCCACGAAGTGAAGTGTCCGAACGTCATAGGGCGGGAAGCTGGGTGTGGGTGGTGGCGAAGAGTCGTTTGGAAATTTGGTAGAGCTTGAACCGGCCCCCCCACAAAGTGGGGGTATTGCCCGCCTCCTATGAAAACCCTGGCACTGGTGAGAACGGAGTGTCCCCAGTCTAGTAATTGTTGTTGTTGTTGTTGTTGTTGTTGTTGTTGTTGTTGTTGTTGTTGTTGAACATTATTACTTCTAAAGAATAATTATTGTTGGGACCCCTGGTGCACGGCCCCCTCGCCGCGCCTAGGCCGCAGCCATGTTTTCATCATTTTCGTGAGGAAGTCTCCGGCAAAACGGGTTGGTCCGGATCCGGTTGTTTTGTTACGGGCGGTTTTCCCTTGCAAAAAATAAGGCAAAGTGGACATTTCTTGTTCTAACATAACCAAACTTCAAGAATCCCTTGCAAAAAATAAGGTAAAGTGGACATTCGCGCGCGCAAGACGAAATCCTTCCAAAACCTTAGTGTTCGTAGCGATTTTAACATAAAAACATAAAAAAAAACCAATGGTTTTTCAAAAAAAATTGTCAAAATGTCATCCCGCGCGCTCTTGCGGATTTGTAGGAAACCCAACACTTTTTAAACATTTCTGTCAAACGGGCTTTTGCGAGCAACTTTTTCACGTGCTTCGAACACGTTACAACCAAAAACCAGTACAGGTGTCCAGTGTTGGAACAGGGGGAAAAGTCGTATACTAAGCTAGCGTCCAGAAAATGTTACCACAACAAGTCACTGTACCCATGCGCCAGTGTAGTAGCCACGGTCGTCCGCATGCCACGAAGTGAAGTGTCCGAACGTCATAGGGCGGGAAGCTGGGTGTGGGTGGTGGCGAAGAGTCGTTTGGAAATTTGGTAGAGCTTGAACCGGCCCCCCCACAAAGTGGGGGTATTGCCCGCCTCCTATGAAAACCCTGGCACTGGTGAGAACGGAGTGTCCCCACGTGCTAGTAATTGTTGTTGTTGTTGTTGAACATTATTAATTCTAAAGAATAATTATTGTTGGGCCCCCTGGTGCGCGCCCCCCCCGCCGCGCCTAGGCCGCAGCCACGTTTTCATCATTTTCGTGAGGAAGCCTCAGGTAATTCGAGGTGATCAAGATCCGGTTGTTTTGTTGTAATCCGTTTTCCCTTGCAAAAAACATATAAAATGACATTTCTTGTTCTAATATAATCAAATTTCAAGAATCCCTTGCAAAAAATAAGGTAAAGTGGACATTCGCGCGCGCAAGACGAAATCCTTCCAAAAGCTTAGTGTTCGGAGCGATTTTAACATAAAAACATCAAAAAACCAATGGTTTTTCAACAAAAAAATGTCAAAATCTCATCCCGCGCGCTCTTGCGGATTCGTAGGAAACCCAACACTTTTTAAACATTTCTGTCAAACGGGCTTTTGCGAGCAACTTTTTCGAACTTCTGCGACAACGGTTGCGCACCTGCCAGGGCCATCATCCCTGTCAAATAATACCATGCGGGACACATTCGTTTTTTCTTCGCGCGCGCACGCCGTCGTCGTCGGCCGCGGGGCCCTGAATAGTAGCCACGGTCGTCCGCATGCCACGAAGTGAAGTGTCCGAACGTCATAGGGCGGGAAGCTGGGTGTGGGTGGTGGCGAAGAGTCGTTTGGAAATTTGGTAGAGCTTGAACCGGCCCCCCCACAAAGTGGGGGTATTGCCCGCCTCCTATGAAAACCCTGGCACTGGTGAGAACGGAGTGTCCCCAGTCTTAAATGATTGTTGTTGTTGTTGTTGTTGTTGTTGTTGTTGGGGGGGGGGGCGGTTTGGTAAAACCCCGAAGCGCTTGAGCGTGAGCCTCGCTTTCAGAGGAAATGCAGCCGGCGCGTAGGGGCGAGAGCGCCAGGGTGGATCTAAGGGGTCAGCAGTATTGATTCTTAGGCTTACGCCACACCGCCGACCCCTTGTTTATGCCAATCTTGGGGTAGTAGATGCTGCGAAGGGGTGAAAAGCGAGTTTTGGAGCCACTTGGGGGCCGTTTCGGAGCCTCTGGGGTGCTTCTTGGGGGTTCCTTGGGGCGTCTGGGCGGCCTCGTGAGGGCCTCTGGGGGCCTCTTGGGGCACTCTTGGGGCCCCCTGGGGCTCCTGGGGGCAGAAAGCTAGAGTTTCAACATGTTTGGTCGCCCTCTTGGGCCCCTGTTGCCGTGCCGTTTGGAGCCCTCTTGGGCCGTCTTGGGGACATCTTGGGCCGTGTTGGGGCCGTCTTGGGCCGTCTGGAGGCCGTCTTGGGGGCCTCTTGGGCCATCTTGGGGCTTTCTTGGGGGCCTCTTTGGCCGTCTTGGAGCGTCGGGAAGCCGAAAAGGCGGAAAAGCAAAAAACATAGAAAAACACTATGGAAAATCAACAATTTTAGACTCTTGGGGTCCTCTTGGGAGGCTTGTTTGGGACCTCGGAGGCCGTCTTGGAGACCTCTTGGCCCGTCTTGGGGCCATCGTGGGCGTCTTGGACCGGTCGTTTGGCGTCTCGGAGCCTTCGTGGGCCGTCTTGGAGGCCTCTTGGGGGCTTCTTGGCCCGTCTTGAGGCCCTCTTGGGCTCGGAAAAGCCCCGTGAACCGCTCGTCCCGGACCCCCCCCGCTCGCGCTCGACCCCCCCCCCCCCTCCAAATCGACCGGACCGGGCTCCCGGGGGAGGGGTTTGGGGAGGGGGAAGCATCTCACACGCCGATGATCCCCAAGGGGTCGGCGGATTGTTTGGTTGTGCAAGTTCATCAGCAACAACAACAGAAACCATCATTTTAAGACTGTCGGCTATTATCTGCTAGCGTGCCAGTCGACACGTGTCTCCCAAATCCTCGATACTTGCCCTTTTCGTTTTCGATCGCACCCCTTTGGGGGTATATCTTTCTTACCTGCAGCGTGTATTTCGCGCAGCCCCTACGGCAGGGGAAGAGAGGACGGATGGAAGAAACGGACAAGGGGAAGGGAGGAGGAGGGAACGCGAGAGAGAGAGAGAGTATCAGGAGAGGGAAGTAGGATGGATCAGAAACCACGCGACAACCCCAGACGGGCAGAACGGACGGGTAGACCCTAACAGGCGGGTCGGGAAGTCGGGCCCAGGCCGCCAGGCCGAGCAGACGGGTTACTGAAGCGTGCGTCTTGCATGAATCGCGAGGAAGTCTCGAACGAGAGCGCGATTCCCAAATCAATCATGAGGAAATCCACAGCGAAAGCATGATTCCTGAGTGTCGACGGCGCGGCGTCTGAAGACATTGTAAGGAACTCCGACGCGAGAGCGCGACTTGTGCATGCATTGTGAGGACGTCCCGCGCGAGAGCGCGATTTGGAAATAAATTGTGAGGGAGTATCAGGCGGGAGCCGTTGGTGTTGCTGTAACTCGAGGGGCCAGCCGCCCAGTTTGAGGCTCAAGATTTTTTTTCCAGGAGGGGCACTTCAATAGGACAAACATTGTTAGTGGAGGCGGGAGGATCAGCGACAACTATTCTTCAAACATGAAATGTCAACAACAACAACAACAATACTAGCAACAAAAAGAACATCTACAACAGCAACAACAACACTCATTTTAAGACTGTTCGCTCTGTCTTGCTCGCGTGCCATTCAACGCGTATATCTCCAACCCTCGATACCCGCCCGCTTCGTCCTCGATCGTACCCCCTTCGGGGTGTATCTCTCTCATTGGCAACGTGTGTATTTCGTGCAGCCCCTAAGGCAGGGAAAGAAAGGACGGATGGAAGGAAGGGACAAGGGGGAGGGAGGAAGATGGAACACGAGAGACAGTAGCAGGAGGGGGCTAGGAGGAGAAAATACGTGCGGGTAGACCCTAACGGGCGGGTCGGAAAGGCGGGCCTAGACGGCCAGGTCGAGCAGGCGGGTTGCTAAAGCGTGCGTCCTGCATGACTCGCGAGGAAGTCTCGAACGAAAGCGCTGTTCCCCTAATCAGTCTCGAAGAAATCCACAGCGAGAGCGTGATTTCTTGTGTCTCGGGGGCGTGGCGTCTGAATAAATTGCAAGGATGTCCCACGCGAAAGCGTGCTTCCTGTTTGAAATTATGAGGAAGTCCCTCGCGAGATCTCGATATGGGAATAAGGTGTGCGGAATTAGTTGGCGGGAGCCGCTGTTGTTGTAAACCAAGGGGCAGGGGCACAGTTTGAGCAGGAAGATTTCCTTCAGCAAAAGCAAAGTCAGCCCCGGGAGGGGTATTTCAATTGAAGAAACATGTATGTTCAGAATTCGCGTGAGTCTTGCATAATTCCCCAGGGAGGCTCGGGCGAGAGGCGATTTCCTAGTAAATTGTGAGGAAGCCCCACGCGAGAGCGCGATTCCAGAATGGCGACGATGTGGCGCCTGAGTGACTTGCAAGGAAGTCATCGGCCAGAGCGCGATTCCTAAGTAAACTGAGAGAACGTATCCGGCGGGAGCCGTTGTTGTTGTAGTCCGGGGGCCAAGGGCGCAGTTTGAGGAGGAAGACTTTCCCCGATAAAAAACTAGGTGCGAGCCCCGGGAAGTGCACTTCAATTGAAAAATGCATAGGTTACCAGAGGGGGGGGTCAACAAATTCTTCCATAGTGAGACTTCAACAACAACAACAGCAACAACAACAACAACAACGACCCGTCAACATGGCGCTCAGGCCGCGCGGCCGCTGCCCCCCCAACGCGCGCCCACCCTATGGGGAGACGCAAGCCCCGCGGAATCCGTCCACCCAGCGAACGACGACTACGATTCGGGTGCCGACTCCGGCGCCATGTCCTCCAAGGGTAGTGAACGATTAGATTGGGCCGATGTTCAGAATATGGAAACCGACGAAAAAAGGGCAAAACATTTTTGATGGTTACTACAGAATGCCAAACGGAGGTGGAGGAGTTTCACAGCGAACCGGCACGACGGGCACGACGGCGGGAAATGAGAAGGGCGGTCGGAGGAAAGATCGAAGGTAAAGGAGGGCAGAGACGCCAGAACGGTAGGGGTATTGCTGAATTTGGTGCCAAGCTTTCCAATGATCAATGCGTCGATATATTTTCCGGTAGAAAGGGCAGAGGCCGCGGTCGCAGAGCATTTGGCAACAAAACAAACGCAGAAATGGCAATCCCCAGGGCCGCGACGGCAAGACCCTCCGATGCCGCAATTGTGGCAGCGAAAATCATCTCGCAAAGGTGGTTCCGCACTGGAAGGCAGCGGCACGGGTCAGAGCATGGATGCCGACGCTGACTTTGGCTCAAGCGCGGAGCGTATCGATTAGAAGGATGGCGATCCGTGTCTTCACCCCCCGTGCGCCCCATACCATGTACGTCTTGTAGATGGCAGCGAAATGCCATGTGAAGTTATCACCTTGCTTTCGGCTTAAGGGAATGGTGAGAGGAGGAATGAGGAGGAGGAGGAGGAAATTTGTGATGATGATGATGATGATGATGATGATGATGATGATGATGATGATGATGATGATGATGATGATGATGATGAAGAGGATGAGGAGGAGGAGGAGGAGGAGGAGGAGGAGGACGAAGAGGAGGAGGAGGAGGAGGAGGAGGAGGAAGAGGAGGAGGATCAGGAGGGGCAGGAACAGGAACAGGAGCAGCAGGAGTAAGAGCAACATGGGCAGGGGCAGCAGGAGGAACAGCATTAGCAGGGGCAGGAGCAGTTGCAGCTAGCAGGGGCAGGAGCAGTTACAGCAGGAGCAGGAGGAGGAGGCGGAGGAGGAGAGGGAGCATAACAAGGCGGAGGAGGAGGAGGATGAGGAGGAGGAGGAGGCGGAGCAGGAGGAGGAGGAGGAGGCCTCTTGGAGGTCTTGTTTGGGGGGTGCTCCTGGGGGGCGCCTGGGGGCCTGCTGTTGGCCTATTAGAGGGGCCTCTATGGGGCATCTCCAGGTCGTCTTGTGGTCTTTTGGGGGCGCTGTAGGGCCGTCTTGGAGTGCTCTTGGGCCGTCTTGGGGCTCTCCTTTTGGGGTGTTGGAAGCCCGTGGAGGCGAGAACACGAATCATTCAAACGGGTACGGAGAATCAATGATTGAGGCCTCTTCCGGCAGTCGGAGAGCACCTTGAAACCCTTTTGAGGCCGATTTGAAGTCATCTTGGAGTCACTTATGACCGTACCGAGATCGTCTTGGAGCCATCTTGGGCCCTCTTGGGGCCATCTTGGCCATCTTCGAAGCGTCTTGAGACCGTCTTGGGGGTCATCTTGGCTGTCATGGAGGCCATCATTGGGCATCTTGGCTGTCTTGGAGGCCCTCCTGGAGCTATCTTGGGCGGAAAATCTGATGGGAAATACCTTTGCGTGGCCTTCCGGGTGGCAGGCGGGCTTGGCCAACGTTCACTGGGAACTTTTTGAAGGGCCAAAAGAAGTGTAAACCTCGGTGAGCCAAGCACCCTCGTGGAAGCCATTGGCGGCGGCGGATCAAAATACCTTCGGCCCTTGCCACCACCGTGCCTGGCCTCTTGGGGCTTTTGGAGGCCACTTCGAGGTATTTTGGGGCCTCTTAGAGGCTGCTGTGGGCCTCTTGGGGCTGCTGGTAGCCTCTTGTGAACCTGGAGGCAGGGGGGTCACTTTGGGGCGGAGGACTCTAGATTTCAGTCGTTGCTCGACCTCCTGGGTCCGTTTGACATCACCTTGGAGTCAGCCTCGGGGGGCCTCTTGGACCGTTGCGGACACTCCAAAAACCGAAAAGGCTGCTGTGCGAAACTCATGCGACGCCCTCAGGTCTTTCGGTTGTGTTGGGCTCTTGGGCTGGCCGGAGGGCCTCGAAGACGGCCCAGGAGACTTCTAAGAGAGCCGCAGGAAGGCCCGGGGGGGGGCATCATGCCCTCATAGAGCATGTTGGAAGTCGAGACCCGCGGCCACGCTCCCAGGGCCTCAGGAACGGTCAGGCTGGCAGTCCAAAGAGCGCTTGTGAGCGCCCAGAAGTGCCCACGAGCGCGCGGAACATGGAGGCCTGGGCCCCTTTTGACAGATGTCTACATTACGCCTGACAGAGAGTCTGGAGTGACTTGAGGACACTCCACTCAGTGCCCACTGCACAGTGGCGACTGAAAATCATGTGAGTGGTGTGCACGCGTGCGTGTTCCAGCGTGTATGCGCGAGCGTCTGCGCCTGATGCTTTCGGTGTTCTCCACCAGGCGCGGATTCGCGCATGGGAAGATCTTTCGATCATGGCAGTGTAGCTTTGACTTGGCATGGCGAACGGGTTCAGCGATTGGCCCTGCGGTGTACGAACTCATACATCGCAATACCGTTCGTCACGAACCAGGAGCGCGTGTGCCCTTCATGGTGCCATTACTTAAAGACGCGGGCAAGGGCCAAGAGCGGATGCCCTGGCGATGCACGAAAACACATGATGCGGAGCAAGACGTCGGGTACGGAGGGAAAGCGCGTTTTCCCCGCATGGTATGATTTGGTTGGAACAGGCGGGGGGTCGAAGGTAGGTGCCCTCGCGTAGTTCGAAGTGATGTTCAGGACGAGTGATCGTGCATCCTAAACACGATGCAGCAATTTGCGAAGTGGCCCCAGCAGCCCCAGCCTGGAGGGGTGATCAGGGCCTGAGCTACTTTAAGATATAATGGAGTGACGCGGACGCCAAAATCAGCTTTACAGTCGAAGCCTAGCGAAGCAAATCTGGGGTAAGGGAAATCATGGGCGGCTGCCGTGCGCGATAAAGAAGAAGCGCGAGGAATTTGAGGAGGTGGACAGGGAAGACGAGGAGCAGGAGGAGGAGAAGGTACCCTTGGACCGTCGCGGGGGCGGACGATGTGCAGGAGGAGAGGGATGAGGATGAGTTGGAGTTATTACCCTACCGCGGGGGGACGAACATAATAAGGATAATGAGAAGGAGGAGCAGGAAAAGCAGGAGGGGCAGAAGGAGGAGATGGACGACGAGGTGGAGAAGGTAAAGAAGGATGATGCTGCTGCTGCTGCTGCTGCTGCTGCTGAGGATGAGGATGATGATGATGATGATGATGGTGATGATGGTGATGATGGTGATGGTGACGATGACGATGACGATGACGACGATAATGCTGATGATGCTGATGGTGGTGATGATGAGGATGCTAAGTATGATGACGAGTATGATGATGACGCTGATGACGATGATGATACTGATGCTGAGGATGATGCTGATGCTGACGCTGATGATGCTGCTGATGATGATGCTGATGGTAATGTTGCAACTGCTGTTGCTGCTGCTAGTAATGATACAACCTTCATGCGCATGGCAAGCAAGAGCGATGA
The DNA here is from genome assembly GCA_963575745.1 of Prorocentrum cordatum. NCBI lineage: Eukaryota > Dinophyceae > Prorocentrales > Prorocentraceae > Prorocentrum > Prorocentrum cordatum. Next base: position 393,649 of record CAUYUJ010002447.1, read on the forward strand.
ACAGGAAGATCAGGAGTTGGATGAGGAGCATGAGCATCAGGAACAGTATGAGCAGCAACAGGGGGAGCACGAAGAGCAGGAGAGAGATTACGACAACGATGACCGTGAGAAGGACGACGATGACCAGGAGCATCATCAGTCGCAGCAGCAGCAGGAAGACCAGGAGACGAAGAAGACAAGGAGGAGCAGCATCAAGAGCACAAGCAATGGGACGCTCGCCGTGGGGGTACGTCCTTCGCTCCTTTTCCTCCCCTCAACCTCCCCTCAGCCTCCTCCTCCTTCTCTGGTCGGGCTCCCCCTCCCGGCTCCTTCCCCTCCTAGCCCCCTCATCCCCCTCTCTTCCTTTTACCCCTCCCGACCCTCCGTCCACCGCCTTCCCCACCTCCCCTGTACACCTTCTCCCTCCCTCCTCTTCTTCTTTCTGCTCCTCCTCCTCCAAACGTTATCCGTAGCCATTGTGGCTCGAGCTGCGGTCGCTGCCGCTTGCTGGGAGCGGCTTTTCTGCGCGGCACTTCGATGTCACCTCTTTCTCCATTTTTCGCCCAGCCATGTCTGACGCGAGCTAGGGCGATATCCCTGCTCAAGCCGCCTGCTTGCAGCACGAGACTTATGCTGGCGCTCACCCAGACGCTCAACTGTTCTCTGATGGGACTTGGGAGTGGTGGCAAGGCTCTCGGCCTCTCAACGTGTACGCGCAGAAAGCTTCGAGACATCGATTCTCTTTTCGGGTGGGTCAAGAAGCTCTCCAGGCCATCCATCAACAAGTTCATCGTCGACCTTCGCATCGAGATTTCTGTCACGAGTTTGTCTTGTGTTCCATTGGTCGCTGCCGCGCCTGTCCACATTGAGGTGTCGAGTGGCTCGGGTGAGCTTCCCGCCATCCAGCCATTTCCGCTTATGGCTCCGGACATCAAGCCGTGTGACAATCGGACCTGCCAGCTGCTGGGTGCCCTGCGGATGATCGACGGAAGGTTCGACAGGCTCGACGATTTATGGAGAAGTTCGAGGACAGGCTGTGTGTTCTGGTCCTCTGTTTAGCCCAGGGCCGCCCGCAGGCGGTGACTCAACCGCGACGTTTGACAGCCAACTGCTGGATGCCTTGCGGATGATCGACGGGAAGTTCGACAGGCTCGACGAATTAATGCAGAAGTTCGGGGACAAGGTGCAGCACATGGTCACCCGGGTTGTGTGTTCCAGTCCTCTTTTTGGCCCAGGCCGTCCGCAGGCGGTGACTCAGCCGCGATGTTTGACATTGACGACGTGCAGGCAGACGCGGCCACACAGACGGATGCTGGAGCTCCTCCGCTTCCTGGGTCTGCCGAACATGACCGATGTCATAGTCAAGCCAAGCGAAGCGGCAGGATGCAGACCGAGCCCTGGCAGAAGCCGAGGCGTTGTCAAGTGATCGGCAAAGCCTGCCAGGCCGACCTGGCGCTCACAGGCCTCACCCCCGCGCCCGCTGCGGAGGCGAAGCCTGCTGTGGGCACCACGTCAGCAGATGAGGAGATGGCGCCCTTGGCTCCTGAGACGGCTCAGCTGGCTGAGGCCTCCGATCCACCAGCTGCGGGGGCACAGCAGCACGTGGCTTTGGCGCCGGCCACCGGGGGTCCAGAGGCTGGCCAGAAGAGGAACAAGAACAATAATAATCAGAAGCACGAGCCGACGGACACTCCTCCGGCCCAGGACCCTGAGCGTCGCAATCTGCTGAGCGAGCCCGAGTTAGCTGATGGGGAGACTTCCGCGCCTGTCTCTTCGGAGGAACTCTGGGGACTCATTGGTTGCATTCGTGCCGAGATGAGCGGCCTGAACCTTCAGATGTCTGCCGCGGCCGAGGCCGCGGCGGCCTGCGCAGCCATGGGCCCAGCCAGTTTGGCTGTCTTGTCACCCGTCTCCTTTTCACCACGTGTGCATTTCATGTTTGTTGTGCCACTTGTTATCACGCGTGTCGTGCTTAGTGTATGATATCAGAGCGTCGCATTTTGGCTCGGACTTCCACTTGCTCCGCTGCTTCTGGTCTTGGCCCGCTCGCCCCCCTCTTATGGCCAGTGTCGCCCCTCCTGCACATGTTACGTGTGCTTCTTCGCCTCCTCCTCTTTCTCCTCCTTCTCCTCCTCCTCCTCCTGCTTAGGCTACCCGCACTCCTCCTCCTCCTCCTCTTCCTCCTTCTCCACCTCACCCCTCCTCATCCTCCTCCTCCGTCTTCCCCCCCTCCACCTCCCCGCGGCCCCCTCGCCTCGCCCTCCCGGCCCGCTGTGGGGTGCAGGTTCTTCGACATCCAGGGTTGGGAGCTCCACGCGCAACTGGTCGAGGCGCGGGGGCCGGGCGCGCCCCGGCCAGGGCCTTGCCGGGCTGGGCTCGCCTGCCGTGCCGCCTTCACAGGAAGGAGTCGTCGCCGCAGCAGGTGGAAGAGAGGCAGAACGGGCAGGAGGAGGAGGAGGAGGAGGAGGAGGAGGCGGAGGAGGATGAGATGGAGGAGCCAGCAGCTAAACATTCAGAGGCATTGTCGCCGAGGCTGCCACGCGAGAGCTTCTCAGGCAACGACAGGCCTTGTTTGTCCGATATTCCTTGGGTGAAAGAGTGCCATAAACAGAAGCTTGCTCACGTGCGTGAGCTTCGTCATTGTGCACGTGGAGCAGATCAGGTTTTTGACCCTTTCGTGATACAGATGGTTGGACTGCCTCGACTGGGAGACACATGTTTGGGCTGATGACGGGGGGGATTTTGTGAGGGAGGGCATTTGCACATGATGAGGGCGGGGGAGGGGCAGCGCCTGCAGAAGTCACTGCCTGGTGTGTTCTTGGATTGGCCCTCGTAGGCCGTTCTATGTGGAGAGTGTAAATGCAGAGATGGAGCTTGGACGGTGAGGACGAGGGGCCTTCGATGTGGGCAAACTGTTGGAGGCCGCTCGACATTTTCTCGCCCACGTGCTGGTGCCCCCCTCCTCCGTGTGCTTGGGTGCGGTTGCTGGATGGGACCCCTGGTGTCACGACGGTCTTGCACCGAATGGGCTGCTCCAAAATGGGCGACCTCTCTGTTTTTTCTCTCGTCCTTTAAAACAATAATGAAATAAGAGAGAATTGTCCACGCACTGTAACTGTAACGGCCTTTAGATGGAACTTCCGAGCGAGGATGAGGATGAGGAGGAGGAAAAGGAGGAGGAGGGAGAGGAGGAGGACAGGAGGAAAATGGCACGGATAAGGAAGAGCACCTCCTCGTTCATCCCCTTCCTCATTATCCTTCTCCTGCCGCATGCGCTACTTGTGTGTGAGCGCGAAGCTGACATCATTGTTTTCAGTGCGCGGTTTGCTACGGTCACAGAGCAGCCCGCGCCAGCACTCTTGGGCCCCTCGACCATTTCTCCTCGCACCCGTCCCTCGAGGCTCGGGTCGTTCGAAGGGGGGGATTCAAGGGGGGGGGGGGGGGGGGGGGGCGAAATACGTTGCATGCAGCCGATCATGGCCCGGCCGCCGAGCACTTTCCTGGGCCCGTGGCCGCCTTTGTCGCCGGGAAGTGCCGGGGAAGCCCGCGCAGCGCGGCTGATTCGCTTGCCCGCCTTCAGCGACCCTCCCCCCCGCTCGTTTGGCCCCGTGGAGACTTCCCACCCCCCCTTGGCGGGCCTTCCGACCTGGGAAACCCCTTCCCCTCCCCCCCATCGGCGGGTGCCGCGGCGGGGGCCCTTCCCCGGCGGGGGACCCCCCCCTCCCTCTCGGCGGGAGCCCCTCCTCGGCGAGTCCTTCGACACGAGAGACCCCCCCCGGCGGGGACTTCTTGCCTCCAGGGCGGCGCCGCTGCGCGCGCGCCTGCCGCGGGGATGGTCGCCCGCGCACGCCATGGGGCCCGCCCGCGGCTGGCGGCGGCGAAGGGTGAGGCCGCGGGCCGCGCAGGCGCTGGGGAGGGAGGAGGACGAGGAAAAGGAGGAGGTGGTGGAGGAGGAGGAAGCGGAGGAGGACGAGGCGGAGGAGGACCACGGTGAACCCAACATGCATGCATCAATGCTGCTACGATACACCCTTCCGTCCCAAGTGCCCTCGTCATGCGTCCCTGCAAAGCTTCCTCTCCACTTCAAGAAGCGCCCTTTTGAAAGATTAACACCACTTCGACCTCCCATTCAGGCGAGAGCCCCTTTTGTGAAAAGGCGCGAACTGTGTGGCATCTGGTCAGCGAAGCAGAAATGCGAAAGTGTATGTTCATACTGTTCAGAGAGGTGTCCAATGAGACCATTGTTTCGAAAAAGGACCGCCCCATCTGTGGAAATATGGTACAGGTGTATATATCATAGATCGGGGTACCGCGGGCGTGGGGCCTGGGCCCTCTCGGATTCCCCCCCCCTTGCGGCACCAGAAATCTGGACCCATTCCGGCACTGAAAATTTGGACCCCCCTGACTCTGGATCCTCTGTAATTTGGTTGATATTCCGACTTGAAATTGTTTCGGACATGCACCCCAAAGGAGTCGAACAAGTATGGCGGACATTTTCCACCCCAGAGAAGCGGATATGTCCGCCTTACTTTTGCCGTTTCCATTCGTCGTTGAACTCGCGCGGCCCAAGAGGGCTTCAAGATGCTCCCAGGAGGCCCGCGCTCACTAATCCCCATAATGTCTATCAATGGTTATGGCGTTTTCGCCCATCGGGCTTCGGCCTAAAAGGCTTGCAAGCTGGCCCCACTCTTGCAAAACAGGTCCACAGGAGGGCTGCAAGACGGCGCCAGGACAGCACAAGACGGGCTCCGAGACGGCTAAGATTGCCCAGGATGGTTACTCCTCCTCCTCCTCCTCCTCCTCCTCCTCCTCCTCCTCGTCCTCCTCCTCCTTCTCCTCTCCCAACAATGAAGCGATACCGAATTTTGCCGCTCGTGCTTGTTTTGGGCTCTTGCAACAGGACTGAACCATCAATGGCGCGATACCGAATGTTGTCACTCGTGCTTGCTGCGGACACATTTGTTGACAGTGCAGGTGAATTTGACCGATGGATTGTGGCAGCGGTGTTGTAGGACGCCCAGGCCACACTTGGTTGCTGCCGCGGAGGCAATCAGTCAATATCCTGGTCCTCGCCTCCGCCCCCCTTTCCCAGACGTCCGGTGTCTTGATGTCTTTCAATGCGCGGCCCTTGGAAGTCTCGACAACTCAATAGGACAATGCGTCATCCTGTACGTTTTTAACGGCCCCGGGGCCCGTCGAGGGCCCCGGGGGCCGGACAACTGCGACAAACCTCCGCCTTGATGTTTCTCAAGACGTTGGGTGTCTGGGCTCCTCGCCCCTCCTCCTCCTCCTCCTCCTCCTCGTCCCGTCTCCTCCTCCTCCTCCTCCTCCTCCTCCTCCCATCTCCGCCGCCGAAACGCAGGCCCGAAGGTCGACTTCGGCGACCATGGGGAATACCCCGAACAACAGTAATCAGAGGGCAGTGCCGAATGAGGCCGATCGCAAATCCCAATGGACCCAACACGCCCCAAAGAGAACCCCCATGACGACGCTTTCCGACGCGATATCGATTCAAATATGCACGTCTCGGGGTCGAGTGTTGCTTGTTTTTGTGAGCTTTGCAAGAGGCCGTTGCCAGAAGACGCAGCCCAAAGGGCCCGAGGCCTTCCTCAATCGACCCCGAACGTTGCCGAACAGACCCCGAACTGACCCCGAACGTTGCCAAGGTGACCACAGACGGATCCCATGCGTTGCGAAATGGACCCCGATCGAACCCCAAACGCGCCCAAGCGCATGCCACATTTACTTCACCCATTGCCAACCGTTGGACAGATTCGAAGAAAAAACAAGTCAGGGAACGTTTTCTTAACAAAGGTGAGACACGATTCCAACTTTGTGATTTTCAACTTGGAGAAAACATGTCAACACTCTCCGCCGAAGTTTGAGAAGCAGACGGCGTTTCAGACAAAGTCGTGCCCAAACCGTTGCCAAGCAGACCCCAAGCTCTCCACAGCCGTTGCCAAATTGATCCCAACTTGACCCTGCGCACGTTGTCAAACGAAACCCATACATACCCCAAAACGTTGCCAAACGGACTCCGAACTGACTCCACGCATTGCGTATCGAAGACGCCTACGGCGAATCACCGCCGCCCCCTGCCCGTGTGGAAGCGCCTATGTGGCCGACAGATGGGCTAGAGCTTGGCCAAGCTATCGGGCCAGTTGTTCCCCGAGTCGGGTTGGAAAGCCTTCGGGTAGCGCGCGGGGGAGCAACGGGTTTGACACCACCCAAGTGTCCGAGCGTTGTGGCAAGAACTCTGCCAAGCTATCTGACCATGTGTTCCCCAAGCCGTTGTGGAAACCTTTCGGGGAACACTTGGGGGAGGATGTCGGGAATACCAGGAGGAGGAACGGGAGGAGGAGAAGGAGGAGGAAAAGCAGAGGGAGGAGGAGGAGGAGGAGGAGGAGGAGGAGGAGGAGGAGAAAGAGCAAAAGGAGGAGGAGGAGGGAGGGAGGAGGAGGAGGAGGAGGAGGAGGAGGAGGAGGAGGAGGAGGAGGAGGAGGAGGAGGAAGAGGAGGAGGAGGAGGAGGAGGAGTAGGAAGAGGAGGATAATGAGGAGGAGGAAAGGAGGGAGGAGGAGGAGAGGAGGAGGAGGAGAGGAGGAGGAGGGGGAAACGGAGGAGGGAGGAGGAGGAGGAGGAGCAGCAGCAGCAGGAGCAGGAGCAGGAGCAGGAGCAGGAGGAGGAGGAGGAGGAGGAGGAGGAGAGGAGGAGGAGGGGGTGGAGGAGGAGGAGGAGGAGGAGGAGGAGGAGGGGGCATCTTGGGAGTTTCTGGGGGCACTCTTGGGGCCTCTTGGGAGGTTCCTGGGAGCCTGTTGGAGGCATCTTGGGTTTTGGGGGGGGCCTCTTGGGGGCCTTTGGGGGCTAATCGAGGGCTTCTGTGGCCGTCTCAAGACAGACAGCTTCCGACGGCGCCAGACGGGCCACGAGCCCACCAAGACGGCCTAGATTGGTATACGATGGCCCAAGACGTCCCAAGAGGCCTCCAAGATGGCTCAAGAGGCCTCCAAGAGGGCCGTCACGAAGGCCCGAAGATGCCAAACTCATTGATTTACAGTCGGCTCTTGAACGATTTTGGCATGTGCTTCATTTCGGTCTTCTGACGGCCCGAGACGACCCAAAAGCCCCGAATGATCGCCCAAGAGGCCTCCAGGACGGCCCCAGAACGGCCCAAGAGGCCCCCAAGGCGGCCCCAAGAGGGCCCACAGACGGCCCACGAGGCCTCCAAGACGCCCAAGATGGCCTCCAAGACGCCCAAGATGGCCTCCAAGACGGCCCTGGAGCACCCAAGTAAGGGCCCCCAGTCGGCCCAGAGAGGCCCCAAAGACGGTTTCCGACGAAATCGGGTGGGCGCTCGGCAGGGCCATCGAGCGCGCATCGCAGAGGTGGTCTGCCCACGTCGACGCCGCGGCCTTCACCGAGCTGGGCTGCGACACCGCGGGCGCGCCGCGGGGCGTGGCGTTTCGCTGCGAGCAGAGGATCAGACTCGGGCGCCTCGAGGACCACGAGTGCTTCTGGGAGATGCTTGCGCGCCTGCCCACGCGCCGCGCGGGTCTCGGCAGCGCGACCTCCTTGGTGCCTGGGCTGGCCAGTCTGTGAAGGCCGCGCAGCAGTCAGTGAATGCGAGCGGCCTCTGGACGCCGGCCCGGCCGATCGCGGGGCTCCCAGGCCCTCGGCCCAGAGCGGGTCGGGCGGCGAGAGGCCTCGCGCGCCCCGCGGAGTTCGCGCCCTCGGTCGCCCACTTGCGGGAGACAGAAGCACCCGAGAGCGCCCTCACGAGTGGGGGCAGGGGCGCCGCCCAGGACCGCGCGGGCAAGGGCCGCGTCTGGGGCAGGAAGTCGACAAAGTTGACCAACGAGAAGGAGCAGGGCGGCGGCGGCGCCGCGGGAGGCGAGTGATCGTCCCCAAACTGGTTCGACATCTTATAACACCGAGGAATGCCAACTGAGGGGTCGAGCTATCATCGGCACTACCTACGACTCCGATTTCGCAGGCCACCGTTGATTCGGTAATATGCGTTCCTTTTGCGTCTGGCCTGGCGGCTTCGTTCTGCAGCTTCCTCGAGGCGGGGGTAAACAAACTTGCGCCGACGGGGCGTCTCGCCCTTCGGCCTTGTCAAGGGCTGCCCATGCTCTGCAGGCGCCTCTACGAGTGGTGTGAGAGTGGAGCTGCGCCGCGGTCGCCGCAAAGACGTGCGCGGTGGCTTTGGGAGGGGCGTCAGCGGCTTTGGGTCAACGCGTCCGTCGCCTATCTCCTATCTGATCTGGCTCTCGCTTGGGCGCCTCGCAGGTGGGTCGACAGCAACCTGCCTCGGCGCGCCCTTGACCGAGAAGCAATGGCCGCTGGTGCACCAGCGTGATGACAACACGTCTCCGATCGTTGCCGCGTCGGGGAGTCAATGCCGGCCCTGATCGGCGGCGTCGCTGGCACCCGCGGGGCCGCGACAGTGCTCGCGGGCGCTTCGCGCATAGGAGGCAATTCGCATTTTGGAGCCTCTCTCCCGCGCCGCAGACAACCTCGGCATCGCGCCCAGCGGCGCGACGATCCTGCTCCAGGAGCCACGCGCCCCGCGTCTTTGACCTCGAGCCAAGTCACCTTCCCAGCGAGCTGGCTCCCACGTGCACGCGCGTGGGCCGCAGTGGCAGCGCGCGTTTGGGATGGTCGGATTTCGCTGCTCGCGCGCCCTGAGAGCCCCCCGCCGCGCGCGGACAGCCTCGTCCGCGCCGGGCTGTTCGGCGCGGGGGGGAAGGGCGACCGCGGGCCGAGGGCGACCATAGAGAGGCGTCGCCGCGCTGCGCTCGAGAAGTCTCTGAGAGGTCCTTCGCGAGTGCGCCTTTGCCGCGGGGCCCCCCTTCAGTTGACGCGCCTGCCTTGGCGTCTCGCCGCCCGGCCCCGCGCCTCGCAGTTCGCGCGGCTGTTTCCCCCGGCTGGCGGGCGCTCGTCGATCTCCGCGGGCGACGCCGCGTATTTTTTCTACTTTCTGCAGTGACCGGGCGCCGTGGCCCAGGATGCCACCCAGGGCATTGACCTCGCCGCAGGGCCAGCGAGCCCCCGGGGCAGGGGTTTCCCGCGAGGTGGACTACCTCCGCCGGCGCGGTAGCGGCAGGATCGCGCCGGCGCTGGCCGCTCCTGCCGCGGGGGGCCAGGCGGCTTCCGCCCGCGATCCGCAGGGCGTCTGAGCGACGGGGGGCGGCCCGCCAGTGCCCCCCCTCGAGTCGCGGAGGGCGCTCACTCGGGCGACCGCGCGGTCACTGGCCACTGCGATGGCCCTGGCGCCTCGGGCCCGATGCGACGGGCAGCTCCTCGGCGGGTCCAGCAGGGGCGCTCGGCGCGCGACCGCGCGCGCATCGAGCGAGACGAGGGGAAGGCGACCCTGGGCCAGCTCCACGGGGTCGCCTGGGGGGGAGATCTCCTCGGCGCGTCTCGATGTTGGGCGGGGGGGTGGTGAAAGTCAAGCAGCTCGGAGTGATCGCCGCGCGCGTCGTCCTCGCAGGGGCCGCGTCGGTTGCTCGCGCGAGGAGGCCAGTCGGATGCTGGGCTCGCGATATGGCGTTCCGCCAGGCGCCGCGCGTCTCGTGGACAGGCTCTATAGCGAGGCTCTGCGTGTCCGGCGCGGGCCCCGCGGCGCGGTGCCGGCTGTCGAATCCAGCGATCGACGAGCTCATGGGGCTGGTCTTCTTGTCCCCGTTGTTCAGGAGATCGCTCGACTCCGCGCCGGCAGGGCAGGTCTTCGCCTCGGACGCGACGCTCTTCGTCGGCGGAGTCGCGTCGGCCCCGCCCAACGTGGAGGAGGCAGTTTGGCCATGGGGGCACGGGCTCCTCGACGGACAGGCGCGGCGAGGCTCGGACCTCTTGGGCTCCCAGATCCTGGCGAGCCTCTCGAGGTCCCTGGGGGCGGGGTCCGCGATGGCCCCCTGCCCCGCTCCTGGATTGGGCCCAAAAAGTTTACCATCCTGCTGTCCCGCAGGTTATCAGGCCGATGCGATGCTCGAGCGCGAGAGACCGTCGCCCTCAGATCGCTGGTCAAGCGGGCGGTCACGGGCCCACACATACGTATCCCGGCGATCGCAGGCTCAAAGGTTGCGCGCGGCGCCGCCGCCCGAGGGCGAACGCCCGGCAGGGTCTTTCAAGGGATCTTCGCCAGGACTCCCTTGTTTTTGTTGTTCGCAGGATGCCCGTTCCTCTCCCCTTGGGCGCGGAGCGCCCGTGACCCTGCAGATGGCCCAACGAGAGCTGCCGAGATGCGCGGGGCCAGGCTGCGCCCTCCCGAGGCGGTAGAATCGGTTGCCACTGTCGGGAGGCTCGATCTGGGGCTGGGCCGCGAGCGCACGTCGCTCGGTCCGCGGCCGCCGGCCGCCCGTCTCCTGCGACGCCTTCTGCGGGCCGAAGGCCCCCCTCAGTGCAGCTCTGGATCGCCGCAGCTTGATCGTCATCGGTCGCGACGCGCAGCGTGGCCTCCTCGAGGGCCTCACCGATCCCGACGCGCTTGCCCAGGGGATCGAGCTCATCGCGAGGATCAGGCCGACGGCGGTCGCTCTGGGGCCCCGCTGCGGGACCTTCTCGCGATTCATGAGCCCGTGCTCGCGGCCCCCGCGGACGCGCCAGCGGCGGCGGGGGCCGCGGCGACGCCCCGGGGAGATCCTGGGCAACAGGTGCGTGGGAACCAGGCTGGATCTTGCGAAGGCCCTCGACCGCGCGGGCGCCCTGCGGGCGCGGGGGCGGATGCGGCAATCTCTTCGGCGGGCACTTCTCGAGCTTCAGGAGGCCTTCGGCGCGGTGCCGCGCTGCGAGTCAGTCATGGACCAGCGCATGCGGGGCTGGCGTTGGCGCGAGACCACCGCCTGGAAGGGGCAGGGGGCGTTCCCGCCCCTGCTGACAAGGCGATGCGACCGCGGCCACTGGCACTTCGCCCTGGAGGACGGCATCAAGTGGGAGGACGGCGTCTGGCGGCACCTGGCGGAGGTGCCGGCAGAGCACTCCAGCGAGTGGTGCGACGCGGTGTCAGAGCAGCTCGACAGGCTCTGCCGCTCCCCGCGCTGCTGATGCTCCTGGGGATCTTCGGCTGCTGCCTTGGATTTCCAGGAGAAGGCCCACGCGCGCGCGCCTCGGCGCTGTCTCGCGGCGCGTGGCTTCGCGGGCCTGGCGAGGCCTCCGAGTGACAGTCAAGCCGGCCACTGCCCGTCGGTATATCATCATGCTCAACGCGTGGAGCTTGTGGCCCCAGAGTCGAGGGCAGCCCCGCCCCGACGACGTCGCGCGCGACGTCGAGCTGCTTAGCGCCGCCCTCGTCGCCTACGCGCAGTGCCTTTACGACGCGAAGGCGCCATATTTTGGGGGTTTCGAGGCCCTTGTTGGCGTTCAGTTTCGGTGGCCCCAGACCCGCTGACAAATGCGCCCAGCCGGGGCCGCGGCGGCTCGCTGGCGCAATTTCGAGCCAGTCGAGATGCGCACGCCCATGCCTGTCGAGGTGCACCTGGCCGCCTGGCCTTGGCCGTCGCTGAGGATGCGGCGGGGCATCAGCGCGCCTGCTCCTCGCTCCATTCGCTGCTGCGGCCCAGCGAGGTCGCGAATGCCCTCGGGCAGCGTTTCGTCTTGCCTGGGGGCCTGGGGGGCGACGTCGACGCCGGCATGCTTGCGCCGCTCTCTGCCGAGACATCGGACCGAGGGCCAAAGTTCCAGAGCGTCCTGATCGACGATTCTGCGCTGCCGAACTTACTGGGGCGCGCCTTCGGGCCCCTCTCTCGCCGGCGGTAGCGTTGCGCCCCGGACAGCTGCGCGGGCCGACCCGGAGGTTCAGCGACCTCAAGGGCCTCGTCGGCATCGGCGGCTCGCCCTGCGCCCTCTGGTCGCAGTGAGGAGGGTGGGCCATCTATCGCTTCCGCTCGTTTCAAAACCTGGGGCTGCTAAAATACCGCTGGCGCTGGGAGAACGCCAAATTGATGCATCACTCTCTCCGGATGGGCGCGGCCGTCTTGTCCTTCGCCCGCGCGTCGTCTGACAGCTGACAGCGTGTCTAACAGCTTACTCAACTCGTTCCAGCTGCGTGGGATATCGGGCGATTGTGCCGCCACCGCGCCCGGGGGCAAGACACGTGGCAATGACGGCAATGTTGGAACAGGTTGAGAGCTCTCTGTTTTCGGGCCCTGTGAGGCCGCGCGGCAGAACCAGCGCCGCCGCGCCCTGGCGCCCCTTGCCGCCCTTTGGCCGGCCTTCCCTCGCAAATTTTACACACAGGGTTCTGTGGAAAACGAGCGTCGGAGATCACGTGAGCACGGCGGTTATGACAGTAGAAGGAAGTGATGTGCCGTTTTCTCGCCCTTCCCCCCCGCCCTTGCGAACAGCCTTTGAACAGGTCGAAAGCTTTTTGTTGTGTGGTGTTCCGTGAGGCCGCGCGGCAGAACCAGCGCCGCTGCGCCCTGGCGCCATTGCTCGTTGTTTGGCCAGCACTTCCTCGCAAAAATCACACATGGGCCGCTTTGGGAATCGAGCGTCAGATATCATGGTGGTGATGTTGATGATCACAATAATGATGGTGCTGGTGGTGGGAATGGAAATGATGATGTTGGTGGCGGTGATGCCGATGATGATGATGATGATGATGATGATGATGATGATGATGATGATGATGATGATGATGATGATGATGATGATGATGATGATGATGATGATGATGATGATGATGATAGTGACGATGCTGATGGTGGTGTTGGTGATGATGCAGATGATGAGGATGATGAGAAGGACGACGATGACAAGGACGAGGAGGAGGAGGAGGAGGAGGCGGAGAGGGACGAGGTTTGTCCATGAGTTTTTCGGATGCTGCTCTTCCGCAGCCGCCTCTCGATTCAAGGCAGGGTTTCCAGGGGCGCCGTGGGCGGGCCGTTTGCTCCCCACGTCCTGCCCGCGCTCGGGTGCTCTCGGGGCGCCGCTCCCAGCGCGACCGCGCGCAAAGCCCCCTTGGCGCCGCGGCGCCGTCCACCGGGGCGATGGACGCTGCCGCCGGGAGGACGCACGGGTCCCAGGAAAAGCCATACGTTCAGCATCGTTTAACCGATCCCAATCCGCATCTCCATCCCGAGTCCACCATTTTACCAAGCCAATTGGGGATATACCGCTCAGAACCCGAAGGGAATAGCCAACATCCCCAGTTATGGAGGTAAGTCGGCCAGCTGGGCCGAGGCCACGCCGTTGGGAATAGGGGTCGGATGATCGATGATCGTACGCGGCACCTCACATGGCCCTTCCCGCTCTCCACCTCCATCATGGGCCCTGCCCCCCCTCTTGGGACAAGATCGTCCCAGGAGGGCACAGCAAACGCCCAAAAGCTCACCCCCGAAAGCGAGGGCCCCAAGGGTCCTCCCTCGCGGCCCAGGAAGTCCGGAACCCACACCGAATAGCAGCATACAGACATGCCAGTCCACAGGCCGGAGAGGACCCAGATCCTGGCAGAACCCTGGCCCTGGCCGAGGGATCTCACTCCCCCCCCCCCGCCGTCCCCCACCCTGGTCGCGGAAGGGGGCCCCGCCCACGGGCGACCACTCGGGGCCCGCAGGAGGTGCTTCAGGAACGCCGGCCAGATCTACTACGGCGACGTCGTGGAGTCCGAGGGGGCATGCGTCCGCCACGGGCAGGCCTCCTCGTCGTCGCCCTCCAGGAGGGGGGGGGGAGGGAGGATGGGGCGGAGGAGGAGGAGGAGGAGGAGGAGGAGGAGGAGGAGGACAAGAAGGAGTAGAACGACGAGGACAAGGAGGCGGACCAAAGTAAACCTAGAGTAAACCTCATATACACCAACGATGCTGCAATATGCCCACCCGCCCCCCACCCCCCATCATAAGCCCCTACATGAATTCCCTTTCGCTGCGGAAGCATTTGAAAGACGAACGCCCCGTGGTCCCGCAATTCAGGCGAGACCCCCTGTGTTGCAAAAGAGCTGCCATCCATGCTTCGGTATAGCCGTAGGGACGACGACGAGGTACCACAAAGTCCAATGACATATCCTTCGAGGGCCTTGCTCTGAAAACGAACCGCCCCTTAGTCCATATAGGAAGCACGTCACATCATAACACCGAACGGGGTTTCAAGCAAAGGAGCGGGTTTGAAAAGGAGCCGCCCTCTATCCGTGTAGCGTTTGCACAGTTTGAGACGTCTGATCCTAAGGGCGGAGGAAGGCTCAAACGAAAGTTCTGTTCAGCAATAGAACCGCCTTCCATCCGTGTAACTGCTGGAAGCTTTGAAAGTGAGTGCGCGCCGGGCTGAGGCGAGAGCCGCATTTTTGGAATGGGGTCACCTTCCATCCATGTAGCTGTTGGAAGCGTTTGAAAGAATGCATGCGGGCTACATTTGACCCCCCTTCGCCCGTGTAACTGGTGGGTACTCAGAGCTGCCGGGATCATAAGCGGAGAGGAAGTCTCAGACGACATGCCTTTCCCGCCCTATCGTCAATTTTGGTGGTCAGACCAGGGCGAATATTTATATATATATATATATATATATATATATATATATATATATATGCTTATCTTGCCCCTAATCAGTGCTTGCACTGAAGGGTTCCTAGCGGAGGTTGCAGGATTTTGCGAAAGTTTCCCGCCGATTTTGGTCGCACGCTGGGTTCCTGGGTTCCCGGTTCCGGGTTCCCGGGTTCCTGGTTCCGGGTTCCGGGCCGATTTCGGTGGGCGGCGAGGTTCCCAGGTTCCTGGGTTCCTGGTCGATCTTCTTATCGATCGGTTTCACCATCGATCTCAATTCCCACCTCTTCATCGATCCCACCATCGATGTCACAATCGATCTCACAATCGATCCCGCAAGCGATCTTACTAGAGATCGCACGAGCGATCTCGCGATCGATCTCCCTATCGATCTCATTGAATCGGCTCGGTCTCACGATCGACCGTACAATCTTCCTCTATCGATTCCACTATCGATCTCATTATCGATCTCACAATCAATCTCAAGATCCATATGATTAATTTTCAAATCATCCACTGATTGGTTTTTCTCAGGTGTAATCTGTATATATATACATATATCTATATATATGTATAAGGAAAGGGAATGGAGGAGGAGGAGGAGGAGGAGGAGGAGGAGGAGGAGGACGAGGAGAAGGGAGGGAGAGGAGGGGGGAGTAAGATGAGGAGGAGAGAGGAGGAGGCAGGACGAGGGAGGAGGAGGAGGAGGAGGAGGAGGAGGAGGAGTTAGGGGAAAAGGGGAGGGGGAGGAGGAGGAGGAGGAGGAGGAGGAGGAGGGAAATAGGAGTCATAGAATTGTTGGTCAACGTGGACCCATGTGTAAGCCTGTGCGCTCTGTAAGTAGAAACTTGACAGAGCCATCCAGCACCGTGCGCGGCATCCTGACCGAGCCACGCAGGAGTCCAAGTTCATCCTCCGGAAGGCTGCTTGGAGCACGCGTTACGAGCACAGTTTCTTGGCGAACCTCAAGGCCGCGGACGACCCGTTGCAGGCGAAAGGCTGCACTTCTTGTGCGATTGTCTGAACTCTTTCAGGGAGGTTCCCGTGAGCCGACGCCCCAGGAGCGTTGGCAAAAGCAGTGCGAATTGGTTTTCCAGGCCCCGTGCCCATTACTCGCGCTGCGTCACCTCCGCCGTTGCCTGGACTGGCAGTCCCTCCACATTCTCCCTGGTCTTCGGGTGGAGAGGGCTGTCGCTGTGCTGCGCGAGCTGGCGTGGCTAGTGCCGCCCCGGGTCTGGTCTTGTGCATTTGGAGCGCTCTGCAATGGGCGGACGGCCAGTCGCCGCATGCAACGCTTAGCGCCATGTGTACGTGGGTCCAGCTCTGGGGATGATGGTTTTCACCGTTATCGCTGTTGTTTCAAAGTTGTAGAATTCAGCACGCGGCGCCTCGGCCTGACGCAGGCTCCGCCCGCGGAGCAGCTCTCCTCTTTCCTCCTCCTCTCCCCTTCTCCGAATGTACCTCCAGCGAGCTACGTAGCAGCTAGCACGACGTGCTCTCGCACATACGCCGTCTACGCAGCCTCGCGACATGGGCTTACCAGTAACACCACGGAGGCTATGGCACAGTTTACGCGCGAGGCCTGTGCGGCAAAAATCGGCCTTGCGTCACTAGTTTAAGCTATTTGGCAGAGCTAGTCCCTCCGTTCTTTTCCTCTTTTGGTCGTTCGCCAGCGTCCCTCGCCTGGTATCTTCTCTCAAGGATTTGTATGATTATTAGCGCACCGTTGCGTTTGGCCGCCGTCTCTGACTGCAGATGATATCCTTTTGCTGGCTGTGCGGAGCATAACATTCACCCAGCTGTTGATACGAATGCGGGGATAATTCGGATATTTCGTATCATTTCCCTCTAGTTTGTTTCTCGTTTCTCGCGTGGTCCTCCTCCTCCTCCTCCTTTTGCCTCCTCTTCCTCGTCCTCTTCTGCAGTAGTTGTTTGGATGTACAGTTCACGTGGTTATTCACTTAGTTTGGACTCCAGCTTAGTCCGCGCCGGCCTGTTAGACAGCCTTGTTTGACACAGTCAGCATTCAGCATTGAATCCGGCTCTGATACCTTTGCCTTCCTTGTCTCCTTTGCTTTGTGTCCCCCCTTCGTTCCTCGTTTACTTCTCCTCCGGAATGCCTGCCGTGTGCATTGTTTATCAGCAGCACGGCCGCTTCCTCCCTCAGGCCACGGTTCATTGCATGAGTTCGATTGTTGCAGGTCGGTTCGTGTGGAGTCCCCAGTTTGCTGGGCGAAGTTGTTATTCGCTCTGTGGTGGTAGCCGCGTCTTGTGCAGACCATGTGGCCGCGTTCTCCTCCTCCTCCTCCTCCTCCTCCTCCTCCTCCTCCTCCTCCGCGTCCCCATCCTCAAAACAAAAATTAGCCTGGCGAAAGACCCAACCATATGCAGTCGTGAGTACCGCAATTGTGAGTATCTTCTTCGGTGGCGCTCCCCATGGGGCCACGAAACGCTGTACTGGGTGGGTGAAACGCAGGGAGCAAGGGCTGTACTGGGTGGTGGCGGACGCATGCGGGCGGTGCCACTGGGACCTTCCGTGGAACTCCCTATGGGCTCACGAAGCGCTGTACTGGGTGGGTGAAACGCAGGGAGCAAGGGCTGTACTGGGTGGTGGCGGACGCATGTGGGCGGTGCCACTGGGACCTTCGGTGGAGCACCCTATGGGGCCACGAAGCGCTGTACTGGGTAGGTAAACGCAGGGAGCAAGGGCTGTGCTGGGTTGTGGCGGGCGCATGCGGGCGGTGCCACTGGGACCTTCGGTGGAGCCCCCTATGGGAGCACGAAACGCTGTGTTGGGTGGGTGAAACGCATGGAAGAAGGAGGAGGGAGGGGAGGAGGGCGAGGAGGAGGAGGAGAGGAGAAGGGGAACGCGGGGACCGTCTCTTCAAAACGAGGACCCAACACCACAGGATGGTTGGGAACAACTGTGTATGTGGAATCTATGTGGAGCAATTCACGCGGTGTGAACTACGCGGTGTAGCCTATGCGGTGTACTTGCAATTTATTTGGTGCAATGTGTGTATGCTGCAAGCCATGGGGTGCATGGCATGTGGTGCAGAAAATGTGGTGCAAGCTTCGTGGTGCAATCAATGTGGCGCAGACTATGTGGTGCAATACACTCTGCTGAACTTGAAGTCGTCATCTCCACTGCTCGCGCAAACATCCCACCCACCCACCCGCAACTTGGTTTGCAAAACATCTTAAGACCGACTACGACGACACCGACGACAACGACTAGGACGACACCGACGACGTCTCCGACGACTTCGACGACGACAACGACGCCGACGCCGACGACGACGAAGACGACGACGACGACGACGCCAACGAAGGCGACGACGAGGGAGGAGGAAGGACGACGACGGCGACAACGACGACAACGACGACAACGACGAGGGAAGAGGGAGGACGGCGACGACGCGAACGACGACGAAGGAGGAAGGACGGCGACGCCGACGACGACAACGACGAGGGAGGAGGGAAGACGACGACGACAACGACGACGACGACGGCGACGAAATAGGAGGGACGACGACGAGACGCCGACGACGGACGACGACGACGACGAGGGAGGAGGAGGAAGGACGACCACGGCGACAACGACGACGGAAACGACCACGACGCCAAAGAGGACGACGACGACGACGAACACGAGAAAAGACAGAGGACGACGTAGGCGACGACGACGACGACGACGCGAGAGGAGGGAGGACGGCGACGACGACGACGACTTCGACGCAAGAGCGCGCGCGCACGCTTTTGTTGCAAAACCGTCTTGCGAAACCTTGGGTTTTTGTAGGTTTTTTGGGCGCACGATTTTGAAATCCTTCCGAAACCGATGGGTTTTGAAGGTTTTCGGCGTACGCCCGCGACGACGCGCGCGTCTGCACTTCGTTCCATTTTTTGTAGAGGATTCTCGCGACGGCACACGCGCAAGGGCGTTCGACAGATTTCGACATGCGCGTGCGCAAAGCCCGTTTGGTAGCATTTTGTGAAAATCTTGAAAAACTTGTGGTTTTCGTAAGATTTCGCAAGAGCTCGCGCGGAAGCTTTTTTAGCAAATCAGTGTTGCGAAACCATGTGTTGTTGTATGTTTTTTTGGAAGCTCGATTGCGAAACCCTTCCGGCACCGAAGGTTTTTGAATGATTTCGGCATGCGCGCGACGACGCGCGCGTGCGCACTTCGTCCATCTTTTGCAAGGGATTCGTGAAAAAGTGCTATGTTAGAACAACAAATGTCACCGCATACTGTAGTCTCTTGTCACATGGGAACCTCAGGAGGGGGAACTGGGCCTGCCTGGGATGGTATGATTTCATATTTTGGATGGACGAGTGTGCAGCAAATATATGAAATCATACCATCCCAGGGGGAAGCGATAAGTCCAGGAGGGGGGGGTATAGTTTATTTTTTTCAGAAAGGAGAATCAATGTGCCCACGAGGCGCCCTTCAGGACACGACTGGGCGAAAGGCAGTCGACGACTTGGAACATAGGCGAGAATCCCTTAATGTAAGCACTGTTAGGGGGGATCACAGCAACACTATATAGTGATCGCCAGCGAGTACCCAAAACGGTGATTTATTGTATTCCGCATGTGTCAGCTATGTGGTCCAGCCATGTGGAACAAGAGATGTGGTGCACCATGTCTGGTGCAACATATGTGGTACAAGCTACTCGGAACAAGCATTGTGTTTCTACATGTGCACCTATGCGTTTTCTTATTCCATGTGTAGTTACACATTCACGTGTTGTTATAGCATCGCCAACCACGCTAGGTGGTGCAATCAGTTGGTAGAAGATATGTGGTGCAACCTGTGTTGTGCAATCCATGGTGCAAGCTAAGTGGTGCAAGCTATGTGGTAGAAGCAGTGTGGTGCAGCCTATGTTGCGCATTTTGCCAAGTCAATGATGAGTTGTCAACTTGCCAACTCGCGCAGACATCCCGCCTTTCCACCCACAAAGTTTTCTTCATGCGAAAACCATGCGCCCGCGATTGCAATGATTGCTTAGCGCTGGCTTGCGCATCTCTGCAGCCGCGCTGGCGCGCGCACTCTCGCGCGCAGATCGGCCGGCTGGTTTGGCACAACTGGTGCGCCCGCGATGGCGCTTACCGATGGGAACTTCCCAGCGTCTCGCCGCGCTGGCGCGCGGGCACTTAAGTGCGGGCCGGTGGTTCAGGCGGGCGTGGTATCATGATGACCGCGACAACGGCAGCAACGATCTTGATAGTCGCGATCGTGGTGGCGATGACGGCGACGACGACGGCAAGGCCAATGACGGCACGGATGCTGGTGACGACGATGACGACGATGATGTGTGTCGGTGACGAATTCCAGTGGCTGATGATGGCGGCAATACAGGATATTGACGATGAAGATGCCGGCGGTGATGTGGTGGGGGAAGTGCGCGCGCGGGGAAATGCAAGAGAATTGGCAGATTGTTTTTCCCAACCGTCCTGTGGTGTTGGGTCTTCGTTTTGCAGAGACGGACCCCGCGTTCCTCTCCTCTCCTCTCCTCTCCGCCTCCTCCCCCTCCTCCTCTCTCCTCCCGTCACTCCCCTCACTTTGGCACACCCCTCACACGTTTCGTGGCCCCATAGGGAGCTCCACCGAAGGCCCTGGTGGCAGGGTCCGCACGAGGTTCCCCGCCCATTCCGGCACACCCCTCGCACGTTTCGTGGCCCCATAGGGTCTACCGAAGGCCCCAGTGGCAGGGTCCGCATGCGGTTCCCCGCCCATTTCGGCACACCCCTCACACGTTTCGTGGCTGGCCCCATAGGGAGCTCCACCGAAGGCCCCAGTGGCAGGGTCCGCATGCGGTTCCCCGCCCAAATTCGGCACACCCCTCACACGCTGCGTGGCCCCATAGAGAGCTCCACCGAAGGCCCCAGTGGCAAGGCTCGCATGCGGTTCCCCGCCCATTTCGGCACACCCCTCACACGCTTCGTGGCCCCATAGAGAGCTCTCCACCGAAGGCCCCAGTGGCAGGGTCCGCATGCGGTTCCCCGCCCATTTCGGTACACCCCTCACACGGTTCGTGGCCCCGTAGGGAGGCCCGTCGAACGATGGACCCAGAACGCGGTATCCACAATTGCTTATGGTTGGGTCTTTCGTCTGGCTAATTTTTGACCATCTGTTTTTGGAGAGCTCAATTTTGAAATGCGTCGAAAACCAACACTTCAGACAGGACTTCGACACGCGCGCGTGGCGGCGCGCGCGTGTGGCCCGCACTGAGCGCGTGCTAGATCGACGCTCACTCGCCGCGTGGTGAGCTGAAAATGCGGCTTCTGGTCGGGATGGCTGACATCATACTGTATGGTTGTCTTGTGATTCCAGCAACTGCACGCGGGCAGAAAACCTGCAAGATTTGTGCTGCACCACCTGAGGGTTCTTGATGTTTGTATGTTGAAAGGTTTGCAGAACTAGTGTGTTTGTGTGTGTGTGTGTGTGTGTGTGTGTGTGTGTGTGTGTGTGTGTGTGTGTGTGTGTGTGTGTGTGTGTGTGTGTGTGTGTGTGTGTGTGTGTGTGCGCTGGTTTGATTTCGACGTGCGCGCTCGCCGTGGAGCTCCCTATGGGGCCACGAAGCGCTGTGCTGGGTGGGTGAAATGGATGGAAGAAGGAGGAGGGAGGGGAGGAGGGGGAGGAGGAGGCGAGGAGAAGAGGAACGCGGGGACCGTCTCTTCAAAACGAGGACCCAACACCACAGGATGGTTGGGAAAAACAGTGACGCTGGCCACCACACGGGGCGGCGACGAGGCACCCACGCGGCGCCGACGAGGAGTCAAATTCCGAGGCGTCTCAGGCAGGAGCAGCTGGGACACTTCTTGCGAATGCCACGGGATGGACGACACCGTTCTTGGGGCCCTGTTCGGGGAGCGGAAGTTACGGAAGCGAGAGAAACAAAAAGAACCCCATCCATTGTTTTGGGGATGCTGCCAGCAGTGAAGTTTGCCAGTGTGGACCCCGATCAGTGAGTCATTGCATTGGATGCTCGCTATGTGGTGCACAGTTCGTGGTGCAAGCTATGAGGTGCAAGCTGCGTGGTGAAAACTATGTTATGCAAGCTGTAGGGTGAAAGCTATGTGGTGCAACCTACGTGGTGACATGTATGTGGTGCGAGCTGTGTGGTTGGTGCAGGCTACGCAGGGCAGCCACTACACAAGGCGCCCACGAGGCGTCCCCGGGCAGCGCCCTGGTAGAAAACTCTCGGAACCGCCAGCCAGTGCATGGGGCCCACGAGGCGCCCACGAGCGGCGATCGGGCGAACAAAACTGGAACCGCAGGCCAAATATATTGCAACGGAAGTAAAACAACCCTGAGGGCAAGCTTTCTTTGGGGAGTACACATAAGTACAGATAAGAAAATGAACGATGAAAAGGAGGAGGAGGAGGCGCAGAAAGGCGATGACGATAGACAGGAAGAGAAGGACAAGACCGAGGAGGAGGAGGAGGAGGAGGAGGAGGAGGAGGAGGAGGAGGTGTGCGGGGAGGAGGAGAAGGATGGGGAGGGCGAGCGAGAGTCAACCTCCACCTCGCTCCTAATTCCCTCCTCGTTCCTACTCGCTCCTCCCTCCCTCCCTCCCTCCTTCGCTTCCCTCCTCCTCCTCCTCGTCCACCTCCTGCTACGCTTCCTCCTCCTCCTTTATTGTCTTTCTTTTCGTCCAACCCCTTCTCTTTATCATTCACTTCCTTGTGTCTTCCTTTTCCGCATTTCTCCTGTTGCTCATTCCTCCTCCTCCTTCTCCTCCTCCCTCCGCCTTCATATTTGTCCTTCTCCTTCATTGCCCTCTCCTCCTTCTCATCATTTCTCCTCTCTTCCTGCTTATCCTCCGCTTTTTCCTTCCTAGGGTGTGCAGATCCTGACGGCCAAGACGGTCGACGGGGAGGACGCACGCGGAACTTATGCGGGGGTGGGGTGGGGGGCGGGGCATTCGTGCCGCTTGACATCTGGGCATCACGAAAAGCACGCCTGGCTTGTTCGGTTTGTCTCTGGCCCAGGGCCCTTCATTCATTTACCAGGCCCGTGAAAGCCGCCTTAAGATTGGGTTGGGAGTTCAGACCTAGCTATTGTTGCGACGTCGGATGGCTGGACTCCAAGCAACTGCTGCACTGCACTCCTCGGCACCCACGCTGCCTCGAGCAGCCTCGGACAGCCTCGAACGGCCTCGACTGTGGCACGGGCAGCCAGGGGGTCCCTCCTCCGAATGCGTTTGGTTTCCAGGCCGTAACTCGGGTTTCTGGCAGCCTTTCGGGACGAGGACGTGATGTGGGCCAGGTACAAGGGCGGCTGGAAGAGCGGCAGGATGCACGGCGCAGGCGCCTACAGGTGGAGCGACGGGAGCTGCTACGAGGGATCCTTCTCGGAGGGCAGGTTGCACGGCAACGGCGCCTTCACGTGGCCAGAGAGGAGCGTGTACGATGGCATGTGGGTGGACGGCGAGATGACGGGGCAGGGCTGCTTCCTCAACGCCTTCGACGGCACCACCATGCAGGGAGTGTTCTACCGCAACAGCTTCCGGATGCACGACGGCTCCTGGGTCGACGTGAGGCAGAGGCGGCTGCAGCAGCGCGCGCAGCGCCTCCGCATCGGGGCCGTGCCGCCCCAGGTGGCCTCGGCCAGCATGCCTGTTTATTATTGCGAGCCGGAGGACTCGGGCGCTCGGTAGTGGAGGGGAGGGAATGCACGGAGGGGAGGGGGTCAAGGCTTGCGCGAAAGTGGCCTTCTCAAGGGGCCCTCAACGGCCTCTTATTTGCAACCGCGGGCCCAAAAGGTGCTGGAAGGGTGCTCTCCCACCCCCCCAGACCCCCGACGTTATGATTTTTTCATAACGTCGACCCCCAGAGGTCTCGACCCAAGCACCGGCTTCTCTCATCCTGAGTCATGTGTTTGATGGTCCCGAGGCCCGGCGTGGGCCCCTGGAGGCCAAAACACAGCGAAACATATTCCGTCATCATCCCCGACCTTCCATCGGTTGGGCTCTCGTTTTGAATACAGCGTTGTTGTCTCCAACCCGTCCTCCCGTCCTCTCTTCCTTCTCCACCTCCTCCTCCACCTCCTCCTTCCTCCCCCTCCTATCCCCTGCTTCCTGCTTGCTTGGGTTCGCGTATTGCATAGAGCACTGCTTGCGGCTTGCGCGTCCTCCTCCTCCTCCTCCTCCTCCTTTTCCTTTTCCTCCTCCTCCTCCTCCTCCTCCTCCTCCCGCCTCCCTCTTGTTTCCTGCTTCCTGTCTCGTGGCCGCGGCTCCCTGGGGGCGCTGCGAACTGTGCAACTGTCGCTACTTTCGTGGGCACCAGGGAGGCCCAGTGGAGAAGAGAGGTGCGCACATCGCGCCGAGACCTTGCGTTTTCCTGGGGTGGATGCGAACTGCGCAACTGTCGCCTCGTTCGCGGGCGCCTGCGAGGCCCCGCGGAGTGGGGGTGGTATACGCACATCCAGCCGAGACCTTGTGGCTCCATGGGTGCTGCGAACTGCGCACCTGCCGCCACTTTCGTGGGCTCCTTGGAAGCCCAGCGGAGTGGAAGAACACGCGCGTCCCGCCGAGATCTCGCGGCTCACTAGTGGGTGCGAACTGCGAAACTGTCGCCACTTTCGCGGCTTTGGGGTCCACTGGCGGACCTGGTCGCTCGCCTTCAGAGTATCGGCACCTGCACGGAGCGCTGCAGGAATGAGGCCGCAAAGTTGCCGCACGAGCTCGGCCTCGCCAGGTTCCTGCATGACTGAAGACGGCGCCCGCCAGCGGTTGCAGCCGCATTCCTGTGCTCCCTCACTGCTACTTCAAAGGCGCGGATGGCGATTCCTGCACCTTGCGGCGGTCGTGATATATATATATATATATATATATAAACAAATGGGTGTATGTATGTATATGTGTCTATATATATATATATATATATGAAAAGATGGATACACACATATATATATATATATATATATATACACACACATATATATATATATATATATATACACATGAGTAGGCCAGGGGGGGGGGGCGGCAAAATCGGTGCTGTCATCCCCCATGGCCGCCCCCCGAACCTTTGGGGGGTCACAGACCCCCCGGGACTGCCCCGGGCCGCTTCCAAATTGCCCACGACAGGTCACGCGGGCCGTACAGATGGTCAAAAAAGCCTCAAGAGGCCCCGAAGACGCCCAAGAGCGCCCCAAGAGGGCCCGTGAGGGCCCCAAGAGGGCCTTCAAGAGGTAAAAATCTGCCCATTCCCTTCGTAAAACGTGCGTCTTCGGCATACTCGCTGGCTTTGTCTTCACTGCGCCCCAGACGCCCCGGCGGAGCCCCAACACAGCCCAAGAGAGATCCAAGAGGGCCCCAGTCTGGCCCAGACGGCCCAGAAGGGTAGGCCAGGGGGGTGGCCAAAACCGGTGCCATCATCATGGGCGCCCCACCGAACCTTTGGGGGGTCACAGACCCCCCGGGACTGCCCTGGGCCGCTTCCAAGGTGCCCACGACAGGCCACAAGGGCCGTACAGATGGTCAAGAAAGCCTCACGAGGCCCCGAAGACGCCCAAGAGCGCCCCAAGAGGGCCCGAGATGGCTTGAAGATGGCCGGCGAGAGCCCCAAGAGGGCCTTCAAGAGGCAAATATCTGCCCATTCCCGTAGTAAGACGTACATTTTCAGCATACTCGCTGGCTTCGTCTTCACAGTGACCCAGACGCCCCCGAGGAGTCCCAACACAGCCCACGAGAGACCCAAGAGGGCCCCAGACGGCCCAAAAGGGTCGGCCTCTGGGGCTCACGGTGACCCCCCCGGACGGCCCAAGAAGCCCCAAAGCCGACCCAGGAGGCCCCCAAGACGGCCTCAGGGAGGGCCCAAGAGGGCCTCGTTCGAAATCATGTTCCCGGAAGCCTCTCCGGGAACATGATTTCCGGCTTCCCAGGACGCCCAGGAGGCCCACAAGACAGCCTCAGCGAGGCCCCAGAGGGCCCGAGATGGCTTGAACATGGCCGAAGAGGGCCCCGAGAGGGCCTTCAAGAGGCAAAAATCGGCCCATTCACATAGTACAACGTACATTTTCAGCATGCTCCCTTGCTTCATCTTCGTAATGCCCCAGACGCACCCGAGGAGCCCCAAGGCAGCCCAAGAGGGCCCAAGACGGTCCAAAAGGGTCGTCCTGTGGGGCTCACGGAACCCCCCAAGACGGCCCAAGAGGCCCCGAAGCCGGCCCAGGAGGCCCCCAAGACGGCCTCAGGGAGGCCCAAGAGGGCCTCGTTCGACATCATGTTCCCCGAAGCCTCTCCGGGAACATGACTTCCGGGTTCCGAGGACCCCAAGAGGCCCACAAGACAGCCTCAGCGAGGCCCCGGAGGGCCCGAGATGGCTCAAGATGGCCCCCCGAGAGGGCCTTCAAGAGGCAAAAATCAGCCCGTTCCCGTAGTAAAACGTACATTTTCAGGATACTCCCTTGCTTCGTCTTCGCAGTGCCCCAGACGCCCCCGAGGAGCCCCAAGACAACCCAAAAGAGACCCAAGAGGGCCCAAGACGGCCCAAAAAGATCGTCCCGTCGGGCTCACGGACCACCCCAAGACGGCCCAAGAGGCCCCGAAGCCGGCCCAGGAGGCCCCCAAGACGGCCTCAGGGAGACCCAAGAGAGCCTCGTTCGAAATCATGTTCCCGCCAGGACACCCAAAGACAGCTCCCAGAGGCCCCGGACACGCCTAATATGGCCTCAGGACGGCCGACGACGCCCCCAAAACGCCCCAAGAGCGCCTCCAGAGGCCCCTCCAAAGGGCCCCAGAAGCCGAAAATCATATATTTTCCAATGGTTTTTGAAGCATTCTTGCTCTCTCCCATGTTCCGCCTCCCCACGGTCCCGGACCGCGTCAGAGGCCCTTCAGATCGCTCCAAGACGGCCGAAGAGGCTCCCGAGAAAGCCCAGAAACGGCCCAGGAGGTTCCCCAGATAAGTCAAGAGGGCCTCGAGAGCGCCCCAAGAGAGCCCCAAGAGCGACCCAAGAGGGCCCGAAGAGCGCGACATTTCGACGTCTCCAGCTTGAGAGGCTCCTAGGACGCCCCCGGAGGCCATCAAGAGGCTCCCAAGAAGCCCCGTGAGGCTCCCAAGAGGCCCCCCGGAAGCCCCAATAGGCCCCCAGGGAAGCCCCCTGCGGGCCCCCGAGACACTTCGGTAAATCGTATTTCTTAGATAGCTTTCTGGGAAAGTGATTCCTTGGGCTTCCGCCCACCACCCCAACTCCAATAGGCTTGCCGACAAGGCCAAAAGGCGCCCCTCAGTGAGCCCCCAGAGGCCCCCCTCTTAGAGAGCCGAACAAATCATGCTCCCCGAAAGCTTCCCGGGAACATGATTCTGTATCTCGGAGTAGGCCCTGGGGGGGGCGGGCCGCTGCCTGTTCCCCCCATCGGTGTCCACCAGGGGTTGCGGGGGGGGGGGGGTCCAGAGCTCCCGAGGCGGCCCGAGCCCGCCCCGAAGCAGGCCACGACAGGCTAAGGAGGTCCCGAGAGGACCCAAGGTCCCACGAGGCCCCGAAGACGCCCAAGATGCCCTCAAGACAGCCGACGAGGACCCCAACACGCTCCAGGACGGACTCAAGAGGCTCCCCAAGAGGGCCCTGGAAGGCAAGACTCACTCGTTTTCCGAGTGTTTGGGATTTAGGCGTTCTCGCTCTCCCCGCTTTCCAGCGCTCCCTCACGGCCTCGGAGGCCTTTCAGATCGCCCCAAGAAGGCCCACGAGGCTCCGACGAGGGCCCCAAGACGGCCCAGGATGCTCCTCAGACAACCCAAGTGTGCCCCAAGAGCGCGCCAAGAGAAGGCCCAGAGGGGTCACGAGGCGGCCCGGGCCCGCCTCGAAGCAGGCCACGACAGGCTAATGGAGGTCCCGAGAGGGCCCTAGACGGTCCCAAGAGGCCCCGAAGACGCCCAAGATGCCCAAGACGGCCGACGAGGACTCCAACACGCTCCAGGACGGACTCAAGAGGCTCCCCAAGAGGGCTCTGGGAGGCAAGATTCACTCATTTTCCTATGGTTTTTGAAGGATTTAGGCGTTCTCGCTCTCCCCGCTTCCCAGCGCTCCCTCACGACCTCGCTCGGAGGCCCTTCAGATCTTTCCAAGACGGGCCACGAGGCCCCGAAGAGGGCCCCAAGACGGCGCAGGAGGCTTCCCAGACAACCCAACTGTGCCCCAAGAGCTCCCTAAGAGAGGGCCCAGAGGGGGACCGCCAACCGATATTTCGAGGTCTCTGGCCCTACAGGCCGCCAGTAGGCCCCTGGAGGCCAGCCAGAGGCTCCCACGAAGCCCCGTGAGGCGCCCAAGAGGCCCCCAGGAAGCCCCAAGAAACCCCCACGGGGCTCCCAGGGAACGCCCAAGAGGCCCCCCAACACACCCCAAGAAATCATTTCCCCAGAAAACCTTCCGAGGCTGGTTCATCATGGGCCCGAGAGTTCCCGGAGGCCCCCAAGGGGCCCCCAGGGAACGCCCAAGAGATCCCCCAACACACCCCAACAAACCATGTCCCCAGAAAGCCTTCCGGGGACATGGTTCATCATGGGGCCGCGAGTCTCCGGAGGCTTCGAAGTACCATCATGCTACAAGAGAGCTGTCTGGGAAGTTGATTGGGAACATGACTGATCGCCTTCTCGCGGCCCTTCGCAGATCGTTTCGCACAAAGTTGCCCTAAGTGCCCTCTTGAATCGACGACGACGACGAAACGACGAAGACGACGACGACGACGACGACGACGACGACGACGACGACGACGGCGACGACGACGACGACGACGACGACGACGACGACGACGACGACGGCGCGCCCTAATAGGCGACGACGACGTTACGACGATGACGACGACGAGATCGGCACGCCCCAACAGGCTCCCCAAGACGCCCCAAACCCATGCTCCCAGCAGGCGTTCTGGGAACCCGATTCATACGGCCTCCGCCCCCCTACACAACCATTTCCCTCGAAGGCATTTCGGAATGCAGATTGGCATGCATGGACTGTGGTCCACTATTCAGTGGAGCAGTGAATTCGTCAAGGCCTGTGGCGTGCTAGAACCTGAGCGCGCGCGAAACGCGCGCGATGGTTCTAGTACACACACACATATATACGTAGATAAGTATAAGTTTAAGTACAGTTATTAAGTGTACGTATAAGTATACGTATAAGTATAAGTACCAGTATCAGTTTTAGCAACATAATCAGTAGACTTATACATATAAGTATAACTATACGTATACGTGGAAATGCATGTATATGTATAAATACACGTATGGGTCTGATTATGATTATACTTGTAAGTATAAGTAAAATTGTAAGTATATGTATACGTATGCGTATTCGTATAAGCATAAGTATGCGTATACGTATACGTATACGTATACGTATACGTATAAGTATAAGTATAACTATAGTTATACGTATACATATAAGTATAAGTATAAGTACAAGCACAAGTATAAGTATTGCATTGCTCTGGCGTGCTTGGTGTTCTCTGCGAGTAATGACGGGAGGGCGCCGTTGCGACCGTGTTCGCGTTCCCGCTCAAGCTTTATGTGGTGTCCCAACGCCAGGGTTCCGCAACGGATTTTGGCTTGTGCGCACCGTCAGTCAGCTACTGACTGCCTGCTGGTGGCGGACGCAGCCGTGCCCACCTTGTCCTGGCTGCCCGAGCCTGGCGTGTCCATCTTGGCCTTCGGCGAGCTGCCCAGCGTGCTCGAGCCTGCGGGGCTTCATCCCTTGCAGGCCAGCGGCGACGGTGGCAGCGGCCCAGGCTCATCGCCTGCGGAGCCGCCGTCGCCTTCGGTGCCAGAGGCAGCCGCTGTGCCGGCGGCGGAGGCAGCGGCCGCGATCCCGGAGGCTTCCGAGGCGCCGGCGAGCGGCGAGCCTTCGTTTGGGAGCCTGCTGGCCGAGCTGGTGTCCCAGTCGGCGCACCTGGTCCTCGCGGCGCTGCAGGCGGCGGCGCTGGTGGCGTACAGCGGCTACTGGGTGTTGAGGGCCTGGTGCCAGCCGCGGAGGAGTCGGCAGCCTGCGCTGAAGGATGACCGCACCTCCGGCAGACGTCCGCGCTTGGGCGTGGGTGTTATACGTCGGCGAGCGGCGGTGGCACCAGCGCCGCATCTGAGGCCGGCTGGTGGACCCGCCGACGGGTCCCCAGAGGGATCTGATGCTGATCAATAGCACACCTGATCTTGACGTGTACGACGAGAACTTTGGCGGACGATACCTACATGGCGCGCGAGACGGCAGCCGGCCGCCCGGCGGTGCTGCCCGCTGGCGGGTCGTGGGTCGCGTTCGAGTTCGCCTTGGGTGGTCCTGCCGCTTGAGGCGCTGTCGTGGCTGCTGGCGCGGAGGCTGGAGGGGCTGCCGCTCTGGCTGGCTTGGGGCCTGCCCGATGGCCTGGGCTGAGGGCTGCTGGAGTGGGCGCCGCGGCCGCCGTGCCCGCAGTCGCTGGAGCGCCCGCGGCGGCGGCAGGAGCTTCTGCTGCGGCCGCAGGCCCGAGTGGATCACGACGGAGTCGACCGCTGCGGGTGACAGAGGGGCCGTTGTGACCCTCAACGGGACTGAGAAGCTGGGAGGAGACGTCGGGATCATGAGGACCGACGAGGGCTGGATCGGGATCCGCCGCGTCGCGCTGAACCCGGCGCTGCACGCGGGGGCGGGGGCGGGTCTGGGCGCGAGGCCTTTGGGCATCGCGCTGCAGTCGGATGGCCACAGGTCGAGGATCCAGTTTCGAGACGCCGTGGCCAAGTTTGTTCAGGCCCCTTTGACAGGCTGGCCCTTGGAGGGGCCGCGCCCAGCCTCCTGGTGCGTCGCGTTCGTCGATCGCCGCCGCGGGGGCCCAATCAAGCATTTCGGTCAGTCCAAGAGCCAGCACCATCTCGCAGACGACGACTACGATGTGGCACACCATGAGAGTATCATGAGAGTGATTGATTTTCTAGCGCGCAGGGATCAGGTGAACCTCCCCGACTTGGTCGGGGCGGAGATCGGGATGTGGCAGGCGCAGCTGTACGAGCACGCGCATGCGATGGAGGCGGAGGGGCCCCTGCACGCTGCGCCCCGAGCGTCGGAGGACAAGAACAAGAAGGGGCGCGGGCGAGGTCGGGGTTCGCGAAGTTTGCTTTCCTGGACGGCGTCTCCGCTTTCACGAGCACGTCGAAGGAGGGCGGGGGGATGATGGTGTGCCCCGATCTCCTGAGCCACGCGTCCGCCATGGTAGAGAGGGGCGCGGGCGCCCTCGAGTCGCCGCGGAAAGCGGGGGGGGGGGGCGCGCCCTCTCAGGTCAATGAGAGTGACCTCGGGCGCGGCTTCCCTCGACCCGTCCGAGATGCAGCAGAGGGCGGCTCCAGCTTCCCCGTCTGGAGCCCGCGATGCATGTGGGGATTATGCTCTTCCTCGCCGGGGTGGTCGCCAGCGCGATGACATCTTCCCGATGCCTTCTCGTCAATATCCTGCCTCTTCTTTTAGCGCAGTCTGGAGTGAGAAGAACTTTTGTCGGCCAGCTGCGCGACGGTTTCAGAGGCGCCACCGCAGGAGTGACACGGTGAATGAGCTGATAAAGACTCGCAATGACATGCACCTGGGTGGTGACGGCCCAGGCGACCATCCACGTCGAGGCGCCGGTCAGCCGCTGCTTGCCGCCCGCGCCGAAGCCCGCCGCGAGCTGGAGGAGGCGGCCCGCCGCTGCGGAGAGCCCCCAGGGGACCTCGACGGCCCAGGGGCCCTAGAGGAGCTTCGGGCATCGCAGGCGCGCCACGGGGAGGCCGCGGCCATCGACGTCGACCGCGTCTCTCTGCCCGCTGCCGCGACATCCCCTCGGGATATGGAGTCGATGGCGGGCGGCGCGGGCAGGGGGATCGCCGGCCGTTTGCAAGGTATGCTGCCACCCCGAGAACTGGGGTTGGAGCGCATCCGCACTGAGGGGCCGCGCCGGCTATGCGCGGGCCCGAACCTTCGACGCCCTCCATAAGCTGCAGCTGAAGGTGCTCCGTCGTCCGGTGGATTCGAACCTGGTGAGTTCTCAACTGGGCTGCGAGTGCTCGGTGGGGCTTTTCTTCGCTCGCAAGAAAAATGGCGATCTGAGGGTGATCTTGGATGGCCGATACTCGTCTTTATGCTTCTGCGAGGCAGACAGGGTTGAGCTCGCCTCCGGCGGCGCCTTCAGTCAAATCATAGTGGATGGCGACGCGCCGATCGCCGTGGCCGGCGTGGACATAGTAGATGTACTGTACAACGTATTGTTGCCGCCCTGTCTGCGAAAATATTACGGCCTTCCTCCAGTCGGAGCTGGGGATTTCAACCTCGGTCATGTTGGTGATGGCATTCCCGTTCGCCCCTCGCAACGTGTTGTGCCTTGCTTTCGTTGCCCCCCCCCCCATGGGTTGGAGTGCGAGCCCGTGGAGATGCCAGGCCCTCGACGAGGTCAGCGTCTCCAGGGCCCCGGAGATCTCTACTCACAACCTCACCTCCTGGTCGATCGTCGGCCCGCCCCAGGCCTGGCCCGGGGGTTCATTCGCGCAGAGTGCGCAGGCAATGTTGCATCCTCGCCCAGGTCTGAGAAGCGCGCGGGAGACATGGCGAGAGCCGTTGGTCGTGAGCTGAACCGCGTCGGCTTGCCTACTCACGACGTTGAAGGGGGGGGGGGGGGGGGGGGGGGGGGTAGGCGGACAAACTCTTGGGTGAGAGTTTGGATCGCGCGATGTTGTCAGTGGGCTGAATCCTCGACTGCGTTGGCGGTTGCGTCCGGGCGCGCAAGAGATCCTCAGCCAAGATCGTTGCGCTGGCAATGCGATCCGCAGGGTGATCTCCCACTTCGCCTCCAGATGCCTCGTCGGGCGGGAACTTTTGAGCGTAATCGCGGCCGTGCACTTGTTCGCGCGTGTCGCGGGCCCCCGACCCCTTCGGCTTTTGGGCGCTGGTCGACGAGAGTTTTGATGGTGTAAGTCGTTGGTCGTCTTGTGCTTCAGGGGTGTTGGGGGGGGGGGGGGGGGGGGGCATGTCCGATTGATCTCGCGCGTGGGCGCGTCTTGGCGGGGGGTGGGCATCGCTGGGGAGATCGTGCCGCGCGCCGCCGCCGTCGAGCTGTCGTCGCACAACGAGAGGTGGAGGTTCGGGAGGGGCAACGAGAAGCTGGCGTGGCCCCGGACGTTCGACATCGGCGGGCGGGAGGGTGAGGCCGACGAGAGCTTGGTGATCGCGGGCTTCAGCGAGCCCTCCCAAGGCCCCGCGGCCTTGGTGCGCCCGCGCGGCAAGGGCCCCATCAGGTCTCCCCGAAGCCCCCGAAGGCCAAGTTCAAGAGCGCCCCGAAGGAGGTCTGGAGCGGCGTCTGGAAGCGGGCCCTCTCGAAGCCCTGGGGCCGAGAGGAGGCCCCAGTAATTTTAGGAGGGCGGGCCCTCGCGAGTTGCCTGAAATGTCGTCTTCGGGACGTAGCCAACTTCGGGACCATTCGCGTTGTTCTCGACGATTCGATGGCCCCGTTGTTGGCTCTGCTCATGGGTCGCTCGTCATCGGGACCTCTCCAGCAGATGTGCGGGCAGGCGGCCGCGCTGACGCTGTCCAGCGGCTCCGGCGTGGCGTGGCGCTGGGTGCCGTCGGAGCGCGACAGCGCTGACCCAGCCACGCGGAATCGGCCCGTGGCCGCCCGCGCCGCTGGCTGCGCCGCTGAGCAGCCCCTCGGGCGGGCAGCCGAGAGACATGCCTCTGGCCGCGGCGGCCGAGGCGCCCGCGCGGCGCCGCTGGGTCTCGGGCTCGATGCCGGCCACCCCCTCTGCAAGGTCGAGGACATTTCGGCCCGCGGCGGAGAGCGACCTCAACGAGGCTTGGCGGCTCCAGCGCCGCCGGGGCAACAGCCAGGAGATCGCCCTCCGGCCGGGCGAGGCCCGGTCGTTCTTGGAGCTGGAGTCGGCGTCGGCCGCCGCCCGCAGGGACTGCGCCCGGCGCTCGAGCAGTCGCGTCTTCCGACGGTGGCGCCGCCGCAGCTGGACGAGGCCCTGGCCATCTACTTCCACGGGCAGTTCATGGAGGGCGGGGAGAGCGCCGAAGCTTGGAACCCGTTCGCGGCGCTATCGTTCTCGCGCCTCCACCTGGGCTTGAAGCGTAGCGGCCTGCCGCGGGCCGCCCCGCTCGCGGCTGCCCTTGCCGCGGGCGGCCAGCTGCTTGGTCATCCGACAGCTGGCCGCGATGAGCGAGAGAGTGCTCGCGGAGCTCACGGCGCTGGCCTCCGCGCTGCACCCGCGGCCGTCGGAGGCGCCGTCGCTCGAGAGCACCGGCCTGGCACCGCCGCCAGCGCTGCGCAGCGGGCCCAGAGTTTGGCTCCGGGCGCGACCCTGCACCTGCGCGAGGCGGGAGTCTCCAGCAAGACAGGTGTTTGCGACGACTCGCAGCTGATAGACAGTCTTGCGTTCCCGTGGCTGCCCGACCTGCTGCGACGCCCGGCTTGGGCGCGCGCCGCCAGCGCCCACCACTTCAACGTGACCTGCGGCGAGTGGAGCGCCAAGTTCGCCGCGGCCGCGAGGGCGAGCGGGCCCTGGCTACTGCTGCCGCCGACCCTCCACCAGTTGCGCCGCGGCGTCGCGAGCCACGAGCTGCCGGTAAGAGCCCATGCTCAGGGCGAGGTGGGGAAGAGGGGGCGTGGGGCCACCGGCCAAGCCGTGCGCAGGCACGCCAAGGGGGGGCGAATCCAGGAGCAGTTGAATTCTCACCCCGACGCCATCCAGAGCAGCGCAAAGCGAAGCTTGTATACAATCGGCGCCGTCCTCTGCGTGACTTAGCCAGATTTGCGAACAAATCAGGGGAACTGGTGATCTTGGAAGTATTCAGTGTGGGCGGTATCTTATTTACTCCTTTCGGGTGGTGCTCAAGGGGAATTCAAGTTTCGAGCTAGACATTATCCATGATTCGTCAGCCGGCTTGCTCACTCGAAATGTCCAGCGTCTTGTTCGAGGATGGGTTCTAAGTGGTATAACCTTGGGAGTATGGATAGCGATGCCGTGCCAATCCGTGTCTCGAGCCCGCAGTCGTCCTAACGGACCTCCGCCGCATCGTGACGCCAATCGTCTTCGTGGTCTCCCCAACTTGAGTCATTCGGACACCCTGAATATGGCCCGAGGCAACCTCCTCGCCCGTTTCAGCTGTGGATTGTTTTCTTTGCGCAGAACCCTCCGGGTCCCATTGGTGCTCGAGAACGCGTCGACCTCATGGCTTTAGAGCCTCCCGGGAGCTCGTGCCCTCGCGCGCATGTGTGACGTTCGCGACCTCGGCGTCGACTTCTGCGCCTGCGGGGCCTCTTGGCGGAAACGAACGCGGCTCCAGTTTTGCCGCCTCGACCTGGGTGGCCTCGAAAGGGGCCCGCTGCCGAGGTCGAGGATGGCGTTCGTTTTTGAAGTGCCGTCGCAGCGTGCTCGAGGGGAACAATTCGCTTGTGCGTTTTTTGACCCATATCGCCGAACCACGTCCTACCGGCCACTGCGCAGAGCTAGCTCGAGCTAAGAAGCAAGCGTTGTGGAATCAGGTATTGCTTTCAAAAGATAGGTTCATGGTCTGAAAGGCCAGGGGAACATTTCGCAATCGTTTAAGTGCATGCTCACTGGTTCGGTGTTGCGATTGCCTCGAGGGCCGCGGCTCTCCGAGACATCTGCATGTAGATGCGAGCGGCCCTGGGCCGCAATCATGCAGATATGCAGCGCCTTTGCCTCTGGAGGAAAAGAGCTGAATATCAGGGGGGCTGTCGCCCAGAGGTCCGCCCAGCATCGACTGCGCTGGCGCGCCTGGTGTTCTCTGCGAGCAAGGGCGGGAGGGCGCCAGCGCCGCCGTGTTCGCGTTTGTGCTCGAGCTTGCCACCCTCAGTTGCACTGGTATCCCGCCCATCCTTTTTAAAAATTGCAGAGATTCTGCGATTGCCTCGAGGGCCGCGGCCCCGACGCATCTGCATCTGGATGCTAGCGGCCCCGGGCCGCAATCACGCAGATACGCAGCGTTTCCGCCTGCTGAGGAAACGAGCTGAATATCAGCAGGGCTGGCGCCCAGAAGTCCGCCGAGCATGGATCTGTATAGATGTGTATATATACGCATAAGTATATTCCTATGCATGCCCTACCTAGGCTCTGCCTAGAAGGGTTCTTACCCTCTTAGCTTAAAGGGGCCGGGCAGTGCAACTCGCCCCGGGCGGTTCGCCCGGCATCCGCCCCGCGGTTCCCCCAGTCCCTTGGGAAGTTTAGCTTTAGCTTTATATTTAGCTGCAGGTTAGCTTCAGCTTAGCTTTAGCTTAGCTTTAGCGTAGCTTTAGCTTTGCTTTAACTTAGCTTTAGCTTATATTCAACTTAGTTTTAGCTTTAGTTTAGCGTTAGTTTAGCTTTAGCTTAACTTTAGCTGTAGCTTAGCTTTAGCTTAGCTTTAGCTTAGCTTTTGCTTAGCTTCTGCCTAGCTTGAGCTTAGCTGTAGCTTAGCTTCAGCTTAGCTTTAGCTTAGCTTCAGCTTAGCTTTAGCTTAGCTTTAGCTTAGCTTCAGCTTAGCGTTAGCTAAGCGTTAGCTCAGCTTTAGCTTCGCTTTAGCTTCGCTTCAGCTTAGCGCTAGCTTAGATGCAGCTTAGCTTTAACTTAGCTTTAGCTTCGCTTTAGCTTAGCTTTAGCTTAACTTTAGCTTAGCTTGAGCTTAGCTTTAGCTTAGCTTCAGCTTAGTTTCGGCTTAGCTTCAGCTTAGCTTCAGCTTAGCTTTAGCTTAGCTTTAGCTTAGTCTTAGCTTAGCTTTTGCTTAGCTTCAGCTTAGCTTTAGCTTAGCTTTAGCTTAGCTTGAGCTGAGCTGAGCTTTAGTTTAACTTTAGCTTCGCTTTAGCTTGGCTTTAGCTTAGCCTTACTGCTACTACTAATGCTGTTTTCCTAGGGGCTCCAACTCCTAGGTAGGGTCGCACTGGGATAAAATATTTTTATAGGGCCGGGGACGCGGACCCCCCCCCAAAGAATTTTGCCCTCCCAAGGCCTCGGGGCAACCTTTCAGAAGACCCCGGATAACTTCACGAGAGCTCGAAGATGGCCGCAGACGGGTTCCAGGCGTTCCGATGCGCTCCCGAAACGACCCCTGGGAGCCCCAATGCGGTCCACGACGACCCCCAAGAAGCCGGCATACCCCCAAAGGTCGATCCAAAACGTCCCAAGGGGCTTCCAAGAGCAATCCCGGGAAGGCCCCAGAAGTGACAAATCATTGTTTTTTTCCAAATACGCTTGCGCTATAGGAGTCCGAGCTCAAGCCCTGCTAATTGGTCCGTTGCCTCCCCCCACATAATTCCTATGCCCCCCCTAATTCCTATGGCTATGCCTATGCCTATGCCTATGCCTCCCTCCTAACTCCTATGGTCACGCCTCTGCCTATGCCTGCCTGCTTGCTTGCGCGCTTCCACGCTTGCTTGTTTGCTTGATTGCTTGCTTGCTTGCGCGCTTGCTTGCGCGCTTGCTTGCGCGCTTGCTTGCTGAGTTTCGGATTCCAAGCATGTTTGATTCCTCTGATTCCTGATTTGAGTCGTCGAATCTATTTGGAGTCAACGCTGGCTGATATGCTTTTGGTTTTCGGTGAATTATGGGGTCCTCTTTTCGGCTTCCCGACGCCCCAAGACGGCGATCTTCTGGGCGTCCGAAGCCGCTTGGGGGCCCCCGAATCGCCCCACAACCATCCGAAAGGGCTTCCAGGCAGTCCAAGAGAGCCCCAAAACGGCACAACAGGGGTCCAAGATGACCTTAAGAGAGCCCCATGGCGGCCCAACATGGCCCCGAGACGCCCTCCGAAACATTCCAAATCGTGACCCCGTCGCTCAGGGAAATCGCGGTTGGAGGCAGGGTGGCCCGAGGAAACCCCCAGAGGCCCCCACAACACGCCCAGGAGGCCTCCAGAAGGCTTGAAGAAAACTTGGAAAACATGTTGTGCGGCCCCCAGAGGCTCTCCAAGGAGGGCCCCCCGCAAAAAGGGCTGAGGAGGATGGGGAGAATGCGCAGGGTATGGCGAGAATGAGGAAAAGGAAGCATCGAGGAAGGAAAACTAATAGCATTATTATAACGGCGATGCTGGAAAAGTCAACAAGGAGTTATCGCTAAATTGTCGGCTTGACCTTCCTGCCATTCCGCCTGCGCACCAAACTGCAAATACCGAGATGCATGGCGCGAAGCGTCACTGCAGTCTTGTGTATATACCTATATACCTGCATCTATAAGTATGCTCGTGCACTATACTGTATGTATATAATCATTTGTTTTTAGTGATGTGTGTCTGTACGCATGTATGTCAGTACGCCTGTCTGTATGTTATGTATGTATGTATCAGTGTATGTATGTATGTATGTCTGTATGTCTGTATGTAGGTATTTATTTATGTATGTATGTACGTGGCGTTCGCGTCTGCGTCAGCGTCTGCGCGACACGCGAAGCCTGCGTGTCAGTCATTCGGCGGCCTTGAGGCTTCAGACTGACGTGACACGCAGGATTTGCGTGTCACGTCTACGCGACACGTAAATCCTGCGTGTCACGTCACACGGAACGCGCTCGGGGCGGCGTCGCGTAAGTAAACGTGACACGCAAATCCTGCGTGTCACCCGGAACGCGTTCGGGGAGGCAGGGCGACGCGACACGCAGGATTTGCGTGTCGCGTAGACGTGACACGCAAATCCTGCGTGTCACACGGAACGGCGACAACGTTGTTGTTGCCGTTATTCTTCTGATCTTTTACGAGCGTAAGCAGAATCTGCGCCCTGACGCCTTGGAGAGTTGGGCGTAGCGCTTGAGCACATGCCTCCCCGTCGGCACCTCTCATTTGCAATTCGTGGCCGGAATTGGAAATGACCGGAATTACAAATGACCGGAATTACAAATGAGTGCTCTGTATGCATCGGAGGTTGGGGGGAGAGATCGAAGTGGAACGGAGAGCCCCCCTTCCGGGAAATCGATTTCGGTTTCGTGTTCGTGCGTGCCGTCCGTGCGGGCGAGGCGAAGCTGCGTGGGCGGGCGAGAGGAAAGTCTCCTGTGGCTGAGGCGCGGCCGGACCAAATGATTGTGCCCCGGGCGTCCGGTGGCCCGCGGTGTCCCGCCGGTGTCAGGAAAGTCTCTTGTGGCTGAGGCGCGGCGGGACCAAATGATTGTGCCCCGGGCGTCCGGTGGCCCGCGGTGTCCCGCCGGTGTCCCGATGATGATTATGATGATGGTGGTGATGATGATGATGGAGATGATGGTGATGATGATGATGATGATGATGATGATGATGATGACGGTGATGTTGATGATGATGATGATGATGGTGATGATGATGATGATGATGATGATGATGATGCTGATGATGATGATGATGTTGATGTTGTGGTTGGTGATGTTGATGTTGATGATGATGTTCATACTGAGACCGATTGTGAGATCGATTGTGTCATCCATTGTGATATGTTGGCCCATTGTTGGCCCCCTGTCCCCATTGTGATATGTTGGCCCATTGTGATATGTTGGCCCATTGTGTGAACAACAATCACCACTGTTGCCCATTGTTGGCCCCCACTCCCCCCCAACCTCCTTATCACCCGCAGGGTGGTCGTATAGGTATGTATTTGTATGTGTATGCATATGTGCGGAAAAGCAGGAGCTCCGATAGTGGGCGGCGCTGTTTCGTCACATGGCGCGCGGCGCTGTTAGATCGCAGCTCGCAGCGCCATGAGGCGCCGCGCAGCGCATGGCGATGTTCTGTGTCCATGCCGCATCCTCTCTTGACCTTTCTCTTGTCGGTGATGCAATCGGACGCTTGCTGCGCTCAGCGTAAGCCGCAGTTATGTAAGAACGCGCGTGGCGCTGATCTGTATTACGAATTCAGCGCGCGGCGCGTCCACTCCCGCTAATCATTTGTCAAGCTCTCCCTTCTTCGTATGTTTCTGCACGAGTCGTTCTGCTTCTTTCGTCTGCTCGTGCCTTCTTCGTATGTTTCTGCACGAGTCGTTCTGCTTCTTTCGTCTGCTCGTGGTCGCTTCTTGCCAACGATTTAACTTACAAGACATTGATGCCGCGATTGAGGACCATTTCACTGTGGCCCTTCGTTGTTGGACGAAGCGTTCAGGGGCACGCTATGTCCTTCAGCATTTGCTTGTGTATTGGGCGGTCTTATGTACAGTTGCTTCGTGTGTACATAGGGTACGTCCCCAGGTAATTTCGTCATGACGCGAGAAAGTCTGGGCCCCCCTCCTCTGGCGCCGCACGCCCGAAGGACGCGGTGGACAAGGTCTTCTCGGTGCTGCGCGAGTCTCCGCACCTGGTGCCGCTGGTGGTTGCAGAGGCCTCCTGCCCGCCAGCCTCCGGCACCGCCGCGCCGCTCTGGTGCCTGCAGGCCGGCCCGCGCGGCTGCACGCCCGCGTCCACGGTTTGGGGGCGGAATTTTCGTCGGAGGTTCGCGCCGCATTGACGCGACGGCGGCCCCGCCGCGGGCATTCAGCTCTGAACGCCAGCGACGGCCCAAAACCGGCCATCATGTAACGATCTGGCGATCGAAAAGCCACCGATCGTTCAAGGTTGAACGATCCGCGCGGTATGCCTGCAGGCTGGCCCGCACGGCGGCACGCCCGCGTCCACGGTTTGGGGGGGGGTGCGATCGGCACCGTTGGGGCTTGGTGGAGCACGGCGCTGTCCTCATCGGGCCTCGTCGGGGCGCTGCGGAGAGCTCTGTTGAGGTCCCCGCCCGCTCGCCAGGGTTTTCCCCAAGGTGCAGGTTGCAAGCCACACCCTTGGCAAACTACACCTTCGGAGTCTCCGAATTTTTCTCGGAGGAGGAAGCGGTACCGATAACGCTGCTCATCCTGGAGAGTTCCCGTCGCCTCGGCTGGATGTTCTTCGAAATTCCGGTCAGGACGCACCCTGAGAGAGGTGCAGGGAGTAATTAACCCCCACCTGGGCCTCCTTGAGACCCTGGGGCTGGGCCGAAGAGCTTTGGCTCCCGATAGTGAGGGTGCCTCACAAAAAGAGACACCGATCATGTACCACCACCCCACCTGCCCCCCCCTTCTCTGGGGACGGGGGCCAGGCGAGGGTGTCCTTTCGCTCCCCGAACGGTGCACCTCGGCTACGCGGCCACGGAGAAGCGGAGGCACCGCGACAGCCAGCAGGTGGCCGACATGAAGCACGCCCAGATCTCCGACGATGTGGGCGGTTTCTTTCGATTGCTGTCCTTAAGGGGTAGTTTCCGGAGCCCGGGACCATCAGAAGCGGATCCGGGGCGGGAAACTACCCCTGGGAAAGGGGTCGAGAGCTCTGAGACCGCGGATATGAAGAGAAACGCATCTGCGGATATCTGGGATAATGGGTCCTGAGGGAAGCGGATCCTCCTTCTGCTGCTTATTGTTGGCCTTCCCTTCACTGGCCTCGGCACTGTCCGAAAACGGCTCACGACTGCAAGCTCGCCCTGGGGGAAAGCCCTAGGGGTCCAGGACCGGTGTCCTTCCAGACCCACTTGCTTCATACCAAAGATATTCCGTGGCGCGGTGTGCGAGGCCCTTCTCACCGGCCGCCCCTTCACGCTGGTGTTCGGGGATCCCTCCGGCCAGCCCGCCGCCGGGGAGGATGAGCCGGAAGTGCCGTCGGAGTGGAGCCTTGACGCCTTCTTCGACCGGCTCTCCCTCCCGCCGGACGTTTTCGACCTGCAGCACTTCCACAACTCCGGCGACGCCGACCTCTTCCTGCCTCCGGAGAAGCGGGGCTGGCGGAAGGGCTTGGAGCTCGAGGTGGAGGCCAGCACCGCGGGCGAGGGCGCCACGGCCGCCGAGGTCGCGGGCGAGGGCGCCACGACGGCCGCCGAAGGGGCGCCTGGCGGCGAGATGCGAGCGCCCACGATGGCGCCCGCCACAGTGCACTTCCTGAACGCGGCGCTCGTCAGCCTGACGCCGCTGCGGGACATCGACCCTGACGCGGTCCGGCTGCGCCTCTGCCGCCGCTTCGAGAGGCACCTGCCGCTACACCGCGTCGCCGCGGTGGTGGTGACCGGGCCGCGCTGAGGGTCCGGCCGCCATGGCGGTCGCCCGTTCGGAGTGGCCGCGGCTTCCCCTCGTTGCCCCTGCTGCTGCTCCTGCTTCTCCTCTGCCGAGGCTGGGGGAGGCAATGCACGTCGGCTGAGCCAGCGGCGTTCTTGGGAAGCCCGCCAGCGCACGCCCTCGTTCTGCCCAATGGCTGCCCTGACCCTGGGTGTAGACCACGGCGGACGCTTGCGACCAGTATGCTTCCCAGGGTGGTGGCGCCAGGAAGCCGGGCCCACGAACGGGGTTAAGGCGCCCCGAGGCCATCACAAGCCCTCTCCCGCCAGAAGTGTTGAGGCTTTCGATCGTCGATCCTCGTGGGCAAAACTTGGCACCCCCAGGTGGTGTGCGTGAAGCGTGTCCGACGGGTGCAGCTCCCGCTGCTCCTCTCGGTGCTCCTTCCGACGGGTACAGCCCCCGCCGCTCCTCCTGGTGCTCCTCCTCATTCTACCTCCTCGGCCTTTTGGCGATGATCAACTGTAGCATCTGTTCTCACCAGTGTGCTGGGACGCTGGCTCCTCCGCTTCCTCCTCCTCCTGCGCTGCTTGTCTTTGTCTTCCTCCGTGGCGAGGCGCCAAGGGGTGGTCGACGCTTGGCCTCCGCCGCCCGCGCCGGGCGGCTTCCTCGGGGCCGCGCGTGGAAGAGTTCTGCGAGGGGAGGGGGAGGGGAAGGACGAGAGCACGAGAAGGAGACGACGAGGACAGGGAGGCGTAAGGGGAAGACACGTGGATTAGCGACCGGTTCCGTTTCCATGCTGAATCCGCGCGCTCCGCCACCAAGTCGGTTGACACTGGCGCCATGTTTCGTGGGTACCTCCCCGATCCATGGATCTGGCGCCCACGTGCTCGATCCACGCATATCCCTGATTTATGTTGGCGTGCGCCTGTGTGGGGGGGGCGGGAATGACGACGAGGACGGCGGTGGTCAGGGCGACGGCGACGACGGCGCGTACGGCGGCGGCGACGACCGTGCAGAGGCCGGGCGCGGCCGACGGGGGCGGCCGCCGCTGCCCGCGGACGCGCGCGAGCCGCGGGTGCATCTGCCCGCGGGCCCCAGTGCTGCGCCTGGCGCCCACTCCTCGAGGCACAGGGGAGCGGGGGGAGATACAGGGAGGGATAGGAACGGGGCGGGAGACATCGACCCCCAATCGCCCATTG
The DNA here is from genome assembly GCA_963575745.1 of Prorocentrum cordatum. Classification (NCBI taxonomy): domain Eukaryota; class Dinophyceae; order Prorocentrales; family Prorocentraceae; genus Prorocentrum; species Prorocentrum cordatum. Next base: position 436,227 of record CAUYUJ010002447.1, read on the forward strand.
ATCGCCGATAGGGGCCCGATAGCCCCAAGCTGCCCAGGAAGGTGCGGATTCACTATCGGGGGCATGTCGCCGACCTAAAGGTGATGTATTGCCAGTTCCAGGTCGATGTGTTCCCCCCATGCCAGCCCCCCCGTACCGTTGCCCCTCGGACTCGAGAGAACGCGTTTGTGTGCCCCGTTGGATCACGATTAGTGTGGCCTCGAGTGCGGCAACGTAGGGGGGGGGGCTGCAGGCAGGGCCCCGAACCACCCCCCCACGACGACAAATGACGAGCCTCTTGGGGCCTCTGTAGAGCTCCGTGGGACCTCTGGAGAGCTGCTTGGGCCCTCTGTAGAGCCTGTGGAGCTCCTTCGGGCCTCTCTAGAGCTCATTCAGGCCTCTTTAAAGATTCTTGGGGCCTCTGTGGAGCTTCTTGGGGCCTCTGTGGAGCTCATTGGGGCATCTGGAGGCTTTCTTTGGCCAGTTTCGGGCCCTCTTGGGTCCCTCTGGGCCGTGTTGGGGTCGTCCTAGAGGCCCCTTGGGCCATCTTGAAGCCCTCTTGGGCCGTCGTGGGGCCGTCTTGGAGGCCTCTTAGGCCATCCTGAGCCGACGGAAGCCCGACAAGGCGAGAATGCCGACTGCTACCATATCCAGTGTCATTGGTACTGCTGCTGCTACTGCTACTACTACTATAACGAGTATGACTACTACGACAACTTCTATTATTTTCTCAACGGCATTCTCACGATCCTTCTTCGTACCAGCATTGATATTATTATGATTATTACTTCTACGACGACGACGACGACGACGACGACGACTACTACTACTACTACTACTATTACTACTACTACGACTGTTAAGACGACTACTATTACTTTTACGACGACGACGACTACCACCACCACTACTACTACTACTACTACTACTACTACTACTATAACTATAACTGTAACTATAACTACTACTACTACTACTACTACTACTACTACTACTACTACTACTACTACTACGACTACTTCTACTACTACTGCTGCTGCTGCTACTACTACTACTACTACTACTACTACTACTACTACTACTACTACTACTACTACTACTACTACTACTACTACTACTACTACTACTACTACTACTACTACTACTACTACTACTACTACTACTACTACTACTACTACTACTACTACTACTACTACTACTACTTACTACTACTACTACTACTACTACTACTACTACTACTACTACTACTACTACTACTACTACTTACTACTACCACTACTACTACTACTAACTACTACTACTACTACTACTACTACTACTACTACTACTACTACTACTACTACTACTACTACTACTACTACTACTACTACTACTACTACTACTACTACTACTACTACTACTACTACTACTACTACTACTACGACTACGACTACTACTACTACTACTACTACTACTACTACTACTACTACTACTACTACTACTACTACTACTACTACTACTACTACTACTACTACTACTACTACTACTACTACTACTACTACTACTACTACTACTACTACTACTACTACTACTACTACTACTACTACTACTACTACTACTACTACGACTACTACTACTACTACTACTACTACTACTACTACTACTACTACTACTACTACTACTACTACTACTACTACTACTACTACTACTTACTACTACTACTACTACTACTACTACTACTACTACTACTACTACTACTACTACTACTACTACTACTACTACTACTACTACTACTACTACTATGACTGTCACTGCCACCGCCACTGCCACACCCAGTTCCATAATCAATGGTGCCAAACTGCTTTCAACACACATCAAGATGGGTGTTTTTGTTGTGGCTTTTTCCTGGACGGGAGCGCAATCCTTTAAGAGTTACCCAGAGGTCCTCGGCACGGCTAACGGAGCAGTGTGGGCTACAGTAACACCCTTCCGGCCGCGCGCCGGGCCACACAAACGCACATCAGGCCACACAAACACCCAGCATGACACAAAACACGCGGTCGCGGGAAGACTTCTGAGGAGCCTGTTTCTTTTTCTTCTTCTTCTTATTATTATTATTCTTCTTCTTCTTTCGCGCCTGCTTCTTCTCCTTCGGCCGAATCCAGAGCTCCAGGGGACGCAAGCTGGTTCGACATCCCGGCTAACCCATTCTAGGTTCACCGCAGAACACGGCAGAGTGCAGCGCAATTTGTCACGTCTGCCCCTGAGAAGGAAGGAGTGCCCCGGAGGACCGCGGTGAGGCGAGGGAGGAAGTCGCCAGCGTCCCCGCCACCCCGCGGGCTAGCGGCGCGCTTGGGCGCGCGGACTGAGGCACGAGGCAGCCGAAGATAAGGCAGAAGAAGCCGAGCGAGCAGGCAGGCGGCTAGGCCCGCCAGGACGGTGGTCACTGCGCCCGCACCCACGACAACGACCGAGAGTCGGTGGGATCGACATGGGTGCGTGCGGAAAGAATAGGCACGAAAACCGACAGCATTTCCTGCTCATTTTGGACAGGGCTCGCAGTCGGGGTCGACGCGGGCGTTGTCCATTTGAGACAGAAGGCCGCCTGCCCAACAGCGGCCGCTGTCGGTTTTGAACAACATTTGTCGTTCGGCATCGTGCCCATTTTTTCCGTACCAGTTGAGGCGTCCAGTGACAAGAGTGAGGGCGAGAAGGGGAGGGCGGGAAGAGGCAGGAGAGGGAGGGAGGAGAGAGGGAGGGAGGGAGGGAGGGAGGGAGGGGAAGATGAAGGGAGGAGCAGGGTCGAGGGAGACGGGGAGGGCCGATTGCAGTCTTGGAGCTATCGCATCGCTTGTGGCTGCAACCCCAAAGCTCGACGCTGTTACCGTCGACGTCGGGCCCTGGGGGGATGATGCCTTAGAAGCAGAATCGGAGGCATGCGCGCAACTAGCGAGAACACGGGGTTGTCCTCGCGCTCTCCGCTGGCTTGGGTGGGGGGGGCAGGGTCAGCGAGCCTGTTTGGCCAGAGGGGAGAGGGGGGAGCCTGCAAGAAGTGCAGGTCGTGCGCCCCTTGCTTTGAGGTCAATATTCGGCCTGGCGCGCCTGCTTGCGTCTCTGAGGGCCCCGGGAGTGCCGAAAGTTGCGACATCGAGCGGCGGGGAAGAGTGCAGGACGAGGCTTCGCAAGACGGGGCGTGGCGTGGGGCGGGGATTCCAGAAAGAGAGAGAGAGAGAGAGAGAGAGAGAGAGAGAGAGAGCGAGAGAGAGAGAGAGAGAGCACTACGGCAAGACAGAGAGGGGGTGCTGGGGTCTGAGCGAGGTGCTCCAGGGGACGTCGTGCGAGCGGCGGCCCAAGACCCCAGCCCCCTCGGGGCGCCCGCTCTCCGGCTTCGCGTCTCCCGCGCGAGTGCGGAAGGGCGGCCGCCCCGGCTGCCCCGCGGGCCCTCGGCATGAAGCGGCCGTGGCCGGGGCAGCCCGTGGTGGTGGCGCCCCGGCCGAGGCTGGCCTCGCAGGCGGCGCAGCAGCAGGTGCAGGAGCTCGCGCAGGCCCCAGCGGCATGGGAGCCGGTGCGGCAGCTGGCGGTGCAGCAGCAGGCGTGGCAGCCGATGCCGCAGCCGCTGGCGCAGCACCCGATGCAGCAGCAAGCGCAGAGGGGAGCTCTCAAGCGCTCGTGGTCCCCGTAGTGCCAGTTTCACACCTCTCGATGCCAAGGCCATCCGTGGGCGCCGACCCGGGGGGAAAGTGTTCCGAGGCTTCAGAGCTACGAGCCTGCAAGGCAATATTGGAGCACATGCGCGTTTTTGCTGTCTTTGAGCGGCGGGTTCTTCACGCGATCCCCAAACAGGTTTTAGACCACTCAGCCTTTTCCAGGGTGACGAGCATAGCAACCCAGAAAGTGCGTGCACTTCTTCGCCCACCGCAATCCTATGGAAGCGCACGCCTGTATGATTTCGATCGGCGGCGCGCACGCGCGGCGCTGAGAGCGTCCGCAGTTTCGATGCACATCTGAACACGGAGCTCTTAAGCAGAAGCCAGGAAGCCAGGCGGGGATTTCCTCCAATTTGCTGCTAAACCCTCTGCTTGCTGTGCGTCCCTGGGAAGGACAGCTCACCCCGAGAGGTTTAACAGCCCCCTCCCCGTCCGACGGCCCTTTCCAGCCCCCCACCTCACGCGCATAGAATCCACACCAATATGCGATGCAACCGCCTTACGCTCCACGCAAGGCGGCCGATCTCGGCGCCCCCCCCCGAGATCCCACATCCCACGCTGATTGAACAATTCGGAGCAAGCTTGTGAGCATCGCGCTTTTGGAGTCCAGGTAATCGAGCGCCGTGTATGAGGAAGAAGACGACGAGGATGATGATGATGATGATGATGCTGATGCTGATGCTGCTGCTGCTGATGATGTTGATGATGATGATGATGATGATGATTATGATTATGATTATGATGATGATGATGCTGATGATGCTGATGGTGGTGATGATGATGATCCTGGTGGTGATGATGATGATGCTGATGATGCTGCTGATGACGTTGATGTTGATGTTGATGTTGATGTTGATGTTGATGTTGATGTTGATGATGATGATGATGATGATGATGATGATGATGATGATGATGATGATGATGATGATGATGATGATGATGGTGATGGTGGTGGTGGTGGTGGTCGTGGTGGTGGTGGTGGTGGTGGTGGTCGTGGTGGTGGTGGTGGTGGTGGTGGTGAGGAGGAGGAGGAGGAGGAGGAGGAGGAGCTGTAGCGGGCCTTCCTTCCTCGAGCCAGGTCCCCCTGTTTTCTTCTCTCTCCGGGCCGTCCTTCTTCTGTTGTTTTTTCTTATTTATAGCTTTTGTTCCACCGCCCCCTCAGCGGTGACGGCGTCTGGGGGGGACTGAGAGCTGCGCCTCATGAATGTATCCGAACCCGCAGCATCGAGTATCGAGGAGGAGGAGGAGGAGGAGGAGGAGGAGGAGGAGGAGGAGCTGGAGCGGAGCAGGATATCAGAACCGCCATTTGGAGCGAGAGATCGTGATCCACCGCCGCTTTCCTGTGAAAAGTTCCCCCCCTCTTCCTCCAAAACCGGGGGGTCCCCCCCCTCCGAAAATTTCCCCCCTGCTCGAACCCCCCCCCCGCTTTTCCTCCGGCAAAACCCCTTTCCCCCCTAACCCCTCCCCCCCCCTCCGGAAAACCGGGGGGGGGCCCACTACTGGTTCGAACCTCTCCCCCCTCTCCCCCTCCCGGAAAACCCGGGGGGGTCACTACCGGTTCGAACCCCCCAACCCACCCCCCACTCGCCGCCGGCAAGCGACTCCCGGGTCCCCACCACCGCCCTCACCGCTGTCCCCAGCACCACCGTCCCCACCACCACTGTCCCACAGCCCCCACCTGTCCCACTGTTCCCACTGTTCCCGCCGCTGTCCCCACCACTGTCGCACTGTCCCCACCACTGTTCCCACCATGGTCCCACTCTCCCCGCTGTCCCCACTGTCCCCACCACTGTCCCACTGTCCCCACAACCGTCCCACTGTCCCCACTGTCCCCGCCGCTGTCCCACTGAGCTGTCCCACTGTTCCCACCACAGTCCTCAGTGTCCCCACCACTGTCCCCACTGTACCACTGTCCCATTGTCCCACCACCGTCCTCACCACCGCCCTCACCACTGTCCTCACCACCACCGTCCCCACCACTGTCCCCACTGTCACTGTCCCCACCACTGTCCCACTGTCCCCCACTGTCCCCACCACCAAAGTCCCCACCACTGTCCCACTGTCCCCACCACTGTTCCCACCATTGTTCCCACCAGTGCCCCCACCAGTGTCTCACTGTCCCCACCACTGTCCCCACCACTGTCCCCACCACAGTCCGACTCTCCCCATTGTCCCCGCTGTCCCCACCACTGTCCCACTGCCCCCACTGTCCCAACCAGTGTCCCACTGTCCTCACCGCTGTCCCACTGTGCTGTCCCACTGTCCCCACTGTACCACTGTCCCACTGTCCCCACCACTGTCCCCACTGTACCACTGTCCCAATGTCCCACCACCGTCCTCACCGCCCTCACCACTGTCCCCACCACCACCGTCCCCACCACTGTCCAACTGTCCCCACCATTGTCCCACTGTCCCCTCACCACTGTCCTCACCACCACCGTCCCCACCACTGTCCCACTGTCCCCTCACCACTGTCCCACTGTCCCCACACCATTGTCCCCACCACCACCGTCCCCACCGCTGTCCCAGTGTCCCCACCACTATCCCACTGCCCCGTGGAGCGGGAATCGTTTGCCGGCGGCGAAGGGGGGGCGGGGGGGGGGGGTCGAACCGGTAGTGACCCCCCCTCTTTCTTGATGGACTGGGGGGGGGAGGGGGGTTCGAACTGGTAGTGACCCCCTTCGGTTTTCCGCCAGCAGCGGTAGAACACGGTCTTTCTTTGGAGCGGAAGCGGCAGAAGCAGAAGCGCAGGGGCAGGAGCGGCAACAGGCGGAACAGGAGCAGGGGGTGGGGGAGGTTGCCACGCCTGAGGGGCGGCGGCGGGAGTTGTTCAGCAGAACTCTGGGCGCGGACTGTGTGTAGCAGAGCAGGAGCCCGACCATCAGGAGGAGGAGGAGGAGGAGGAGGAGGAGGAGGAGGAGTATTGAATTTGACCTTCGCAAGCATCCTGCTCTTCATTAGGTCTTGACGCTAACCCACGTCGTGGGTTAGCGTCAAGCCCTAGTGCCTTCGAGAAACACGAGAAGCATGCCGCAGAGAGCGAAGAGAGGGACCGCCAGAGGGCCCGAAAGCGAAACGAGGCGAGTGCCCGAAGAGGCTGGGGGAGGAGCAGCAGGAGGAGGCGGCGTCTGACCTACGGGTGTCGGCGGTGGTGTGGCAGACCCTCGGGCCTCGTTCAGCTCGAGCACTCGGCACGAAAGGGCCCTCCCCCGTTCCCACGCTTCCCTCTGCGCCTCTGTTGACCGCGCTCGCCTGCGGAGGGCGCTGGCACCTGCCCCCCGGTCCAGGAGTCCAGGGTGCCGGCGCACAGGGGGGGCTTCTCGAGAGCGGAGGGCGCCCCCCTCTGGCCAGAGCACCATCTCGGGGCTCGCGCGCAGCAGCCTGCGGCGCTGGAGGGCCCGGGGCCAGGCCGCACGGGGGCGGTGCTGGCCCCGCCGACCCGCACGGGGGCGGTGCTGGCCGCGCCGAGCGGCTTCGCGCTACCGCCCTGGCTGAGGAAGCCCGTCGCGGACCCCGTCGCGACGGCCAGCGCGGCGGAGGCCCTGAGCAAGGCCGCGGAGAAGGCGCTGTCGGCGAGGGGGGCGCCCAGGATGGAGGGCGAGTCGACGATCTGCACCTTCGGCTTCGCCTGCAGGCGAATAGACTGCTGGTGGTCGGGGGGGAGCCCTCCTGCCCTACCCCCCCACTCATCTGCCTTCCTGCTCCCCCTTCTCTCAATTCCCCCCTGGAGGCGACAGACCCGACATGCTAGCCATCCTCCTCCTCCAAGTCTGGTGCGTAATTTGATGAATGATGGAAGGCCTCATACCTCATACTGCCATCTTGATGAATGGGAGGATGGATCGTGCCTGAAGCAGCGGTTGCGTTAGACAGCAGCGCGAACCTCAGGTGCCTGTTCCACAGACAACCCCCAAACTTGACGATGCAGATGACTGTGTGTATATGTGTTTCTTCTTGCCTCGAGGTCGGGAGGATCTGGTGCGCGAGTACTCGGACCAGAGGTGTATTGCGACCCTGCTGATTCAATCGTACATCCAAAGCGGGGCCGTTTCTCCTTTAATAGGCGAATGGCAAGTCGGTGTGTCCTGCTGCGTTGCCCAGAGCAACCGTACTTGTGTCCTTGATGGCTGGTTTGAGAAAGCCTCCCTTCAATATGGCGCTGGGTGAATCTCCTTGTGCTTACACCATCGGGGATGCATCCTGCACGTCGGGCGTCTGGCCAAGCGAGGACAACCACGACCAGACGATCAGCTCAACATCGATTGATCATCTCTTTCGTTCGGCTGTCTCGTCTGGGTCTTTACGGTCTGGAGCTTTGGTTCAGCGTGTCGCGCCGCCGGATTTGGCCCACCACGCTTCGGCGCGACACGCTGACCACGTCCCAGGCCCTAGGCATCAACGTCCCGAGCTTTTCCCAGCCTCCTGTCCCGCGGAGCGGAGCGATACGCTCTCTGCTTGCAGGGCATGGCGCGTCGCTCGGGCCGCCGCCGCGACACGCGAAGCACAAGTTCCTGACCGCGCAGCGGGCCATAAACGCGCGAGCACGCATCGCCTACCTCATCAACGGCAATCTGGCTCTTATTGGTCTAGAGATGCGGCTGTATCGCGATCGCTGCCGACGACGGCACGTTAGAATTACACGCATTACCCGAAAGTCTCCCCTGGGCTGAGATGTCTTCAGCCTCGAAGCCACGACCATCATGTGCGCGCAGCCTTCGCCAAATATGTAGTTTCTGAATCAAGCGGATGGATCATCCTGCTCTTCTAAGTTCCAGAAAGTACAACCAGAGCAAAGAACGTACAGTGCTCTCAGGTACGCTGGATTGCTTCACGCGTGCACGCGCACGATTGGATGCTACTGCTTTGCCGCCAACGCCGCACGACCCAACAATACGTGTGGGCAGTATCAGGGCTGTGTGATTGGAAGCGCGGGGCCCACAAACCAAGGATATCATCATAACCCAGAAGTCAAAACATTCAGCATGCACCAAACAGGCCTGATTGTGCTCTCTGCTCCGACGTCAAAGGAAACGAGTCCTCGGAGTTTGTCCTGGTGAGGTCGCTGGAATACGCCTTGCAGGGCACTTACGACACGTTGAAGGGATCGTCGCCGCGACTTCCTCCGATTAGGCCACTTTCAACGCCAGCTCGCCCCCTGAGCCAGACAGCAAAGGGATGGTGCGGGAATTCATGCTTCGCGCGGTCAGGAAGAAATTTAAAGAAACGGGCAGCCGACAGGCCGATCACTGGAACGCCTTCCCGATGGATGGCACGCGGTCGGGAACTTTTGGCTAGCGTGTCGCTCTGCCGGTCCTGGCCCACCGCGCTTGGGCGCGACACGCTGTCCATGTTCCAGTCCTCAAGCGATACAGTCCTAGCCCGCGGAACGGATCGATGCGCTATCCACCCGTAAGACATAGCGTGTCGCCAGGGCCGCCGCCGCGACACTCTAAGCAAAAGTTCCCGACCGTAATGCATACCCGAAGCGACACACCCTTATGAACCACAAGTGCAAGTCGCGGTTGAAGACAGCGTCAAGCGGACACTCCGAACAATTGCAAATTGCAGACCAGAGCCACAAAGATGTAAATAGTCTGCCCTGCTGCCCAGCCGCAACGCAGGAAGGCAGGCCGTGACGGGCATGCCCATGTTTCGAGTCGTGGAGCGCTCTCGAGGCTCCAGGCAGGCTCTCCTGTGTCGCGCCGATGCATCTCCGACGTCGCAGGTGCATCGCCGATGTATTTGCGATGCACCGGCGATGCGGCACGATCCTCCGACCTTCTCAACTCTGGCCCCACTGGTGGCTTCCGGTAGCAGCGACACCGCAACGACCTTGCACGCTTGCCTATCACCAGTGTTCCTCAACACACGTTTCCCGACAAGGTTTCCTTTCGGGGACTATCCGCTAATATTGGAATGATGCAGATAAGATTGGTATGGTTCCAGCGCAAGGATGAGACGCACACATCGAGAAGTGTGCAACACATTTGACTGGTGCCGTGTTTGCGGTGAAAAAGCGGCACCTTCCATCGCAGCAGTGGCAGGCGTGGTTCGCTGTTAAATCCGGCGCTCACCTTTACGATTTTCTGTCTGCGCAGCTGAGGTCCTGCAAGCGCGGCCACGCGTGATGCGTGAGCAAGCGGATCGCGCGCCCGATTATTTTGTCCTGCGCCCCTTAACGGGTACCCGACAATGGAGGTGATATGCCGCGGGCAAGGCTGCTTCTTATTTGGGCCTGTGTGATCAATGCTTTTCTCTCTCCCCCCTCATCCTTCTCGTCCTCTCTCCTGCATCCCACCCCCCTCCACCACGAAGGTGGGTGCACCCACAGGGCCGGCAGATCGACGCGAACCCTGGCCTATCAGTCTGCAGATACGGGGTCGACTGCCCGAACAAAAGGTGGGCGCGGCCTCTACTTTTCTTGCTCCTGATCATGCTCCTGCTCCCTCTGCTGCATCAGCTGTACGGTCTGCTTCGCCACCAGATTGGCTCTGGCCCCGGTCATGTGATGCGCTGTTTCAGGATAGCAGTCGCTCGCCCGGGCATATGGTCTTGAGCGTCGCCTCTTGCAGCGACGTTCGCTCCTGCTTCCTCTGTTGCTGCTCATTCTTGTGATCCTCCCTGCTCGTTCTCATCCTCCTGCTCTTGATCCCGCTGCCGCTCATTCTCCTGCTCCTGCTTGTCGACGTCGTCGTTCTTCCCCTCCCGCTTTTCCTCCCGTTTCGCTCATTGTTTCTCCTTCCTCCCCCTCCCGCCAGCTGAAGGCGGAGCTCGAACAGTACCGTGCCACATTCAAGGTGAAAGATTCGGACTAGAAGAAGCTCGTCGAGCGCGACAAGAACGCCCACGCCAGCGTGCAGGACTGCATGAAGAAGAAAAGAAGAAGCGGAAGGGCAAGGACGGCCAGTCGTCGGCGCCAGCCCCTGAGGCTGACGCCAATGGTTCTGGAAGAGGGGCTGCGGCCAAGGGCCCAGCAACCAGCGCTGCTGGCTCTGCTTCGGCCAGTGCCGCCGACGGCCAAATAGAGGAGGCTCGGACTCAAGAGCGCAAGCAGGCAGCCACCCGCCTATCGCAGGATAAGTTCAAGGCGCAGGAGGCACTTGACATGGCCACCAGAGGTATCGGCAAGGGCGCGATCCTCAAGAAGGCAGGCGTCATCGAACGGTTATGGGTTGCAGCCACATCCTCGTCGAGCGGGACATCGCAGAAGTCGGGAACCAACGCTTCTATTGGAACTACCAGTGCAGGGGTCAGCATTACATTCGGGAGTCTGTCGTTTTCCTGTTCGGGGAACCCCACGTCTCCGAACGCATATCCACCATCCGTACGACTTCAGTTCCGTCTGATGCTGAGGCCGCCACTCAGGGTACACAGGGTGAGAAATCATCATTCCGATTCTTCTGTCGTAGCAGTTGCATGGGCGACAAAATTGGGGGCATGTTCAACACGTGCAGCAGCACTGTTTCGATTACATTCGAATGTCGCATCATGGAATGGCCTCAGCATTTGTGGTTACAGGCGAGAGATCGCTCTTCCAACAGTTTGACCAGCAGTGCTCGGCCCAAGGCGAAGTGGCTCGTTGTGCAGGCTTCCCAGCCATGTGAAGGTGGTGAAATGTTGCCTGTCCGAAAAATCAGCTTGCCATCAAGATTCTAGATGAGCCAACCAGAGCGGCCAACGGGTTGATTGCCGAACGAGGGTGGGTGGGCCCTTGTCGATTTCCTTTCAGCGCCCATTCATTTCAAAGCCTTCTCGCTTGCGTGCGTTACATCTTGCGGGCATTCATCGAGCGGGTTCCGCAATCAGAACGTGGCTCGATTTCGTTAGGTTGCTTGTCTTCTGCTTGTGCTCCAGTTGCCGTGGATCGTCGCACTTGGTTTTTACTTCCACTGCTCCGGTAAAACACATGACTCCTCGAGCGCACAGGGGGGGGTGATTTTAACGAGCTAGGCTGGGTCCACTTGCGCGCCTGAGGGGGTGGGGTCAGAAACCCTCCCAATCTCGATTACCTGCTCGTTTCCGTGGCGGCGCGGCCATGTGCTCGAGCTGCGCGCGCCGTCTGCGATTTGCATTGGAGGCCCCGCGTCGGCCTCGGCGTTGAGTTGGTGGCTTCTGGGGATAGCTCTTCGCCGGGCTTCTTGAGTTGCGCCCGACATTGCCCCGGGCCCCCCGGCCCGAGAAGAAGGCCGCCGAGGGGTCGAAGTCTTCATTTAGAATTCAAAAGTAGCGTTTGATTTGGCAGCGTGGCCTCCACAAGCCCAATGCTAGGATATCCGAGCGGCGCGGGGGGGAGGGGGAAGGTGACTTGCAGGGCGAGGAAGGCAGGGCGATGAGGCAAATGATGACGCCTTGTCTCATGGAGAGCACGACTCCGACTGGGGCGGCATCTCCGAGTGAGACCCGCGGGCCAACGAGCCCAATGTGGGAGTTGCTGCGCCGCCCTGTGCCCTGCCAGCTCCTTCTGTCAATTCGCCCCCCGTTGCGCCCCCCAAAGGTAACGCGCCTGCGGCAGAGGCCCAGGAAGAGTCGTTTCCACTCCAGTCGGCGAGCTCAGGGCCCCCCGAGATAGTTCTCCGTGTCCGGGGAAACGTGGGTGACCGCCGCGAGAAATATCGGCGTCTCTCCGAACTCGCCCTGTCTCCCCGATGGTGCTGCCACGTCCGCCGTGGGATCTCGGCTCAGCGCCCAGTTTTCCCCATGCGTCAGCGCGCGCCATTGCAGCTGGGCGCGATCAGCCAAGGGGGGGGGGGGGGGGGGGCAGCGCGCGCGCGTCATCGGCGGCCGGCGCCCGCCCTCTCGCGAGGGCGAGCGCCGCAGTTCGTTGCGCTGCGGCCCAGCAGTCTACGCCTCAACGCGCGGCGGCGCTGCGCGGCGGGGCCAGTGCTTGGCGGGCGCAGCCGTCGACGATTGCGCACAGCCACCACAAGCACAAGAGACCCGCTCACGGGAGCAAGCAGCAGGGCGCCCTTCCCCGGGCGCGAGGGCGCCCATCTCCAAAGGTGCTGACCGAATGCCGCAGTTCACTGCGGAAGCGCGATTATTTCCAGCGGGCAGCGCGGCGCCATTTCGCGCACGCCCTGGGCGGGAAAAAGACGCGGCGTCGACCGTTGGACGCCGTTGGATTCGGCTCTGTTGGCGGGATAGCCAGTCGGAGCCACCAGCGGCCCACGTCGCAATTGGGGGAGTGGCAGGGGGCGGCGCCGGCAGTCAGGGGGTCGACGAAGTCGAGGTGAACCATCGCGCCTTGATCCACCCCAGGGCCATCTTGGAACTTAGGGAACAAAGCGTTGGGGGCAACTGCGGGGCCCGCTTGGCCGGGGCCTCGCGCGCCGCGAGGGGCTGTTTGCTGACGTGCGCAGTCGCGCGCGTGACGCCGCCCTTCCTGCCCTGCAGGTGGGCGACACTCGACGAGCCCCGCGTCGCGCGGAGCCATCTTCTGTTGTGGGAGTTGGCAGGTCGTGCAGTTTAGAGGTCGACAGGTTGCCGTCAATTGCCATCGCCGAAATGGCCTCAAGCATGTGTCTTTGTGGGTGGTATCAAGTCTGGCCACGTCGGATATCGCTGGCAAGTGGGGCTCTGTTGCCAAAGAAAAGCAATGGGGGCCGACGTGCTAAGTGGGGTTGTGGTTTTCGTGGCGCCCGCGTCGCGCCCGCGCGTCCTCGCGCGCGCCCCCCCCCCCCTCCCCCCCCCCTCCTCCTCCGCCTCCTCCTCCTCCTCCTCCTCCTTCTCCTCCTTCTCCTCCTCCTCCTCCTCTTCCGCCTCTTCCTCCTCCCCCTCCTCCTCCTCCTCGTCATCCCCCTCCTCTTCCTCCTCCTCCTCCTCCTCCTCCTCCTCCTCCTCCTCCCCCCCCCTCCCCCCCCCCCCCCTTCCTCGCCTCGGCCGCGCGCGACGCGCGGGGGGCGCGCGCGCGCGCCGTGCAACGACGGCGCGCACGCAGCGTTCTCAATGCGTCATGCGCCCAAGACGCACGCGCCACATTGGGCGCTCTCGCGAGACGCCCGCCCGCGCGCAGCCTCGCGCGCAACGCGCGCGCGCGACGCGCAGACGCAGACCCACTCAACCACGTGACGCGCGCCCCCCACGCAGCGCGCGCGCCAGATCCGCCAGGCGCGGCAGGCGCGGCGCTCTGTCGACACCAAGGCAGGGCGCGCCAGGCGCGGCGCCTGCTGGGCGCTTGAGAGGGCGCGCAAGGGGCTATAAGTGCAGCCTCTACGCGGGCCATGGCGCACAGGGCGCGGCAGGCGCGACATTTTTTCGACGCCGGAGGGCGCGGGCGGGCGGTGGTCGAGGCGGGCCATGGCGCAGGGCGTAGAAGGCGTGGCATTTGTTCGACACCCGTGGGGGCGCGCAGGGGGCGATCCCAGCGCGCGGTCTGCGCGCGGGCCATGGCGCAGGGCACGGCGGGCGCCGGCACTTTCTCGACGGTGGCGCGCGGGCCGCGGTCCTTGAGAGTGGCCTCCATGAGGACCGCGGCGCGGGGCGCGGCGCGCATGGCCTGTCTGGGCGCCGGGGTGGCGCGCGCCAGGGGTGGTCCCTGAGCGCGACCTCTACGCGGGCCATGGCGCAGGGCGCGGCGGGCGCGGCGCTTTCACCGCGCCAGAGGGGGCGCGCGGGCGCTGCCCCCTGAGCGTTGCCCTTGCGCGGGCTGATGCGCGGGGCGCGGGCGGCAGGCGTGGCATTTTCTCCGCGCCGGGGGGGGCGCGCAAGAGTGGCCCCTCTGCGCGGTCTCTATGCGGGCCACGGCGCAGGGCGCGGCGCGCCGTGAGTTTCTCGACGCCCGAGGAGGCGCGCAGGGGGTGGTCCCCGCGAGCGGCCTCCTGCGCGGGCCGCGGCGCAAGGCGCGGCAAGCGCGGCGCTTTCTCCGCGCCAGAGGGGGCGTGTCAGGGGTGGCCCCTGAGCGCGGCGTTCATGTGGGCCATGGAGCGGGGCGCGGCAGGCGCGGCATTTTCTCCGCGCCAGAGGTGGCGTGCCAGGGGCGGTCCCTGGGCGCGGTCTCAATGCGGGCCATGGCGCAGGGCGCGGCAGGCGCGGCATTCTCTCGGCCCCCAAGGGGGCGTGAAGGCATGGTGCCTGAACGCGACGTCAAAGCGGGCCCCGGCGCAGGGCTCGGCTGGCGCTGCGGATTCTCGATGCGCGAGGGGGCGCTCAGAGCGTGGTCCCTGAGCGCGGCCTCTACGCGGGCCACGGCGCAGGGCGCGGCAAGCGCGGCACTTTCTGGGCGCGAGAGGGGGGCGCAACGAATGGTCCCTGAGCGCGGCGCCTACGCGGCCACGGCGCAGGGCACGGCGGGTGCGGCGCTTCCTGACGCCAGAGGGGTCGCGCCAGGGGCGGCCCCTGAGCGCGGCTTCTCTGCGGGCCATGGCGCGGGGCGTGGCCGGCGCGGCAATATCTCCAAAGCAGGATTGTACTCGCTTTGGAACGCGCAAGCGCTCGTGGCTCTTGCGCCGCGCCGCCAGGGTCTCTGCGCCGGCGCGGCGGAAGTTTGTCCAGCGGGGTGCCGCCCGAGCGCGCTTTCCCGAGCTGCCGCCTCCGCGCTTGCAGCTGAAGAATTCCACGGCGCGTTGGGCGACGCGTAGGGGAACGTTCGCGACGAGGGCGCGAGGGCTCAGAGCGAAGGATTGCGCAGATATGAAAACATCATCAGCGAACACATGAGACTTAAACGAAGTACGCGGGTTCCTCGATGGCGAAGTTTCAGCATTTCCTCGCGCGCCTGGTCGCGCGCGAGGGGGGCCACCGAAAGTCGCTGGCCGACCAGCGCGAGGCGCGCTGGGGCGCTGCCATCCGAGAGAACGCAGCGCTCCGCGAGGTCGCCCTCGAAGGTGCGGGCGAAGAGCTCGCCGTTCGCCCCGGGGCAGCGCGCGGACATGGTTCGGTAAATCTTTCATCAGAGGTTGGGGGGTGAGATCGGAGTGAAGCGGAGACCCCCCGCTGGGAAATCGGTTTCGGTTTCGCGTTCGTGTCGTGCGTGCGGGCGAGGCGAAGCTGCGCGTGATCCTCCTGTAGCTAGGCCGAAGTAGGAGCGAAAGTCCGTTCCCGTCTGCCGGTGGCTGGGAGGTGTCCCAGTTGGGCCGGGCGGTGTCCGGGGTGTGCCGGGTGTCAGTAGGAGCGAGTCCGTTTCCCGTCCGCCGGTGGCCGGGAGGCGCCCCAGTTGGGCCGGGCGGTGTCCTGGGTGTACCAGGCGCCCCGGCGCTAACGCATGTCGTTAATTTCAGAGTTCCGTTTTTTTTTGTTTCCGGCGCTTGCGGCGGGCTTTCTGAGCCAATCCAGATCTTATCCAATCCATCTTGTCTAATCCAATCCATCTTGTTTTGTCTTACACATATTGTCCCATCTTATCTGATCCTACCCAATCCAATCCACCCAAACCCAATCCATGAATTAATTTGTTTCTGCGCCTGCGGCGGGACAAGCCAATCCACTTTATATTATGCAATCCCTCTCTTCCAATCCAACCCATCTTATCTGATCCGATCCATCTTATCCCATCCAATCCAATCCACCCAACCCAATCCATCAATCCATTTGTTCGGCGCCTGCGGCGGGCTTTCTTATCAAATCCAGTTTATCTTCTCCTATCCATCCTCCATCTTATCTTATCGACGGATAGGTCGATAGTGGGATCTCATCGCCATCGCGATCATCATTGTGGTGGAGGGAGACTCTGATAGAGAGGGCCAGAGAGAGACCCAGACAGTGAGAGAGAGAGAGAGAAAGAGAGAGAGAGAGAGAGAAACGAGAGAGAGAGAGAAGGAGAGAGAGAGAGAGAGAGAGAGAGAGAGAGAGAGAAAGAGAGAAAACGAGAGAGAGAGAGAGAACAAGAAAGAAAGAAAGAAATAAAGAAATACATAAAGAAAGAGAGAAAGATATAAATATAGATATTATATCAAGGTGGCAGGCTGGAGGTCAGTCAGCGTGGGCATTTGATCTCAATCCCCCCCCCCGACCTCCTTTATCGCCCGCAGGGCGGTCGTGTAGGTATTTCTACGACGGTATGGGATGGTATAAGGTAGGCTCTGCAGTGTTCAGTCTTGACTTTCTTCCTGCGGATCTGGGCCTCGAACGTCAAAAGTGCGCGGCAGCGCGGCGCGCTCGATCACGGGGGGGGGCGCGGGGGGGAGGGGCGCGCTAGCGGGCCTCCTGTCCCGCGCGCTCCATCGCGCAAGGCCTCCGTTAGGGCCGGTGCGCAACGCATTTCAGCGCGTTGCAGTTCATATAACAATGTCCCATCGTTTCTGGGTGGGCGATCTCGGCCGAACGTGACGCGGTAGTCGTGCGCGCGCGAGGGCGCGTATCATTTCTTGCTCGCATGATGCGTGCCCTCACACGAAGGAGGCTGAGCTCGACATCTCGCCCAGGAGCGTAGTCGTTTGCCGCCGCGTCCAGGGCGCGCGCGCGATCGTCGGGCGCATCGCCAGCCGCAGTCCCAAGCTGATTTTATCAAATCAGGCAGCGCGCAGTGGCGGGGGCGCCCCAGGCGGCGGGCGCCGCGGCGGGGGTACGAGCGCCAGCCGTCGTGTCCAACGGCAGGCCATGTCTCGGAATATCATATCTCATGCCAGGGCGTTGCAATGGTGCAGAGCGACATCGCGCGCGCAACGGCAGGGCTCGCAGCCGGCAGGGCCTCGCGCGCGTCGACTCCGCGGGGCGCGGGGAGAATTGACGACGCGGGCGAGGAGGTAGCTGGCCGACGTTGGCGCGCCCAGACTCACAGGGTAGCGTCTCGCGACGGCGCTGGACCTGCGGGCCCACGGCCGCGACCCAGCCGACCAACGCCCAATGGATACCTTCAGGATGTGGACTGCCAGTGCCTAGTCTCCGCGCAATGGCGGAGAGAACGTGGGCCAATCTAGCCGAGGAGATCACGGCCGCGCCAGTCTCGCGGCGCTGTGGGCGCACGCGCGGGCCACAAGGGGGCGCGATCAACCGCCTCGCCAAGTCGGGCTCGCATCCAGCGTCGCCGACGCCTTGGGGCATGACACATTAAACCAGCTGTTGTGAATGTCGCGCAGAGCCTCGCAGGGCGCGCGGCAGCCGGCGGGCCCGAGGATTTATATATGTGTATATATGTGTATATATATATATATATATATATATATGTTTTCCCCCTTCGGAGATGCGCGGGTCCGTCCAGCGGCAGTTTTGACGCGAGGCTTCCCGGCACTTCGGGGGCGGCAGCGGCGTGGATGGCGGCTTTTGCAGTCGCTCGCGCCGGGAGCTTTTGGCGCGGCAGGAGGCCCCTAGCGGCAAGAAGCTGGCAGATCCCACGTTCGCTGCCGCCGCGGGGGCGACCTGGCCGGGAACGCGCCGAGCTGTCAGATGGAGGCGGCAGATTTCGACGCCGCGCGCGAGATGCACTCGGCGCGCTGAACCAAGTCTCCACACGGCGCGGGGCTGCGACGGCATGAGCGAGCGCCCGATATACCAGATGAGCGAGGAGTTCAGTCCACAAGTTTGCATTGAGGCCAAACTGAATCGCGTTTCTGGACTCGGGGAACCCCCCCCCAGCTCCTGGGCCCGGGCGCGCATCTGCCCGCAGCTCCGGAGCAATAGGTATTCAAAGAGGACATCGAGCACGGGGCGGCCGCGAATCGATTGTTCGCGTTCGGAGGCGCTAGCGGAGGAAAGGAGACGCGCGACCCTCGCGTTCGACGGGCGGGCCTCGGACTGGCCCTGTGTCGGCAGCTTCGCGACTCCACGGAGCTCCCCCTCGGCGCCTGGGGTCCTGTTCCATGGTTTCAGGCAGACCGTCGCTCGAATTTTGCTTTGCTGTGCGCGGGAGTGGCGCTCCGTGAATGCAACGGTGACTTATTAATGTAACTGATACTTCCGCGGTGTGCTTGGCGTGGTACGAGTCGGGAATGATGCTGACTCTTGGCGGAGTATATGGGGTTGAACTGAGTCGCGAAGCACATCTGACTTGCCTCGGGCGATTTACCAACTCGCATTTAGAAGCTGAGCACATGTCTCACACCACGCTCATCGCTCCATCATCCTCGGTAGCGGCGTTGATGACACATTCGCGGCTGCAGAAAACGAAGTTGCACGTGCGCCCCCATATGAGCGCACGCGCGTGCATCATACTGAGCACCTTGATTTTTGTAGTGCGCAAGCGCATTCTCATTAGCACGCAACTCAGGCCGAGAAGGCCAAGGCCAAGGCCGCAGGTTTGAGAAGGGGGCGGCGTCGCAGCTCCTTGATCGTTCGGCCGACAGCGGCCAGTGATCGCACATCCTGGGGTACCTGGCATTATCTCAAGGAGAAAGGCGGTAGTTCTCTTTGTTTGGGAGCGAGCCAACTCGCCGAGAAGAGCGAGTGGTTGAGTTCACCGTGTTTCGATTTAGTTACTGTTAGTAACGTGTATCGGCAGCTTCAAATTTGGCGCAGGGTGCATGAAGTTTCAATTGGGTTTGCGGCTATTGTTTTGCGCGGCTCGCGGGTGCTCTTCTGCTCCACGGCTAGCGGCGTCCACCCAAGCGTGTGACCCCAAGCACGCAGAGTCCATCAATCGTAAGAAATACATGGGCCGGGTCGAGAAGTGTCTCTGGCCTGAAGTCGGCCACAAGGCCGAGAGAGCCATTAATACCAAGTAGCAGTTCCAAGTTTAAGTTGCTCTCTTAGTAACGGACATGTTCGCCATACCCGTAACTCCGTAACTCCTCTTCCTCCTCCTCCTCCTCGTCCTCCTCTTCTTCCTCTTTTTCCTCGTCCTCCTCCTCATCTTCCTCTTGCTGCACCTCATCCTCCTCCTTTTTCCTTCTGCTCTTCATCTTTCTTGTTATGTTCCTCCTCCTCCTCCTCCTCTTCGTCCTCCTCCTCCTCTTCCTCCTCGCCCCAGCAGTTTCGGGAGCAGGGGAGGGAATGCAAGAATGAGGATGACATCCCTTGATGCTCCAGGTATAGGAGCCGCCAGAGACATGTGAGTCCACTCGAAGATGCACCCCTGGCCTTCTCTCTCTCTCTCTCTCGCTCTCGCTCTCCCTCGCCGAGCGGGGGGCCTTCGTGGCCCCGTGTTCGCCTCCCCTCTGTTCTCCCCTCCCTTCTCCCCATTCCTTCTCCGCTCCTCTCCACCCCTCCCTTCGCCCCTCCCTTTCTCCATCCCTTCCCCCGTCGCTTCTTCAACCCGTGGTCCCTTCTCCCCTCCCCCCCCGTTCCCTTATCCCCTCCCCCTCCTCCCTTTTGTGTCCGTCCGGTGGCCCTGGGGACGGACACCTTTTCGGGCGGTCCCTCGTCTGGCAAGGACAGAGGGCGCCCTGGGGCGTTTCTTCCTCTCCTCGGGGCTGGCGGGGGGAGAGGAGGGGCGAGGACGGGGGGAGGAGGGGCGAGGAGGAGGAGGAGGAGGAGGACGTCGACGACGACGACGAAGTAGGAGGCAGAGGGGAGGGAGGCAAGGACGGAGGGAGGGAGAGGATGGATAGATGGAAGGACGAGAAGGAGGAGAAGGAGGAGGAGGAGAAAGACGAGGAGAAGGAGGAGGACGAGGGGAAGGTTGCAAACATTGAGGGCTAAGTGGGTCAGGGCCCAATCGCCTCGGCGACACGCTAACTAATCTTGGGTGAGTTCTAAGAGGCTTCAACCCACAACCTCTCACGCTGTGCACGGAACCCATTCCGCTGCATGCCCTGAACGCGAGCCCGTGGTAGGCTGATCGGCTCCCTTCCCGCCTCTTCTCCCAGGGCGTGCCTTCAGTGTGGAGGCCGAGGGAGAGGGTATGTAGCGCTAAACCCGGCAAGACAACTTCAGAATGGGGTGGGTTTCGGGGTTCGTTCCAAGGCTCATTTCGAGTCCTCCGCTTCGATCCGATTCGATTTTGATTGTCTCCGATTCGATTCGACTTCGGATTCCAACTTGGACTTATGATTTCTCAATTTAGTCATACTACCCTGCTGATTTCCGTCGATTCGATTTATCCCGACTCGGCTGCCGATTGCCACCGATCCGATTCACTTCTATCGCCGATCCGACTCATCGATTCGATTCTGGACTCGCCTGCACATGGCGCTAAGCCCGACAAGGCAACTTCAGAGTTGGGTGGGTTCTGGGGTGCGTTCGGCCGCTCATGGAAAAAATGACACTAGCTGGGTAGCTCTGGGGCCCTTCTGAAACGACCAGCGAACGCCAGCGCCACAGCATTCGCAAAGTAAGCACCGAAGGCATCGGGCCCATGTCCGACCATCGCGCAACGGACCCTGGGCCCGTCCGAAGCGTCTTGTGAGCACTCGCGCCACAGCTACAGAAAAGATCGTCGGAGTAGCATTTGGCCTGCGTGACACTTCCTTCAGCAGGTTGTACAAGTGCCTGCACCTCCGAGCACCCATTGACCGAGCGACCTCCGAGCGCCCAGTCGGGGCCCGCAAGGGCAGCAGGACTGGGAACCATACGCCGACAGGACCAGCTCAACTCCGAACGGCTCCCAGCCTCAGAGGCAACGCTCGGGGTGCACTGTCTCAGGGGGGACGCATCGATCGCCAAACGCCCATCGATCGTCGATAGCGGCCCGATAGCCCCGACCAGGACCGCGCGGTTTCGCTATCAGTGGCCTGTCGTCGATGTATCAGCGATGTGTCGCTAATTCATGGTCGACGTTTCCTCCCTCAGGCGGTCGCATCTCTTCCACGGAGGCGGTCGATGTTTCCCCCCTGCGACGGTCGATGCTTCCCCCCTGAAGCGGCCCCCCCCGCGCACCACTGTTCCCCCTCAACCCCCTCCGCCGCACACGCTCCCCGCCCTCCGAGGCATCCCAAATCAAGCTCCTCCAAGTCACGTTTCCGAGGAACCCCACATACCGATGTCATGTCCCGTATGTACCATCGATCTTGCTACTATTACC
>CAUYUJ010002447.1:462721-470221 GCA_963575745.1 Prorocentrum cordatum
CCCTTCGTGGGGTGAGGAAGTGCCACGCCTGCCACGCTCCGCGATTCTGAAACGAATAAAGGCCGGAGTGAAGGACCACTCCTTGCGCAACCCTTGTGGCGTGGAGGAAGTGCCACGCCTGCCACGCAGCCCCTGCGCACCCCCTGTGGTGTGGAGGAGGTGCCACGCCTGCCAATTCCCGCGACCCTGAGGCGGATATGGACCGCGATGAAGGACCACTCCTTGCGCACCGCCTGTGGCGTGGAGGAAGTACCACGCTTGCCGCGCCCCGCGACCCTGGGGACGGATAGTGACCGCGGTGAGGGACCACCCCCTGCGCACCTCCTGTGGTGTGAACAAGATGCCACGCTGTGAAGGGTGCTGTGTGTGCAGTGTGTATGTGTGCATTCCGCGTCTATGTGTCTTGCGTCTGTGTATCATGCGTGTACGATTGTATACGTGTGTCTCATGTGGGCGTCGCGCTGCGTCAGACAGCAGGTTCGTGTGTGTATGGTGCACGTGCGAGTGATATTGAAACACAGAAAGGAAGGGGGGAGGTGTGTGTGTGTGTGTGGGAGCGCAGATCCCATGTGGGCGGGAGAGTTCACCAAGTAGGTGAGGTGTGCTCCTCGCGCGGGTAGGTCGCGGCTGAGAAGAATACCAGAACCCCACGAAACATGTGGGCAACAAGTCACGCCCACCCATGCTAGTACGGAGTAAGCAGCTGATGAAGGGCCGAGGCTGCAGTAGACATCTGAGATTCCTGCAGCTCTTTCTCAATCTGAGAACCCACCATCCAAATAATAATAAGAGGATGAGCGGGAGGAGAAGGATGAGGAAACATCAGCAGGAAAAGCAGCATGAGCAGGAGGCGTCGTCAGGAGGCGGGTGATGAGGCGCTCGGGGTGCCCTCAGGTGTTTCTTTTTCCACCCGGACGGGCGCCACATCGACCCAGCGGTTTTTGAGATCTTCCTGGACGAGCTCCCCATGCCCCAGCGGCCGCACGTGCCGCCCGCTGCTGGCAACACCGAGGTGTTCATGGATTTCTTCGAGCAGGACCCCGACAGCGCCTCGTTCCGAGACGCGATGTCGTCCGCCTACGGCGGCGTGAAGTCGATCCGAAAGATCCCCGGGTCGACGAAGGGCTACGTCAGTTTCGAGGACCAGCGGGCAGCCAAGAAGTGCGTGGAGGAGCAGGCGGGGACCTGGAGCGAGTCGGAGAGATGTACGGCCGAGAGCTCGTGGAGCAACCGGAAGTCGTGGGACCGGGGGCCGTACGGGATGGACCTGGCCAAGCTCATTATTGGAAAGAAGGGGAAGAATTTGAACGATGTTGTAGAGAAGCTGGGTGACGGCGCGAAGCTGCATTTCAACACCGATGATGGCTACGCTGCGTTCAAAGGTAAGGTCGCCAAGAGCCAGTTGACGGATTTGAGAGCTCTCCTCGCGGAGGTTCTCGCCGCCGCGCACAGTGAGATCGGCGCGAGCATGCGCCAGGTCGAGGTGGACAAAGGCCTTCCAAAAGCTTTCACTCACGATGAGGCCAGCGACTTGTTCAAAGCCTTCGGGACGATCGAATCGCTGGACCTCACGGATCCAGACCCTGACGATCCCGCAATAGCTCCGAAGGCGTGCGTGGTTTACGAGGCTTCCGAGGAAGCTCTCCGCGCGGTGAGCGACCTGCACGCAGCGATTTTTTTCGGCACCCCTCTCTCCTGCTCTCTTAGACCAGCTGGCAGCACCGACGACCGCAAAAGGTCGCAGTGGTCCAAGAGGTTTCCCGACCGTGCCAGCAGGAAGGGTTGGACCCGGCTTCGGTGGAACCAGACGTCGGACGGCGGAGGAGATAGTAGCGAGCACAATGGGCTGGGTGGCAGTGAGTATTTTGAGCCGCCAGACGCCGACAGCGGCGACAACGGGCAGCACGGAGAGGCAGCACCGGTCGCGGGCGGCAGTAGCGCCGCAGAAGATCAGGGCGAGAGCGTCTGGTTCTGCTCCTGTGGCTACCAGAACGACGAGGGTGCCCTCGTCTGCGGCGAGTTCGCGGACAGCGAGGGCTGCGGGCAGCCCAGAGACGCATGATGCGCCCTGTCGGCTCCTACAAAAAGGCAGTGGGGGAGCGCGGGGAGGAGGGGGCGACGACGCAGGTGGACGGATCCCTAGGGGCACCCTTCCAGACCGGAGCTCCCTTCCCAGACCCGGGATGCGCTACGGGTCTTCTGCCGGCCCCTTCTTGGATCAGAGAAGGGGAGGGAGAGAGAGATACATATATATATATATATATATATTAGAGGGCAGAGAGAGAGAGGTAGAGAAGTAGTGTGTGAGAGAGGAAGAGGAAGAGGAAGAGGAAGGGAGATAAAGAGAGAGAGAGAGAGAGACATGGGAGAAATAAGGGAGTGAGGGTGAGACGTGGATGTCAGTGGCCTGATCATGGCAACTGCGCATGGCTTGCCCGTCGCTCATCCCCGATTCTGCCAGGGTCGCCTGAAACCCGAGAGCCAGGGCCCGATCATCTTTCATTTGTAATCGTTCAACTCCCAGCCTTGTGTCACAATCTTGGGATTGAGCACAAGCAGGCATGCCATGAACATTTAGAATGGGCATAATTCTAGACGCTTCCCGTATCACCACCAGCCTGGACGCTGAGCCTGCACCTGAGCCAGGCGTTTCTCCGTAATGTTTTTCGCTGTTGCTTCGGCGCGGCCCGCCTTAGCTTTGCCCTGCTTTCGACTTGCTTCGCGAGCCCGCGAACCAAAAAACATCCCCACCAGCTTGTCTAGAAACGATGTCCAGGCGAGCTGAGGTGATTAGGGAAGTGCGGGGCAAACAGGGGGACGGCCGAACCATGCGAAGGAGGGAGAAGCAGGAGGCTGGATGGATGGATGAGGCAGTGAGGAGAAGGAGGATGAATAGGATGAGGAGGAGGAGGCGGAGGAAGAGGAGGAGGAGGATGAGGAGGAGTAGGAGGACCAGTGGGAACCCAAGAGTTATGAACGATGTTGGAATTAACCCTCCCTCCAAGCTCCCCCTTCATAGGCCCCTACAACGGTTCATTTCCATTGAGGGAACTGCTTCGTTGGATGACAACAGTTCGAAGACCCTGAAGCGTGCCAAAACATTGTTTTCGGGACTTCAACGCCACGTAACAACCTGACTGCTGCGTCTTGGCAATCCTGAATCGTGCCAGAACGCCATTTGTGGGACTTCGACACAGCGAATCCACATAACTGTTGCGCCCGCATGCTCCTGAATATCTCCAAAGCACCATTACTGGTACGTTGATCATGGGAACCCGCGAAACTCTTGCAAATGTTAAGAGCGAGTGTGCGCGGCGCTGAGGCGAGAGCCACATTTTGAAAAGGAGCCGCATTCAATCCGTGAAATTCTTGCAAATGTCTAAACCGAATGTGCGCGGCGCTCAGGCGAGAGCCACAGGTTGAAAAGGAGCCGCCCTCAAGATGTGAAGCTTTTGCAAATGTTTAACACGAATGTGCGCGGCGCCAGAGCGAGAGCCACATGTTGAATACCACCAGCCCTCCATCCGTGAAGCTCTTGCACATTTTCAAAACGTATGTGCGCGGCGCTAAGGCGAGAGCCACATGTTGAAAACCACCCGCTTTCAATCCGTGAAACTCTTGCAACGTTTTAAAGCGAATGTGCGCGGCGCTAAAGCGAGAGCCACAATTTGAAAACCACCCGCCCTCCATCTGTGAAGCTGCTGTCACATTTTTTAAGTTCCAGAGTCATAGATGGTGAGGAAGTCTCAGGCGAAAAGCCCGGTCCGCCCTAAAAACTGGCCTCGGGGTGCGACAGGGAGGAGTTAAAGACGAGGAGGAGGAGGAAGAGAAGAGAAGAAGTAGGAGGAGGAAGGAGGAAGGGGAGGAGGAGGGCAAACAAAAGGGCCAGAGGTCTCTTGGATGCCTCTCGGAAGCCTTTTGGGGTATCTCTTGGGCGCTTCTTGGTGTCCTCTTGGGACGTCTTGGGGGTCTCTTGGCGGTCCTGTCGGGCTCTTGGGCTTCTTGGGTGCCTCGGGGGGGCCTCTTGGGGCCGCTTGGGGTCCTCTTGGGGGCCTCCTGGGGGCCTTTTGGGGGGCCCCTTGGCGCCATCTTGGGGCCGTCTTGGGACCTCTTGGGGCCTCCTGGGCGCTTCTTGGGGCCATCTAGAAGGAAATCCAAAGGGGGCCATCAAAGAAGAGGGGAGCCATCCTGGGCTTCTTGGGGCCATCAAAGAAGAGGGGAGCTTCAATTAACGCCCCCCCCCCGAGAGGCCAAAATGGGGCCAACACCCTAGTAAAACCAATGATTTTGGCTTCCTCGCCGAAGCAGTTTTGGACGCCCTGACCGCTCGCGACCGGCCCCGTCTAGGTCCAGGGGAGGTGGTAGGGGAGGGGTCAAGCTACCAGCCCGCCCGCAAACCGTCTAGCTCACTCCCACCCGCCCTCCCCGCACATAAGTAACACCCGAGTCTGAGCATGTTCAGCTGTGGTCTTTGGGTGGGCAGCTACTGGGAACCAAAGCCGACCCCAGGTGCGCGACGCCTGGGCGAGGTGCGCCACGCGCGCGCGCCAGGTGCGCCGCGTTCGGGGCACGTGCAGAGTGCGTCAGGTGCGCCTGCGCACGTGACAGCACACATCGGGAAACATGTCGGCCCCCGCCATCCTTGACGAAAACGGATGCCCATGTTTGTGTCTGGTGGGCCTGCGCACAGCAGGTCACGCGCCACCACCCCCGCCGTCCCTGTCAAAAACCACCTGGCAGTGATCGCGGGATGGCCGCGCATGATCCAGAATTAGCCGCGAGGTGCATGTTGTATTATTTGTTGTTAGGGATTGTAGCCCTGCGCACAGCAGGGAATATGCTGACACCCCGCCGTCCTTGTCAAACACAATACAAAGTCCTCGCGGGCCTCACGAACCTGACTCAAGACTTTGGCCCAAATTATAGTTTGCATTGTTTTTTGACAGGGATGGTGGGGGGGGCGCATCGGGTTGGCCGCGCATGCTCCAAATGTGGAGGCAGAGTGCAGTTTGTATTGTTTTATGACAGGGATGGTGGAGGGGCGGGTCGGCATGGTGTCGGCATGGTGCCTGGTTGGCCCCCGGTCGCCTGTGGAAGGGGGTGTATTTAAATAAGGAACAACGGTAAACCCTTCCCCGAAGGCTGGGATTTGCCAACACATATGTGCTCGTTGACACACTAACGCTCGCGCAAACACGTGCACGCGCGCGCTCTTGTTGTTTTTAAATTTCCCCCCCGATGTTGAATCATCAGCCGGTCGAAAGCATGCGGGGCGCTCGACGCTTTGCGCACACATATGTTCAGCCTCCACGGCGTCGGAACATCCGATCCTGTGCAAGCGGGACGCAAGAGCTACATGAGTTGCATTCGAGCGTATGTCTAACGAACCCCAGGCACAGCCGTAGGATCCAGGATAAGTGGCAGACGAAGGCGAGCAAACACGAACCACAACATTGAGGACATGGGATTTGCAAGCGACAGCAACTTGTAAAGGGCGGAAAAACACGACAAATGCGAGGCACCAACGCATGGCGTGCAAGCGAGGATAGACGAGAGACACAACATGGGGCAAGGGACGGGCGAGGCCAAGCCAGGAGAGAAGAACGCGCATATAACACACACACACACACGCGCGCGCGTTTCAGCAACGCTGCTGCAGGTCCATCCTGGCTACTGTGTGAGTGCGAAGGAAAGGACAGCTCAGTTGTCCGGCCCTTTCCAGGCTACTGCGTGGCCCGTGGGCATACACGGGTTAAAAACACAGCGGGGGCGACCAGGAGCCAGGCAAATATAAGCAAGCAAGGCGGGGCTCCACACCGCACCTCTCCTCTCCTCTCCTCTTCCAATCTCAGGCCTTACGCGTATTCCCATCCCCGCCCCTCCTCATTTTCTTCATCCTTCCCCGTGTGCCAACTGCCCCCGTGATTCGCAGCGGTGGTACCCCCGCTGAGCGCGGTCCATGTCGTCCGCGCCCAATAAGGTTCGGATTCACAGCTTCCCAGTGCTAAGGGTCATCTGTTACCTCCCCATTCTCCCCCTACCCCCTCCTTCCCGTCCCTATCCCTCCAACACCCCTCTTTTCCCTCTCCTTTCTGTCCCTCTCCCCTTCCCCCTCCTTCCTGTCCCCTCCTCTCCCTCCCTCCCCTGGCCCCCCCCTCCTTCCTGTCCCTCCACTCCCTTTCCATACCCCTTCGCAGGTGCGGCGCACGTGCGCTACCCAGACTGGCGTCGAGAGGCGGCGTATCGGCGGGGCAGTGGCCGCGGCCGCGCGGCCCGGAAGACTTGGTTGCTCTCCGCGGCAAAAGGTGGCAGCGTGCACAGGGTCGGAGGGCCTCGTTGTATGCGCCACGTCGTCTGGCCAGCCACGGAGCCAATGAGCTCGGCAAAGTCATTCGGTGCACAGACGCCCCTGCATCCCACACTTGGGAAGCTGACGCGTCTGCACGGGGTGTGACGTAGGGGGGCGGCCTTCTGAGAAAGTGGGGGGTCCCTCATAGCTTCCCCCGTGTTTTTGAAGAAGCCTTCTTGGATCCCTAGAGGCTCTTCTAAGGATGACCGTGCCTTTGAAGAAGTCCTCCGCCGCCCGTAGAGGAGCACCCCACTCGCACCAACCCCCTTCAACGCGCCGCCCAAGAGCGGAAGGAGAAGGGATGCTTCTTAGAAGTGATGGTCATGTCTGACCTGTTCTGGCACCCGCTGTATCACCGCTGGTCCGAGGCATGTGTATGTGATGAAGCGCTCGGCAAATTGAGGTGGGCAAGCTCGTGGGGAGGCGTGAGTCGTCTTGGGCCGCTCTCGATTTGTTTTCCAGCCGTCTCAGAGCGGTAACCGCATGCCCTGGACAATAAATCATCGCCCCGCTTCCCGATTGAGAGTTGATTATCTCCGCCCAAGACAGAGTTGGTCGGGGAAGAGGGGCGGCAAGGCCGAACTTTATTATCGCGGGGGAACGTTGCGATTCGAAGTTGCTATCTTCTGATGTAGAGTAGCAACATCATCACGTACGTGTTGCAGAGCTATGGGGTTCTCGCAATTTCAGTTTTCCCCAGCCATGAACGTGCGGCAGGAATAATTGAGAATTTCACCATTTCCATTTTCCCAAGACACAAACGCGTGGAAGTGATACCGCATATGATTTACCTTTATGGCTAGTACCGTTGCCACGACCACTACTACGACTACGACTATTACTACTACTGTTACTTTTGCTAGTGTTCTTCCTCTAACTCGTACTATACTATTTGCAACTGCGGCGACGACGATTACTCCTACTACTATCACTACTACGACTACTACTACTACTAGTACGACTACTACTACTACTACTACTACTACTACGGCTCCTGCTACTAGTTCTGCTACTATTACTTTTGCTTGTACTTGTCGTCGTACTTTGACTTCTACCTCTAGCACCACTACTACTACTACTACTACTACTACTACTACTACTACTACTACTACTACTGCGACTCTTTCTACTACTACTACTACTACTACTAC
>CAUYUJ010002447.1:475221-490221 GCA_963575745.1 Prorocentrum cordatum
AGAAGGACGGTGGAGCGGGATGAGGAGGAATCCGCATGATCAATGCCGACTCCCACACCACGATGTCCGCCGGCGACATCAGTACTACCAGCCCCCCCCACGGGGACAGCAGGACAGACTGTCCACCCAGATGGAAAAGGGCACGACAATCCTACGGACGTGCACGTCGAGGAGGCGCCCACAGCTCCGAGGCAGACACTACGCTCGAAGCAGAGACCGCGTGGCAACCGTGGCCTCCGTACGACATCGCCTACCAGCTCGACTACAACACTGTGGCGAGTCAGGAGCCCCCCCCTGATCGCCCACAACCCGCAAGGCTCAGGCCTCAGGATGGGACTGGCCGAATGGCCGCCCATCAGTGCGTCACCTGTACTTCAATGTTGACCAGTTTTGCTCCACTGACAGACAGCAGACCCTACATGCGACCAGCTGCTCCTTTCCGATTCTATGTCTCTATGTCTGCAGCACATCTGGGTCGCACAGATCGCCGCTCTCTCAACCTCCGACCGATCGCTCCGAGGCACCAGCACATTGTACCACCAACGCCCAGCACCACGCAGCACAGCACATGGCGAGTACAGCTACAACCGCTATGCTTTGCAGTGGGTTCCCAAGGGGCTCTCTCACCAACACATGCTACATCGTACGACGTGCTATGCCGTGGTTCCCCCTGGGGTCTTTCTCGCCCACAGCGGCGACATCATACGCCGTGCCAAGAACATGGATTTAACACAAACTTGGATACAGCATTCAGAGTTCCTGACGGCCTCAACCAGCCTTCACTCCCCAGCGGCTCAACTTCTTTCAGCCCCGTCTCCCCCCGCTGTTCCCACATTAACCCCACATTAACCTTCTCCCCCTCCCTCGTGTGGTGGCGGGAGGGGTTGGGATTGACCGATGTGGGTGGGGACGGCGAAGGGACCACCACTGGCCGCCCAGGGCCCTGGCATGGGCCAGGACGGCCGTGGTCGCAACACAGCCGCAGCCTTGATTATGCACACTGTCAGCCGGCAACGGCCAGGACGGCCGTGGTCCCACCAGACGTAGCCTCCGGTACGCTTGCTTTTGCCAATGTCCAACCGCATCTCTCTGCTAGCCACGCCGATGAGGGGGATGGGGGCATTCATGGTTTCGGACGGGCATTACATTTACAGAGCTGCACCACCGTCACGGAAACCATAAACCTCCCCCGCACTCGGTGGACCCCCCCAAGCGGCCCCCACCCCCGCGGTCCGGGTACCCTACTCCTGCTTGTCAGGGGAGGGTGCCAGTCGCGGGACGGGGGGACGCTTCGGATGGGTTCATATGTGCATGGGGAGGTGCAATGATGCCTTCCAACTTGGCGAGGGTAGCTAGCCACCCTTGCTGAGCGAGCGTGGCGACCCCCACCACCGCAGGGAAGGCTCAGAACTCCCTGGCGTGCGGTGGAACACCCTCAGGCGGCCCCGAGGTCAACGTTCTGGGAACCCTACGCCTGCTTGCAGGCGAGGGATCCCGTCGCCGATCTCCGGGACGCCTGTGGGGGGGTTCTTTGAGCTGAGAGAGAGGCTCTTGAGCCATACAACATGTCGAGAGTGGACACGGGACGCCGCCGCTCACCATTGCCGCTAGCCCCCACTACTCACTTTCTCCTCTACCACGTCGCCGGCGCGCCTCACTTGCAGCGTCACCATGCCGCCCAGAGCTCGTTTACTCGCCAGTCCTGCTTCATACTGCCACACGTTTAATCGCTTCGCTTACTCCGCCGGCCCATATTGCATCACTGGTGCTATATGTTTGTGCGTTCGTGGCGAGCGAGAAGGAGGAGGAGGAGGAGGAGGAGGAGGAGGAGGAGGAGGAGGAGGAGGAGAGGGAGGAGGTCGAGGAGGGGGAGGTAAAGGGGGGGATGAGGATGAGGAGGAGGAGGAGGAGGAGGAGGCCTCTCGTTGGCTTCTTGTGCCGGCGAATCTCTGTCGCCATCCGCTACCATTGTGGGAAGAGGTGTTTTTTCGCTGCGGAATGGGCGGGGCGGAGTCCACGCACCACGATGGGCCGCTTTGGCGAGAGTGGCATCGGCTACGCTGTCTCAAGCCACATTCCCACCACCAACCGCCGCGCCGCTCTGCCCAGCATCCCCTACTCTGCCTCACCTCCCATGTGGTTTTTCTCCTGCTCTTCCTCCCCCTCCTCATCGGCCTGTCTGATGTTCTTACTTTCGGAGCGGCGCTCCAGGGACCGCGCGGCCTTGATTTGAGCAGGCCCCCCCCCCTGGGCAGACCGGCTCCCAGGGCAGCGATCGACGATCTCTCATGCCATCAGGAATCAGGAATCCAGAGGAGTAGCTGGCAGACGGGTGCCTGCTCTCGCCCCTCCTCCCGCCGGTGGTGCCAGGCGGCGCGGGCGCACGCGACGAGCGAGGGCGCTCGGCGCTGAGCGGGAGGTTCGGGACCTCTCTCGGGCTCGAGATCGGGTCGGAACGCGTTGCTTCGGATCCTCGCAGAAGGGTCCTGGTGGCGGGCGGCCTCTGAGAGTTCTCCCCCCCGACGTCGCGGCGAGGGCCGCGATTTCAGTGGCTCCGCCTCCTCGTCTTCCTCATCTCGTCCTGGCTGGGGCGCTGAACGTGGGAGGGGGGTACGATCTCTGAGCAGCGGCTCGAATCAGTGGCTGAGCATATGCAGTGATGAGGTCCCGCCAGATTTTCAGTTCAGGGCCGAAGGGATGCTGGGGTCACCAGCAGCGCGAGGAAGAGCATGCGTGCCACAGTGACCTCCACTCTAGTTTGCTGTCATCGCACGTTCCCTGAGATGTTTGGATGTCGGGGCATCACAGGTCGCTTGACTCGGTCGCTCAGTTCGCAAGTTTGCATCGGACCCTTTTTCGCGCTGTTGCTATGGCGAAGGAGGCCAGTCTTCTCATTTCAATGCTCTCAAGTATATACGTACAGCGGTGTGGTTCAAGCACGGTTTGAATCCAGTTGCGCGCCTGCGCGAACCCGCCACCGCGCTTGATGGGAATGTCTGGGCGAGGGGCGGGGCATGGGTGGGGAGGCCGCGGGGAATGCCATGGATGGTCCCACCCGCCACTCAGATGTTGCCTATGTTTTGGGGCGTTGGACACAGACGCTGGGATTTTGTATAGACACTGAAGGCATGCCAGGTTCGGTGCATCCGAGGCCACGGTTGTTATTTCGAGGGAATCGAAGCTCATGAAACAAACAAGGCATTGACAGACACACACGCACACAAACTATACCGTTGCAAATGCGGTGGCGTGTCTTCCACTTGACAGAAACCATGGAGTCGTTATCGCATGCTTTTCTTCGATGTTGCACTCAGGCGCTTTTGTCAACCCCTTACTTCATTCACCTGTGGACTGCTTGATCACGAGAATGCGATTCTGTCGTCAGGGAAAGGAGGGGGGCGGAGGAGGCGGCTGAGAGGCAGGGAGGAACGCGACGGGAGCTGTGAGGTGGAGGGCGCAGAGGAGGCCCGGCGCAGAGGGGCGGTAATGTAGGAGGAGGCAACGGAGAAGGAGGAGGACAACGAGGATGAGGACGAGGCCATTGGTGCTGGCGCGGGTCACCTCGCAACTTGATTGCCTGGCTCATGGGCCGTGGTCTCCAGTCGTGGGCGCTGTGGTAACATCGTAAACCGAACTGCGTGCTTGTGCCCACCCACCCCGCATTAAAATCCATAATCATCCTGGGCCCACTCTCCTCCCAGTCTCCCCTCCACCTCTCCTCCCACCCGCATCCTCCCAGCTCCCACTCCCTCCATAGGCACCCCCTTCTCTCCTTCTTCCGCCCTCCAGCCTTCAGTAATGTTCGCTTCAATCTGACCTGGTCTGCCTGGGTGGCGGCCCTGCAGTGTCGCTTAGGATGGCGCCCATCGGTGGCCCGGATTTCCCGCTCGCACTCTTATCGTGAAGCTTGTGATTCTCCTCGTTATGGTGTTGCAGCTGGCTGCGTCAATATCCTCATTCCTTCGGCTCTGTACTAAATCATGTTTTCCTCTTCCCCTTACCGGTCCCCCAGCTTTCGACGCTGGAAGAGGAGGACGTTGTTTTTTTGTTGTTGTGGTCATTCTCCCCCTCGTCCCCGTCGTTGTTCTCTCTCTAATGCCAGTGGTTGCTGCGAGGACGTTCTCGACCTCCGCGACGCAGGCTGGATCAACACGAAGACAGCCACCAAGGCATCGCGCCGACCAGCCACGGCTGCTAATCGTGCGGAGGAGCATGGCCACATTGATTATGGGACAATTCGTTTGCGATCTGCTGGTGTTGCGAGTGCTCGTGCCGACTATGACACACCGAGCGCGCGTAGTCAGAGTAAGAGCGCCAAACGATCCTCACACAGTCCTAGGGTGTGTGGATGAAGGGGGGTCAGCGGTCGTATGTTCGTTCAGCTTGTTCTTATGAGGGGCAGTTCTTGTTGGTCCTGCATTGCGGGTGCACGGTCAGTTGTTCAATTGAAGTGGCCCTCCCCGTGCTCGCATCCGTTTTTTCATCAGGGATTATGTTGTTGCTCAAGTTGTGCCCCTGGGTCCCCAGCTACAGCAGCAGCGGCTCCCAGATCGTCTTCCTTCATCACGCTCTCGCTCGAGGCCCCTTCGGCATTCACGAGAGGATCGCACTCTCGCAAATTAGGAATTACACTTCCGCCCAGGACCTTCCATACTTTGATCTAGGACTTGCGCTCTCGCCCTGGACTTCCCCACATCCTGTTCAAAGCTCACGCATGAATGCTCCGCCCGCCCTAGTTGCCCGAGAGGGACCGCCCGACCCGCCCGACAGGGACCGCCCGCCCGATCTGCCTGTTAGAGCCCGCCCGCCCGACCCGTCTGTGGTGTCCGCCCGTTCGTTTGTTTGGAAGCTTTCCGACCGTTTGGATATCCCGCCCGCCTGGTCCTGGTCCAGCCATGTTTACGTCCCGCCTGCCCGACCCGCCCGCCGCTGTCGCTTCGCTACTCAGAAACTGCGCTCTCGCCTAGGAATTGCACTCACACGTTCTTTAGGAATCGCGCGCGCTCTTGCCAGCCTCCCAAAGATTGATCCAGGAATCGCACTTTTATGTCCCGCCTGACCCGCCCGTCAGGTTCGGCCCGCCTGACCTGCCCGTTTTGGGTCGCCTGCCCGACCCGCCCGTCGGGGTCCGCCCGCCCGATCCGCCTCTACTACCTTTGCCCAGTCGTTTGCGTAACAAAGGTACCCCCCCAATGCCCAGGGCGGGGGTCAAGGGTTTGGGGTATACATGTTCAATGGCACGCGGGCAATGAAGAGCGAACTGTGTCAAAAATATTGTTGTTTTTGGAGTCCCAAGTGTGGGGAACCTCCTAGTTGTTTCCACCCGCCCAGTGCCCTGAGTGGTTTTCAATTGAAGGGCCCGGTTTGGCGCTCGCACCTTCGTTTTTTTTCAGGCAAGCTATTCTTACTCGAATGGTACCTTTGGACCCTCTACCGCAACATTCATTTTCAGATTGATCGCTAACTTGCGCTCGCGTGCCACTCAACATGGATGCCCCCAAACCTTCGGTGTCCGCCCTGCTTCGTTTTCGAATGCACCCCTCTTGGAGGGTATATATCTGTCTTGCCAGCTACGTGTAGTTAGCGCGGCCCCTAAAATAAGAAGAGGAGGAAGAAAGGAGCAAGGTGAAGGTCGAGGAATAGAGGAGCAAACGAGAGGAGAGGAGGCAAGAGGGAGATACGATATGTGAGTGCAAAAAAGATCTAAAAGGAGGGAGAGGAAACATAATTAGGAGGATTGGCAGGCGGACCCCGACTGGCAGGTCAGGCGTTCGAAATCTCGAGCAAAAGAGCAATTCCCTATACATTGCGAGGACGTATCAAGCGGGAGACGCTGTTGTGGTAGTCTGGGTCCAACATCGCAGCTTGAACATTTAGATCTTCGCAAATTGAAGCCAGGGTGCGAGCCCTGGGGGGAGGTGCTTCAATTGGAAACAGTGCGCGCCAGACAGGGAGGGAGGGATGAGCACATTGTCATGCAGACGTGATCATTTCACAAGAGCGGCTCCCGCCCAGAACTTTCTCACAGGTGTTTTGTCAGTCTCGCTATCGCTGGAGATCCCTTGCGGTCTCAGTTGCGTTCCACAGTTGCGGTCTCGCCAGGAATCTCCTCCTTTTGTTGCAGGATTTTTGTTGCTCGCTACTCAGGAGTCATCAGGCACCATGAATTCGCTTTGGGATTCCTAGCGAATTAGTTTGGAATCGCTCTCCCGTCACTCAGGAATTGCACTACCGCCCAGGACGCCCACACGAATGACTCAGGAATCGCGCTTGAACGTCCCGCCCAGGCCTGCCCGTCAAACTCTGCCCGTTCCCGACCCGCCCGCTTTCAGATTCCTCCTGCCCGACTCGCACAGTAGGGTCTGCCTGTGTCGCTTTGATCGGGAGCCCGCCTGCCCGCTCTAATGTCCCGCCAGTTAGGGTCTGCCCGCCCGAGCCGCCCGTGAGGGCCCGCCCGTCCGACCCGCCCGCTAGGGTCCGCCTGCCCGACCTGGTTGTGTTGATAAACCTGTCGGGGTTTATTCGACCCACCCGCGCCGCGCCTCGCGAGCCACCCACAAATCGTTCCGCGACCCACCTGGGAAACCTCCCGCGAACCACTAATATCGTGTTGAACAAGTCGTCGCTTTCGGCGGCGGGCTCGTTTTGTTACCTAAAGATGGGCGCCGGCAGCTGGCTTCTTTCCATGTGTCGTCGAGCCTCGTAGGCCGCCGACGACCACCCGCTCCCTCACTGTGATCCCGCAGCTGCGGGGGGGCTATGGTATTTCATGTCATTGGTACTGTGTATCATGGTGTGGATGCGGCTTACGGCACCGATCTCTTCCACCTCATGTTCTCGTGTTCTTCCTGCCTCGGCGCCCCTCCACCATCTCCGTCTAGCAGGTAGGGGGAGGCGGAGGAGGATGGGGGATGGAGATGGAAAGAGGGGAGAAGGAGGAGGAGGCGGAGGAGGAGGAGGAAGAGGAGGAGGAGAAGGATGGAGGAAGAAGATGGAGGACGGGAAAGTGGATGGGGGACGGGAGCGAGGAGCGAGGCTGGGCAGGGACGAGGAGGGGGGGGACAGCGAGGAGGCGGAGGGAGGGGGGACGAGGAGGCGGGAGGAGGGAGGAGGGCGGAGGGAGGACGAGGACGGCGAGGGACGAGCGGATCCCCCGCGGCTGCGCGGGCAGGTCGAGCGCCCCAAGCGCCTCGACGAGGTGCGCGCCGAGTGGGCACAGAAAGACACGCACAGCGAGGCGGCCAAGGGCTCCGGCCGCAAGGCCCTCCTGCAGCCCCGGGCGGTCCTCTTCGCTCGCTGCATTCCAGGGGGGGGGATGGTGGAAGACGAGGGGGCGAATGAAGCGGGGGTGAGCAAGGATGGGGTTTTCAGGGAGAAGGGACGAGGGAGGGAGGAGGAGGACGATGAGGAGGGGGAGGGGGAGGGGGAGGGGAGGGGGAGGGGGAGGGGGAGGGGGAGGGAGGGAGAGGAGGAGGAGGGGGAGAGAAGAGGAGGAGGAAGAGGTGAAGGGGGTGAGGAGGAGGGACGAGGGATGAGAAGGGAGGGAGGAGAAGAATGAGGAGGGTGAGGACGAGGCGGAGGGGGAGGGATTACGTACCAGGATGATGGCAATCACAAAAGTGATTAGGTGGAGGGGGAGGGGAAGGGCTTACCATGACTACCGCAGTCACAAGAGTGAATAGGCGGAGGGAAGGAGGAGATAATTAAGTGGGAGGAGGGAGGGCGGGAGTGACGATGGATGTGGGAGGAGGAGGTGGAGGAGGAGCAGGAGGAGACGGAAAAGGACGGAGGAGGAGTGAGGAGGAAGGAGGAGAATGGAGGAGGGGAGGGGAGGAGAGGAGAGGATAGGAGAGGATGGCAAGAGGGAGGTTGGGTGGATCGTGGGTGGAGTGGAGGCAGGGGTGGCGGGGAATGGGAATGGGCGCAGCTCAACTTGAAAACGAGGACGCTCTTACTTAAGAGACTAGCCATCTGGCTTGTTCCTCCGACAACGAGAGGACCTTTGGTCTCCAGTTTCATCCCTCTGCATGTATTCGCAACGAGCCTCAGCCAGACTACGTTCGTATCGCTTTCCGGGAGGCAACATATCCTCATGCTACAGCCCCCCTCCCCCGCGCAGCGGACTTGGAAGCCATTCGGAATTCGGAGCACACCTTCGACACACTCGAGCTTACAACAGGAGGAGTTAATATGCCATTCAGTAACTTACTTTATGAGCGCAAACCTTTTGCAGCTGACGCAGTGCCTACCGTCCTCTTCGAGAAAGGGGGGTGGTGCAGAGCCTCGCGACAGTGGCCAGGGCAGGTGGAGGAATTCGACGACTCTTTCCACCGCGCTCCTGGGCCTCAGGTCCAGCACCATGGAATCCATGGTGGACCGAATAATCACCCTTCTCACCAGCTCTGCACGCCACTCGTGCGAGACAACTCTAAACCGATCGATCACAAGGGCCCAGGGTCCGTGCGAACTTATTCACCCTTCTCGTTCCCGCGCGCCATCCACTGAGCATACCCTTCACTCTGAGCCTCTTCTTCCGACATTTGGGAGCTCAATAGTATGACCACAATCGGGCCAGCGCCACGGGTGACAGGCACATGCTGACCTCTGGTTGCCCAGAGGTCGGTCTCAGAATGGGTATCACTGTGCCATTCGCAAAGCTGCTGGGGTCAACCTTGCTCATATACCGTATTGCCTGTGATGTTTGGTGTATGTATGTAGAGAATGCAAACCACAGTTCTACTTGTGTAGATATGTATGTATGTGTAAGCACATGCGTGCACAAGTACACCCATCTTCATATTATACAACATATATTCATATGCTCTACAAGCGGGCCATGCGTCCGCGTCAAGATGGACTCGAACATCATAATGTATTTTGGAATGTTGCCTGGCGAAGCCCTGACGGGAGACTCTTGACTGCAAGCCCTAGCTGGACAGTAAGCAGTAAACATCGCACCGATCACGGCGATCAAGGTGGAACCAATGCCCGCTCGTCTGCATTTCGGTTATGATCGGCGGCGCGCGGAGGGGGGTGGACGTGAGAGGTGGGCAGGCCTTCTCAGAAGGCGGCGGAACTTCTCAGAAGCCTTCCGGCCTTCTTGGAAGCTCGTTTGTCGTTCGGAGAAGGTTCGGAGACCTCCCGTGAAGGCCAGAGACCTGACTTCTGAGCAATCTGAGAAGGCTCGCCCCCTTTGCCTTCCCCCAGGGTGCGCCGCGGATATGAATGACCTCGGGAACTCCCCTTCCTCCTCCTCGTCCTCCTCCTTCCCGTCCTCTTCCTCCTCCTCCTCCTCCTTCCCGTCCTCTCCCTCCTCCTCCTCCTTTTCCTCCTCCTCCTTTTCCTCCTACTCCTCCTTCCCGTCCTCTTCCACTGAGGGTCCTCCCCTCCACTCCTTGCTCGCTTTCTCCTCCATCCCATCCTCCGACTCCTCGGCCTCATTCCAGAGGGGCTTCGAGGGCGCTGCTCGCCGCGCGCACCTCCTCCTGCTCCTCCTCCTCTCCTCCTCCTCCTCCTCCTCCTCTCCTCCTTCTCCTCCTCCTCCTCCTCCTCCTTGGTCATCCTCCCGCTCTTCTTCCTCTCCTTCCTCATGTCTTTCGTGTTTCTGGAGGCAACTCTCGGAATTCATCCGCCCTGTCCTGTCCTGGTCCCTTTCGGAAAGCTTTCCGTTTCTTTCTCCCTCCGTCTTCTCTCCCCCATCTCTCTCGCTTATAAACAACTCCTCCCTGTAGCACCGCAAGACGGGTCTGTAGCCCGGGCCGGGCGTGTCGCCTGAGATTTCCACACAATGTATGATCTTTGAGCTGAAAGGTTGCACCAGTTTGACGAATGGACGCCTTGCCGTTTTTTTCTTATCAGGTTCTCGCAATAGCGTCGCGCACATTGGTCGTAAAAGTTTGCACGAGCTTCGCGGATGGAGAGCTGGCCTTTGTCAAACCGTGGTTCTCGCAATATTGCCGCGCACATTCCTCGTAAACGTTTGCAAGAGTTTCACAGATGAAGGGCGGTAACATGTGGCTCTCTCCTTCGCGCCTCGCACATTTGTCTTAAGAGCTCTCAGTTTTATGGTTGGCGTCCACGAAGTGGTGTTTTGGCACGATGTAGGATTGCCA
Source organism: Prorocentrum cordatum (assembly GCA_963575745.1). Classification (NCBI taxonomy): domain Eukaryota; class Dinophyceae; order Prorocentrales; family Prorocentraceae; genus Prorocentrum; species Prorocentrum cordatum. The sequence continues at coordinate 485,334 of CAUYUJ010002447.1, forward strand.
GGGCGCAACAGGTACCTTTATTCGCTGTGTCGAAGTCCTGGGACTTGCACTGCTCAGGATGGCCAGGACGGAACAGTAAAGTTGATTCGCGGCGTTGAAGTTTTAGGAATGGCGTTATGGCACGGTTTAGGATTTTCAGACGGCTGTGTTGCAATGGAGTATTTCCTTCAGTGGGAATGAGTTTTGTAGTGACTTATGAATCGGGAACTTGGAGGGAGGGTGTATTGCAACATCGTTGATGAATCTTGGGTTTACTATGGTCCTCTCCTCCTCTTCCTCCTCCTCCTCCTCATCCCCCCCTTTCCCTTCCTTCTCACTTATCTTCCTTCTCCTTGCCTGGCCGTCTGCCTCGACATCCGATCCTCCTCCTTCTCCTCGACCTCTTCATCCTCCTCATCCTTCTCCATCCCTCGTGCTTGTGACAAACTCCTTCCCTTCCGCACCACCAGACGTGTCCTTAGGGCGGGCTGGGCGTTTCGCTCGAGACCTTTGACATATTGCGAACCAGAGGTTGAGAAGAATCCACCAGTTACACGGATGGAGGTCTGATCGTTTTCAAAATGCGGGTTTCGCCAGGATGTAGGCCAGCAGTTCGTTTTCAAATTGCGGCTCTCGCCTCAGCGTGACGCACATTCGCTTGTGAAGCTTCCAATGGGAGGCTGGTTCGTTCTCAACATGCGGATCTCGCTTGAGTCCTCTTCGAAGCCCATGGCCCGAAAGTCCACACTGTACAACAGCTGCACGGGTGGATGGTGGCTCTTTTTCAAAGTGTAGCCATCGTTTGAAATTGTCGCAAACATTTGAGCCATGAATTGTTGAAATTTTGTATCACTTATCCGGGTGAGGGGCAGATCCTCATCAAACTGAGCTGTCCAGAGACCTTTCCTGCATCTGATCAGCTGGCCTCATTGAATTTCCCTCAAAGGTAGACGGATGAAGCGTGGATCCCTTCCAAAACGGGGTTTCGGATGAGAGGGAGGCACACTTGGCGCTCGTAATTCAACGGGGCGCTTCCCGGCTTGGAAAGTGACATTCGTATGGACTTATGGAGGGAGGGGACTTGAGACGGAAGGGTGTGTTGCAGCATCGCTGACGCATCCTGGGTTTACTACGGTCCTCTTCATCCTCCTCTTTCTCCTCCCTCTCCTTCTCGTCCTATTCCTCTTCTTCTTCTTCTTCTTCTCCTTTCCTCCTCCGCTTCATCCGCATCCTCATCCTCCTCCTGAGGCTGCTTGCCCTCGTGCTTCTCCCTTACCTCCTCAGGTTCACTGCAGCCCTTCTTGGTATCGCACGCGTCATCCACGGCTCCTTCACCAGCCCTCTTTGCACCGCCACGGAGGGGGCCGGGCCGCGCTCACAGGTCTCCCGCCAGCAGTTCGCGCCACTGAGCCCTTCAGCCTGGAGTTCCGCGCCTTGCCGCTGCCCGCAGAGGTAGCCGAGAATTGGATGCCTCACAGGTCCCCGACGATACGTATCATTTTTTCGAGCCGTATTTTTGGATGATCTGGGCCATCGGGGGCAGTTTCCGGGCCCCTGGGCCATCAAACAGGGAAGCGGGCGGGACCTCCAGGGGCCGCGGATTGAAAAGACCTGATCGGACATCAGGGATCGCGCTTGCAGTTTCGCTCGTCGCTCTCGCTTTCATCACGGCTATGCGGCATGCAGTGCGGCGTCGCCGCTGGGATACATGATACATGGCAGACTGCGCGGGTAGAAGGGGAGGACAACAACACAGGTATGGACGAGAGAGTTGGGATTACGGGTCGGCGGAGCAGTCGGGGTTTCGGCTCGCCATAGGCCCGTCTGGATTTCGGCTGCTCTGATCGACGCCTGAATATCATGAGCACCGTAGCTCAGGACGCGGCGGAGATGGCGAGGAGAGACCAACGCGCAGGGAGAGCTTGGAGGCGGCAGTGCACGAGACAGGGAGGCGTCCCGAGAGAACTGGCCAGCCTCGAGTGGGGCGGGGCACTTCTGCCCCCCGCCCACCTCCATCATCCTTTCCCGTCCAGCTTCTCCCTCTCCCCTCCTACCCCTACCCACCGCTGTCTCCCTTCGCCTCCCCCTTCCCTCTCGCCGCCCCGGACACGGCCCCTTGCCACGGCCTCTCATCAGGGGCAAAGAGCAAAGATAGGGGATGGGCATAGGGGGGGATGCATCGAGCCCCAATCGCCCATTGATCGCCGATAGGGGTCTGATAGCCCCACCCCGCCCAGTAGCGTGCGGATTCGCTATCAGGGGCCCATCGCCGATCTATCGGAGTTGTATCGCCGATTCCAGGTCGATGTTTCCCCCCTATGTCAGCCCCTCCCCTATCGTTGCCCCTCATCTCAGCCAGCCCAGGTGCCAATACCCATGACAGGAGATCTTCTATTCCTCCTCCTCCTGCTCCTCCTCCTCCTCCTCCTCCTCCTCCTCCTCCTCCTCCTCCTCCCCCTTCGCTCCCTCCCGTCCTCCCTCCTGCATCCTCTTGGCTCATCCTTCCCCCCCTCGTTCAGCAGCGCCGGTTGAGCTGCGCCCAGGTTCCCCGAGCCCGTCCTGCTCCGCCGCCTGGAGCCCGATGCCGAGCCCGATGCAGGACAGGCCGAGCCGCCCCGAGCAGGCCCAAGTTGGCCTGCCGGAAGTCGTAATCGTCAGCATCGCCGTTGCCACCTTTCAAGGGCAACGTTAGGGGGGGATAGGCTCAGGGGGGACGCATCGACCCCCAATTGCCCACTGATCGCCGCTAGGGGGCGGATAGCGCGCCCCGCCCAGGAACGTGCGGTTTTGCTGTCGGTGGCAGATCGCCGATCTATCGGCGATGTATCGCCGATTCCAATTCGATGTTCCACCCCGTGAGTCAGCCCCCCCCCTTTCACTGCCCATCCTCACTGCCACGACCGCGGCTGCGGCTGCCCACGCCGCCGCCGCGCTGCCACTCCCACGGCCTCCACCACAGCAGCCGCCACCATCACCTCCACTGATCTTCAGCGCCACCCGTCCGCTAGTCCCCGCGCTTCGTTGGCGCCAGTCGTCCATATCACCATGCGACGGTGATTCGGTTGTGTGTTGTGTATATGTATATGTGTTTGTGTTTCTGCTTGTGCTTGTCTTTGTTTTTGTTGCTGTGTTTGTGTGTGTGCGTGGAAGTAGTGCTTCCTGGCACGCGGCACGGCCTGTCTGGGCGTGCGGGGTGCCACCATCTTCCCCTGTCCCCCTGTGGTCGCCTTCCTCGGCGCCCCCTCGGTCGGCCCCAGATGGGCCCGTCACTCTCCTTCCCCTCGTGGGAGCCCCGCCCGTGCGTCACTTGCACTGGCTCCGCCTATTCCCAAGCTGTGATGACGTGCGCCAGCTTCGGGATGGCGTTCGCTTCTCCACTGGTTGCCCCTGCCCCAGCACCGTACCCCCGCGGCTTGCTGCCCGGCCGCCTAGCGGCCTCGCCACTGGCTCGCCCGCCGCTCTCCGCCTGGGGCCGCTCTCGCAGCTGCTGCCGCGCCAGTCGCACCGCGCCCCTGGCCCGCCAGCGTTCTTCACGCCGCTGCCTCCCCCCAGCCTGGCGCCCGGGTTCTCGGGCCGCCTTTTGCTCCCTCTCCCTGCTTGCTGTGCTTCGCCCTTGGGTGCATCGCGATGCCGCCCAGCGACGGCTGCCAGGGGCTGCCCTTCAGCCCGGCCGCCACAGCCCGCTCGCCGCAGCCCCGCTGCGTGAGAGTGCCCTCGCGCCCGGTTCCCCCTTCCCGTGGCCGCCTCCCTTGCCTCTCCCCTCTTCCTCCTGCACTCGGGTTAATTCGCGATTCCGTGCCCTGGACTCGCGTGGACGCGCGAGCGGATTGCCCCTGCCACGCTGCGACGTAACGTGCGTGGATGCGTGTTTGTGCGTGCGCGCTTTCGTTTGTGTCAGTGTGTGTGTGAGTGTCCGCGTGTGCAGGTGCGTGTTTATGTGTGTGCGTGTCTCTGAGAGACCACCTGGGCGTAGGCGCGCGCGTTCCGCCGCGATGTTGTACGCCTTGTCGCCGCGCGCGGGGCCGCGACGCCAAACAAATCTAGTAGTCGTAATAGTAATAGTAATAGTAGTAATAGTAGTAGTAGTAGTAGTAGTAGTAGTAGTAGTAGTTGTTGTTGTTGTTGTAGTAGTCGTAATATAGTAGTAGTAGTAGTAGTAGTAGTAGTAGTAGTAGTAGTAGTAGTAGTAGTAGTAGTAGTAGTAGTAGTAGTAGTAGTAGTAACAGTAACAGTAACAGTAGTGTAACAGTAGTAGTAGTAGTAGTAGTAGTAGTAGTAGTAGTAGTAGTAGTAGTAGTAGTAGTAGTAGTAGTAGTAGTAGTAGTAGTAGTACTAGTACTAGTACTAGTACTAGTACTACTAGTACTAGTATTAGTAGCAGTAGTAGCAGCAGCAGCAGCAGCAGTAGTAGTAGTAGTAGTAGTAGTAGTAGTAGTAGTAGTAGTAGTAGTAGTAGTAGTAGTCGTAATCGTTGTAGTCGTAGTAGTAATAGTGGTCGTAGTAGCAGTAGTAGTAGTAGTCGTAGTAGTAGTAGTAGTAAAGTTGGTAGTAGTAGTAGTAGTAGTAGTAGTAGTAGAAGCAGTGGTAGTAGTCGTCGTAGTAGTAGTAGTAGTAGTAGAAGTAGTAGTATTCGTGGCAGTGGTAGTACTAGTACTCCTGCTACTACTACTACAACTACAACTACTACTACTACTACTACTACTACTACGACTACTACTACTACTACTACTACTAATACTACAACTGCTAGTATTTGGAGTTCTCATGGTCGTAGTATTCGTAGTAATAGCAGAAGCAGTAGTAGTAGTAGTAGTAGTAGTAGTAGTAGTAGTAGTAGTAGTAGTAGTAGTAGTAGTAGTACTAGTAGTAGTAGTAGTAGTAGTAGTAGTAGTAGTAGTAGTAGTAGTAG
>CAUYUJ010002447.1:495221-522521 GCA_963575745.1 Prorocentrum cordatum
GGAACTCAGGAGGCGGCCCGCGCAAGGACTCTGGGAGGGGGCCCAGGAAGGAACCCGGGCGAGGGAACCCCGAACAAAAGAAAAACTTAGAGGGGGGGCCAGGAGGGGGCCCAGGAGAGAACCCAGGATGGGGGCCCAGGAGGGGAGACGAAAACAAGACGTCAGTCAAAAACAAAATCATTGCGACGCGTTTCGTTCTCTTCGCCCGCGAGCCTCGCGGAAGCAATGGGCCCGGGCAGGGGGCGCAATCGGAGGGCCCGGGGAGGGGCCCGGAAGAGGGCCCAGGAGAGGGTCCAGGGCGGGGCCCAGGAAGGGGCCCATGGGAAGACCAAGGATGCAACCCGAGAAGGCGCCCAGCAGGGAACCCAAGGGATGACCTAGGAGAGAACCCATCAGAGGAACCATGGAGGCCACCCAGGAGAGGATCAAGGAAAGAACTCAGGAGGGGGCGCAGGACGGGGCGCGGGATGGAACCGTAGAGGCAGCTCAGTAGAACATCCTGAAGGGAACCCAAGAGAGGATCCAACAGGATTCAGTAGAGAACCGCAGAGTGCAATAACCGACTGCCGCGCCTTGAGATCATGCGCTTGCAGTTCCGTAGCGGCGTTGGCTCATGTGGCTGAGGCCGCTGTGCTCTCTTGCGCTGTAGTGGCTTAAGCGTCTACGTAACCGCTTGCCGCGACCGTGGGCGCGCCTCGCATCTAGGTCAGGTCGCCCTCGAGGCCGTCGAGGGCAGCGAGCCCGCCTTTTATCGAGCGAGGGTGGGGCGAGCAGCTCACTGTTCCCATTCGCGCCTACGACGGCGCTCGCCCGGATCTCGCGCGCCGCGGCGCCTGCGCGCGGGAGCCGAAGCGCAAAATTCCACGCGGCAACTTGCCTTGCAAATTCGACCCAGATGTTCTGGCCCACCGCTCGCATCGCGAAGAAGGGGGGTATTTATCGGCGCCGGACTTCCGACTCTCGCCCAGAACGCGCACTATGTGATCCCGCTCGAAGGTGGCGGGGCCGCTCAGAGACAGCGCGTTGCCCCCGCGGTTCCACGGGGCCTCGGGCTCAACCTTGGCACCGCCGTCGCTTGCATCGGCGGTTCCAAGCGGCGCCGCCGTTTGCATTTTTTTCAAATTCTGTTGCAAGTTCCTACGTTACTTGGCGGCCCATTCCCCCGCCGATTTTGATGGTGATCATGCTGCAGGTTGGCGCGAAGATAGCGATGGCGAGATGCATCGCGGCGAGCATTCGTCGGCGCAGTTGGAACTGCATCTCAAATGCCGGCAGGGCCATTTTGATTGCGCCGAAGACACGTTCCCAAACGTCATGAAGTTGGAGCGATCTTACGGCGGCCACCGCGCATCCTTGCTGCGCGCTTTATCATCTCTCCCAGAAGTTCCCAGCATAGAGGTGCTTGGCGGTTCGTTTTCTGGCGTTGAGGAACTATGCGCATTCAGATATTGCGTTCATTCCCCCGCGGGCGAATGGGCAATCGCGCAATCGTGTTCGGATGTGAAGCAGAGATATTGAGTTGTCCTGTTGCAGGCAGAGCTGTCTGGCGGCGTCGCGGAGCAGGTCGCAGCGGCGGCGTGGCATGGAGGCGCTCGCCGACGCGAGCATCGACTACGTCGACGACGACGCTGATGGCTTCGAGCTGCGCGTCGGGCGATCGCCCCCTCGTGGCGGGCGTCAATCCCATGCGGGGCGGGGCGAGTTTTTCGGGGGGGTCTCGCGACGAGGCGCCTTCTACCCTGGCGCGCGCTGCCGCTCTGACGCCGGGCCCCGCGCCCGCGCCGACGGGCGGCCACGAGGCGGTGCAGCTTGCGCTTTACGTCAGAGCTCGGCAAGGCCACCATCCAACGGGGGAGAGGTTTGCTCGGCTCGTCGAGCGACTCCAGCGCGAGCATGGCGAGGCCGATGTTGTGTATCTGCGGGATCTCCTCCTGCTGCGCCCGCAGCCGTCCGTCGTGATCCAGAGCACTCCCCCGTGGTCATCGGATGAAGAATCGCTCGCGTCGAGGCCGCCTTCCCCGCTTTTTCGACGTCGCGGCGCTGGGCGCCATCTGCAGCGCCGCGGCGTGGCGGGCGCGGTCGCTGCAGCCCTGGGTCGGCGCGTGAAAATGCTCGCGGCGCCGCTGCCTTTCGCAGGGCCGCCGCCCTCTGATTGCGGCGCGACGTCGCCCAGGTCTGCCGACGGAGACCGCTTTCCAGGTCCTGGCATTGCATTTGCAGTGGGGGTGCACGATGTTTTCGCTGAGCGCGCGCCATCGCCTGTTGGTGGCCTCGTTGGCGGCCTGCGCGTCGACTCGCGGGGGTCCAGCGCCGCGCTTGAGCAAATGGCAAAGATGCTGCGACGCCGAGCCTGCGTCGGCGGATATCTTCCCGGCGGGGCGCAGCAGCCCGGCGACGACCGCCCGCCGGGCGCAGCCGAGATCGACGGCGAGCTCCCCCCCAGGCAGCATTCCAGAGTTCTGGGCGAGCGCATCATGGGCGCGCCCGCGCCAGACAGCCGGTCATACTTGGAAGACCTGGTCGGCGACGCGGACCCCAACAAGCGCCCCCTGAAAGCCCTCGAGCCCGATGAATTCCAGCGAGTTCTCCGCAGGCGCCGCGAGTTCAAGTTTGACCGCGCAGTGGAGAGCGAACCCGAGAGCATGATCAGCATCGTCGACAGGGTCCGCACCAGGGCTGCCGAGCTCATCCGACAGTGGCCAGTGCAGCCTGTCGAGCGTGGAATGGGCGCCCTCAGCGTCGTCGCTCTTTATGCAAGGGAAGATCGCCCGTGGACCACCCAGGACGACGTGGTGCCGACGCTCATGGCGGGTTTTCTTTTCGACAGAAACCTCCGTGCCCACGACGACGCAGTTGTCATGCGCAAGCAGGGGCTCTGCGGATGATCGAGGAATTCAGCGCGGCGGACATGCGCAGGCTCGAGCGCGCCTTGTTGTTGGCGGCGGCGATGCTCAGGGAAATCACGACTGGCGTCGCGCGCATGGACGTGGCGGTCGTTTTCGACGCGATGAAGCATCTCGCAAGGAGGACCTCGACTCCGCAGCCCAGTGCGTCGATTGACACGAAGGAGTTGCGCCGTCGAGGACCGGCTGAATTTCCTGCGCGGGCCATGGATGCCTTCAGAGGCATGTCGGTTGTGGCCGCTCGATTCGTCGGGAAGACGCCCTCTGGTTCGCTAGTCGAAGCAGTTGGCCACTGGTTTCAGGAGCCCCGCCCTGAACAGCCAAGCGCGGCGGTCGTCTTCGAAGACGCCTGTGTCAAGATCGACGCAGACAACGATGCCGAGCGAATGAAAGAACGTAGCGGAGTCGATCGAGAACAACTCATACTTCTACATCCCGTGCAGCATTGTAGACCGGGCCCCTGGTTGGGCGGTGGGCGAGCTCCGTCTCTTCATGAACACTGGGTTTGCGGGAGCGGCGGCTGGTTGGAAGATGGAACTTTCCCTGGAAGCGCCGCTTTTCATGAACCAGGTGATGCTGCCAGTTATCGTCTTGGATTGCGCAGACGGGGGGAACTCGAAGTCTGCGCGGCCGCTGCTGAGAGACAACGCGTGGCGAGGGCACCATCAAGTCATCTCCCCGCGGTGCTTCAAAAGCCTGATGAGTTCCGGAAGCAGGGGGGGCAGTTCGCGTCAGCGAGGCTCATCACCATTTAGGAGTGCGCCCCTGGAGATCCGCCGGTTGAGGAAGTGACGAAAAGGTTCATATCATGAGAATTCCTGATGTGCCGCCCGTTGTTCGGCGCGGCCACGGCGTGCTACCGTTGGAATCGCACGGCGCGCTTCTGGGAATGGAAGTGGGGCTCCCCCGGCATATTTGGTAGCCCAGAGGACGCGCGCAAACTGCTTGCTTTCTAGAGTCGCGAAGCTCCACGCGACGTTCGCCAGCGACCCTGCGAAGGTTGGCATTGACGAGCGCATCTTTAAGGAAGACACCAAACTGGCGGAATTTCTCGAGAGCCCCTTCGCCTGGCGAGCCTACGTCGAGACTTGCGCCGCCCCGTGGATACTGAAGAATTCCGCGGCAGAGCGCAGGGGCATGGTCGTGATGCCGCCGCGGGAAATCATTGGCGAAAGCCAGCGCGTCGTAGCCGCCGTGGCGAGCGGCGGCCTCCAGGTCCTGGACGACTTCCGCACGGTGGAGGAGGATTCGGCTGCGATGGGGGCGGCGGGGAAGACCTGCCGCGCCGCCCACGCCGATCAGGCCGAACGCGCCCTCATCAGGACGCACCACGTGCGCGAGATCAGATGCATTCCCGGGAGGCGCAGAGGAGGGGCCCAGGGCGATCCTGCCCGCTTGCAGGTGTTCGCCGAAGCTGTTGCGACATGTCCGCATCTTTTCTGTTTGCGCGATGGCCGAGGCGGCGGCTTCGAACGCCGTGGCGTCGACTTGGCTAAGATGGAGGAAGTCGTGGGAAATTTTGGCGGAGTCGATGCATTCGGGGGCGGCTTCGAGAGGTGGGTCACCGTCCGGCAGTGCAAGGATAATTTGCGCGACCGCGCGGAGGGCGGCGATCCGGAAGATGCCTCCGAGATCTCTTGCCGAACTTTTACAGGGCCCCTCGCAGAGCATGTGAATTCCGCCAATTTGTCGGAGAAGTTGGAAGCATGAGCCCTCGCATATCCAGATTACGCAAGATCTTTGGTGTAGCGAAGCGCCCGCTGCGGCGGCGACATGGCATGCATTGAGGCTTCGTATTACCGTGAGTTTGATATCCCTGGCCGCCGCCTCGCGCGGCGCCCCGCGCTGCAGTGGTTGCGCGGCCCGGATTGGGGCGTCGCCCTCGCGATGGAGATCGGCAACTCATTTCGTGGAGGCAAGGTGTTTGTCGTCATCGACGTCGACGACTTCTTCGCGTCTCTGCTGGTGAGGGATTTGTCGTCCATCTGCCAGGTGGATGGGCAGATGCCGACGCTCTTCTCGTTCTATAAGCATTGTGGCCCTCGGCGTTCCGCCGCTGCCAAGTGCGCGGTAATTTCGTTGGAGGAGCTGGAGTGCAGCAAGACCTCGCCGCGGCGGCCCCGCGGAGGCAGCCGTGGCGCCACGTGTAAACATATTGGTGCGCGTCGAAAATATAATTTTACAAAACAGGCAACAATTTCCACGCTCATGTCCCAAGAACACGTTTGCTGTAAACTTTGCTTCGGGAATGAGTAAAACAGTTCAGCTTCTCCTCCAAGGAAGCGAAGCAGGCCCTGATCGCGCTGGCTCATTTGGGCAAGCCTAGCGCCGACCTGCCATTCTTCTGGAACGTATCCGTGGATGCCCACGAGGCCGTCGACGAGGTTTTGTCATCTCAGAAATTCCGGCATTTGGGAGAGGGCGTCTTCAGAGTCGCCGATGCCCGCCAGCCGCGAAGCTCCATTACGCCTTGAGCTTGGTCGAAGACGAGATCCTGAGCAATGTGGAACTCAACGTCGCCGCGATCTCTGGGCTTCCCACCGACGCGCGCATGTTCGACGGCGCAGCTTTCATGGTTCCAGGGGACATTGTGGAGGACGTGAGGAATGCAGCAGACAATGTCGCTTCGAGGTGGGGCATCAGCGCGTCGCTCAAAGTGCGCGGCGCGGGAGGCGATTGAAGTTTTTGTTGGCCGACTCCTGGTCTGAAATTGATTTGTCCTTTGCTTGCTGCTGCCGCGCTTCTTGCTACGTCATTCTGCAGCTTCTGAGCGAGGGCGCAATCGGAGTTGAACCGCTGGGAGTTTGGGCGATGCCAAGCGAGGGGATGCGGAATAGAGGGAACAAGGGATACAGAGAGAGAGAGAGAGAGAGAACAAAAAAAACACGCAGTTAGAGAGCTTGGTGTTCGCGCCTAACTTTTGCGTGCCGCGCTGTTTTCTGATCGAGGCGACTCCGCCGACCTGCCGCCGCGGCTCGCCCCCCCAATGGCACCCCTCGGCGTCGGCGTGGCCATGCCTGTTCCCATCGAAAGGTCCGCGGCTCTGCCCGTGGCGAAGAAGCTGGCGGCCGTCGGCGGCGCCGCGCGCGCGCTGTACCCACCTGGGCCCAGCTTGCAGCGCGACGGCGCGGACAGCGTGCTCCAATTGTGGCAGCAACCTCACCCGCCAGCGCGACGTGGAGTGCACCTTGCACGACTTGCAATGCACGAAGCCGATCACGGCAACCTCGTGGAAGTGCACTGGCAGGAATTGCCTTTTCACGTTCATGCCAGATTTCGCGCTGGTCTGCGGGGAGAAGCATAACGCTGCCACATTAGCCGAAGTTGAGGCTGCCGGCGTATTGTTCACCAGTAGCAAACGTGCGTGGACACTCAGGTACTTCCGGTACCACGAGAACTTGATGTTTCGGTGCGTTACATCGGGCGTCGATTGGGTGACGAAGTTCGGAAGCCCTCGCGTTGCTCCGCCGCCGTGTGAGCGGCCCTTCTTATCGACGGAAACTCGCGTCGAATCTCGGCGTCGGCTGCGGTGAAATAGCTTGCTTCCGGCAAGCCGCTGAAACTCTCGTCGCCCGTCGTTTCTCGATGGGGGCCGCCCAGAAATCTTGACAGAACTAACGCGACGGCTTCCCGCGTGGAAACGTTTGCCGATCCAGCCGGGCAGGGGCGCGGGAAAGAGTTCCCTGCGGACTACCGCAAGGACCACGCAGACGTGGTGATGTACAATTTGGCGCTGCAGGAGCTGGAGAGCGTCGGGAAGCACGAGGGCATCGTCACCGGCGAAGAGATCAATGAAACTGCGTTCCAAGCCTACGACGCCCACGTGCACTCTGAAGTTTCTTGCCACCCCGAGAAAGATTGCATTGCCGTGTTGGTTGGTGACGGGCGCGAGAATGTTCCGACGAAGAAGTGCTCGACCGCGAAAAGCAGCGATAATGGCGCAAGAAAGAAGGCGGGCAAGCCAGATAGCAAAAAGCCCGCGAGTGCATCGAGAACGCCTGCGAAGAAGGCGGCGAAAAAACCGGCCTCGAAATGGCAGGCGGCGCCCGCCCGCCAGGCGCGCCAGGTGTTTTTGAAAACAAGGGTCCCGCGATCCAAGGGGAGGCCGTCGGCGGACGAGAAGCTCGCAACATCGCGGGCGAAGCTGGGGTTGCAGCGCAAAGTGCTTCGATCTGGCCACCGCCATTGCGGCTGGTTCATGGTCATGGCCACAGACGGGCACGCCGTGGCCGCGGAGGATCAGTACGACCCAGAGGGCAATGCTGTCGTTACGACGACTTTGGAGAAAATTCCCGGCGACTATCCGACAGTTACCTGCTTCGTGTACGGCAGGAATTGTTCGTGCTACGTAATGGCCGAGCAGGACTTGCTTTTCGCCAACATCAAGTATTGGCTGACTGACAAGATGCGCGCCCGCCGCCACTCAGATACTTGCGGTTGCAACCCTAACCGAGTGCTGCGGCCCAAGCGCAGGCTTCCAGGGGTGGGCGCGCAAGTCTGCGAGCAGGCGTTTTCTGGGTTCCGCAAGTACGCCCCTATTCTCAATGAGCTGGGCAGTTTGCGTCACCGTGTCTTGGTGGTGTTGTTCATCAAGAAGCACAATTTCTACTCGGCGATGGTGGTGTTGTTCATCAAGAAGCACAACTTCTACTCGGCGACGAATCGCGCAGACTATCTCCCCCAGCATGGCGGTGCCGCCAAGGCGGGCAAGGTCTCCGTCAGCTACTCGGGTTCCTGAGGCATGGCCGCTGCGGGGTGAATAGTGTCAGTTCGCTATTCTGAATAGGGGGGCGCGCGCCGACGGGGCGGGCGCGGAATCTTGCCGCGAGCTGCCCGGCGCCAGGCTGGGGCATGGTCGCGCGTATACATGCTGCCTTCGTTCGTAGATGTGGGTAATGTGCGTGCGTGTTGTCCGTTCCATTGTTGCGCGCCCTTTGCCGCCTGATACTACCCCTGCAAAGCATGCGCGTCCGAACGTACTTGCGAGGGTTAGCGCGCGGGAGCGAATCTCATTGATGTCGGATTACAAAGAGAACAGGTCGACACCGTCCGTATAGGAACAATATCGAAGTCGTTACGAAATCGACTCGCATGGAGTTTTTTGTTTTCGAATCCGCTTCAGAGAGGAGTCTTATTGAAATCCTTTTTCAAGAGGAGCCCTATTGCAATCCTTTCCGCAGAAGGAATTTCATTGACACTTTTTCCAGAAGGAATCATATTCAAATCGCTTGCAAAAAGAGTCATAGTCAAATCGCTGACAAAAGTCATTAGTTTGAAATCGCTTACGAAAAGAATCCGATTGAACTCTTTTTCAACAGGGAACCGATTGGAATCCTCCTCGAAGGGAATCCTTATGAAATCCAAATCAAAGGGAATTCTAGTCGAACTGCTTACAGGAGGAATATTTGTGATCGCTCTCCAAATAGAATCCTTTGCAAATCGCTTACAAGGGGAATATTATTCAAATCGCTTGCACAAGGAATCCTCTTGAAACCCTTTTCAGTGGGGAACCTATGGGATTCTTCTTCAAAGAGAATCTTTTTGAAATCCAAATCAGAAGGAAACCTATTCAAATCGCTTGCAAAAGGAATCCCACTAGAACTGCTCCCACAAGGAATCCGACTTAAATCCCTTACGCAAGGATGTCTATCGAGAGCGTGACAGGCGGCCGCGGCGGGGGCGAAAAGAGCGAAACATATTGAAAAAAAGGGAACAAGTGAAAAACTTGCTTTCACCAGGAAAAGGAAGAAACATCCGGGGCGCAGCCAACACAACAGAAAAAAAAAACATTGGAAGTTGTGATTCTGGCTCGGCCCCAAAGAAATCTGTTTGAAACCTGTTGCAAAATGGTTTCTGTTAAAGCCGCTTACAGAAGGAATCCTTTAGATTGCTCTACAAAAGGAGTCCTCTCCAAACCGATTGCGCAAGGAATCTTATTACAACCGCTTGCAAGAGGAATCTTATTCAAATCGCTTACAGCAGGAATAATATCGAAATCTTCTTCAAAAAGACATCTATTGAAATCTCCTTCAAAGGAGTCCTTTGGAAGTCCAAATCAAAGGGAATCCTAGTCGAACCGCTTGCAACAGGAATCTTATTCAAATCACTCACATAAGGATCTCCCGTGAAAGCCTGACAGGCGGCCGCCGCGAGAACGAAAATAACGAGACAGAGGGACAAACCACATAATATAAAACATATGTGTCTTCACCGGGAACGAGAGGGAACATTCGGAGCGCAGCCAGAAAAGAAAAGGGGACATTGAAGAAAGTTGTGGCGCTGTTTCGGCGAAAAAGAACTTCTTAAACCAGCCGCGCAGGATCTCTGTTGTAAACGGCTTGAATCGCACTCCTGTTGGAAGCGATTTGATTTGACTAGGGTCCATTGTGTGAAAGATGTTGATCGGATTCTTTTTGCAAGCGGTTTGAAGAGGATTCCTTTTGTAGAGCAATCAAGGGGATTTTTCTTGTAAACGCTTTTATGTGAAATCCTTGTGTAACAGGTTTCAAATGGATTCCTTTTGAGCCGAGCCAGAATCGCAATTGTCCTCGATGTTCAATTTTCGTGTTTGGCTGCGCTCCGTTTTTGTTCCTCTCTTGTTTTTCTGCCCATTTTTTCTGTGTGAAAACACCGGTTTCTCCCTTTTTGCTGTTGTTTTTCTATTTCTTTTTCGTTGATTTCGTTCCCGCGGCGGCCACCTGTCGGGCTTTCAGTCGAAATCCTTGTGAATGGGGATTCAACTAGTATTCCTTTTGTAAGCGATTTGAATAGGATCCCTCCTGATTCGGATTTCACAAAGGATGCCATTTGAAGGAGATTTTCACCGGCTTTCTTTTGGAAAGGGTTTCACGGGCATTCTTTTTGTAAACGGTCTTGGTAGATGTCCTTTTTGTAGGCGATTCTAAAAAGGACTCCTCGTGCAAGCGATTTGAATAGGATTCCTTTTGATCTGGGTTTCAATAGGATTCCCTTTGAAAAGGATTTCAAAAGGTTTCCTTTTGTAAGCGGTTTGAAGAGGACTTACTATCTAGCGGCATGTGCAGGAACCTTCTTGTATATTATCTGGAATCGCTTTGTATGCGATGTAAACATGCATCGCGCATGCATGCCACAACGCAAAGCTTAGCCATGCATCCCGCAAAGTGCACCCCCACAATCCCCCGTGCTCGGATTTTCATTGTTGGTGCAATCACGGATTGTTTTTTTTGGCTAGGAGGAAACACGCATTTGGGGAAATCACGTGGTCCCGTGGGGAAATCCGTGGAAGGCTTCAAATTTCCAAGGGTTTCTGGAGTTTTTTTCCCAACCCTCCTGCGTTGGGTATTCGTTTTGAATAGAGCACGGTGGTCTCCACCTTCCTCCTCCCGCCTCCCGCCCCCTCTCCTCCTCTCTTCGTTCCTGCTCTCCTCTCTTGCTTCCCTTCTCCTCCTCTCTTTGCTCGTCCTCTTCTCGCTTGCCTTTTACCTAGCTTGCCCCTCGCCATCCCTGGGGGGCGGCGATCTGCGAGACTGTCGTCACTTTCGAGGGCTGCTGGGGTGGCCAGCGGAGTGACGCCCCACGGGGACTCAGATTAGACCTCGCCATCCCTGGGGGGCTGCGATCTGTGAAACTGTTGCCACTTTCGAGGACTGCTGGGGTGGCCAGCGGAGTGACGCCCTACGGGGACTCAGATTAGACCTCGCCATCCCTGGGGGGCTGCGATCTGCGAAACTGTCGCCGCTTTCGAGGGCTGCTGGGGTGGCCAGCGGAGTGACGCCCTACGGGGACTCAGATTAGACCTCGCCATCCCTGGGGGGCTGCGATCTGTGAAACTGTCGCCACTTTCGAGGGCTGCTGGGGTGGCCAGCGGAGTGACGCCCTACGGGGACTCAGATTAGACCTCGCCATCCCTGGGGGGCTGCGATCTGTGAAACTGTCGCCACTTTCGAAGGCTGCTGGGGTGGCCAGCGGAGTGACGCCCCACGGGGACTTAGATTAGACCTCGCCATCTCTGGGGGGCTGCGATCTGCGAAACTGTCGCCACTTTCGAGGGCTGCTGGGGTGGCCAGCGGAGTGACGCCCTACGGGGACTCAGATTAGACCTCGCCATCCCTGGGGGGCTGCGATCTGTGAAACTGTCGCCACTTTCGAGGCCTGCTGGGGGGCCCAGCGGAGTGACGCCCACGGGGATTCAGATTAGACCTCGCCATCCCTGGGGGGCTGCGATCTGTGAAACTGTCGCCACTTTCGAGGCTGCTGGGGGGCCCAGCGGAGTGACGCCCTACGGGGATTCAAATTAGACCTCGCCATCCCTGGGGGGCTGCGATCTGTGAAACTGTCGCCACTTTCGAGGGCTGCTGGGGGGCCCAGCGGAGTGACGCCCTACGGGGATCAGATTAGACCTCGCCATCCCTGGGGGGCTGCGATCTGTGAAACTGTCGCCACTTTCGAGGGCTGCTGGGGGGCCCAGCGGAGTGACGCCCTACGGGGATTCAGATTAGACCTCGCCATTCCTGAGGGGCTGCGATCTGTGAAACTGTCGCCACTTTCGAGGGCTGCTGGGAGGTCCAGCGGAGTGACGCCCTACGGGGATTCAGATTAGACCTCGCCATCCCTGGGGGGCTGCGATCTGTGGAACTGTCGCCACTTTCGAAGGCTGCGTGGGGGGCCCAGCGGAGTGACGCCCTACGGGGATACAGATTAGACCTCGCCATCCCTGGGGGCTGCGATCTGTGAAACTGTCGCCACTTTCGATGGCTGCGTGGGGGGCCCAGCGGAGTGACGTCCTACGGGGACTCAGATTAGACCTCGCCAGCGCTTGGGGGGCTACGATCTGTGAAACTGTCGCCACTTTCGAGGGCTGCTGTGGGCCCACGAAACTGTCGCCACTTTCGAGACCTGCTGCGGGGTCCAGCATAGCGACGTCCTACGCGGACGCAGATTGGACCCGTCATTCTACTTCGATTATCCAGCATCTGCGATCGACTGTATGTGTGCGAGGAACTAGACATGGAGTGGTCTGGCACTGACTGACGTCAAATCGTTGTGTGCCAGTGTCTCCTGGGGTGTTGCCTGATGTGGATGCAGCTCGTCGGCGCTGCGACTCGAGCTGGCGGTCGTCCTTCGGACCCGCAGAAAACATCTGCTGAACTCGATCAGCTAGGGGAACTACAGGAAAGAAGTGCAGGAAACGGAGGCCGGTCATGCACTCGCCGATACCTCGTTGCTCTGTCATCGTCTTTGCTGTTGCATGATCCTTATCTGGCCTGCCGGCGCCGCGGCTCGAGCTGGCGGTCGCCCTTCGGGCCCGCGGGAACATCTTCTGAGACAAGTGGACGCCGCCGCCTTACTTGCAGGCAACGCATTGCATTCGCGGACAGCAGCATGGCAGACCGCAGTGAGATCCTCAGTCGCGCGGTGTTGCCAAGCCTGGTGGAGACGCGCGTGATCGACCTGAAGTCCCAATCGCGCGTGCGCTGTACCTGCGTGGCGTTCAGGCACGCGCGTGATGCTGCTCGCTCCGCGTTCAACCAGTACGTCGCCAGTGCAACTTTGGACGATGGACAACCGATTGATGATGCGCGACCCCGGCCTTGAGTTTCTTCCCCGCGGGCCGCCCGCAGACCTGGCGGCGCGCCTGCGAGCGTTCAGCTCCCGCGCTGAAATGTACGGGAAGGAGGCGGAGAAGCTAGCGGGCGAGCTACGCCTCGCTCGTTCCTTGCACTCTAACCAAGTTTTATCATGTGGAACTCTGCGACGACATGGCGCAGGCAGCGCTGCGGGTTTAGCTCGCACTTGGAAAAACGCGGCAGTCTTCTGTCTCCTCCCGCCACTTTCATCGTCGTCCTATTCCCCGCCTCACCTTCTCCATGCGCGCTGCTGCTTCCGCGATGGCCTTTCGCCCCCCCCGCCCTCCATTCCATCCCTTTCCTACCCCTCGTTCCCGTGCCCGTTCTTCTTCGATCCTGGGGCCTCAATCTTCGTTCTTTCGATCGTCGTCCTGTGAATCGTGCAACGCATGCGCGTCCCATGTAGCTTGCGCAGCAAATCGCCGCGTCTACACTGTCGTCGTTCCTGCTCATGTTGGCATAGTCCTCTTGCCATTTGATGCGCGTGGGTTGGGTACGTCGCAGGGTAATTTTGGATCAAACTGTTCCTTCAAAGCCCGCTTGTAAGAGGACACGCCCGTCCTAAGCTTGGTTCGGATCAAATCATGGCGGTGCTAACGTATCGTTTCCAACGCAACCTCGGCCAGTGGCCGACACAGGTGTGAGCTGTGGCTTGACGAGACGGCTGGTGGTTATGGCCAATTTCAAGGCTCGACGTGATTTCCAGGTTTTTTTTTGGATGGCCGCGCTCCCAACAGCTGAAGGCCCAGCGATCGTCTCGTGTCTCTTGTTTCCTGCCGCCTTCCTTCTTCCCACCTCCTCCTTAGTGTCAGTGATCCCTTCCTTACGGGTAAATCGGGCCTGTCGCTCTACAGGAAAACGCTTCAACATAGTTATAGCAATAGTTCGGGGCCGATTGTTCGACCAATTCTTTACATTGCTTTGTGCCAAGTTTTGATTTTCTTTGACTGCGTTTCATTTTCCTCTAAGCAAATCCTCCTGCAGGGGGACATGTCCGCCGTGAGGTCGGGTCGGGCATGTCCCCCTTCAGAAAAATATGATTGGGGCTTTTCTCCGGTATCATTCCTCTAAACAAATCCTCCTGCAGGGGGGCATGCCCGGCCCGACCTCGCGGCAGAGGTTCGCGCCGTGCCGGCGCGGCCGCGCTGCTCCCCGCGCGGGCGCTCCAGGTTGGGGGCGCCGCCCGTGGCCCAGAACCCCCCAAACGGGGGTGATTTTTGGTGACCGTTTTCAGATCCGCTCGTTTGCCCTCGGACTTCTGCGCTGCTTCCCCACCCAGTGCCCTCAACGTATCGGAGGTGGACAGACCTACCCTGACGCGTCGATTAAGGAATTGGCCGTTTACGGTTCGCGAGAGGGCGTCGCGGCCGTCATTTTAGCGGGTCCAGGTCCTTCGATTTCGGCCCAAGGCCGTTTTTACTAAGGGGAGGTTTACTAAAGGGAGGTTTGTCCACCGCCGACCGTAGAGGGGAGCCTCCATCGTTCTGCTCAAGGTGGATCCAGACATGCGACGTCCTCATTCTTCTTGGACGGGGTCCTGGAAGTCCCGACCCTTCCCCCGGGACCGGCTTTTCATCCTGAGTCGTTATTTGATGGCCACGAGGCCCGGCGAGGGCCCCTTGAGGCCGAAATGGGTTAAAAACCTCCCGTCCTGATTCCCCAATCAGTGCTTGCACTGAAGGGGTCTTAGCGGAAGTTGAAAGATTTGGCGAAAGTTTTCCGCCGATTTTGGTAGCAGCCTGGGTTCTCGGGTTCCCGGTTCCGAGGTTCCCTGGTTCCCGGTTATTGGTTCCGGGCCGAGTTCGTTGGGTTATGGGTTCCCGGGCTCCCGGGTTCTTGGTCGATCTCCTCAGCGAAAACCATCCACTGAGTGGGGCTTTTCTTTTGTGTAATTCACTGTTTTGCCGATCGGCGCGGGCCCTCGCACCCCCCTCCCTCCCCCCCCCCCATGGAGTAGATCTTGGATGTTTTTGGCGCCTGTTTTAGGCAGGTGGATTCTCCCCCCATAGGACGCACTGCTGCAAACAGTCGCATTAGGCAGAGGTCCAGTGCCAGACCCCCCCCCGCCCTCCCCCCCTTTCCGCCCAATGTCGAGACGCCGACTAAGAACACGTTGACTTTGAACTCACAGACACAATTAATCGTCGATTCCCAGAAAATATGGGAAAATATGGAAAGTGGGGGGGAAGACAGAAACGCAGAACTTATAGGAAAATATGGGGAATCTTTTTATTTGTGTGTATTTATTTGTGTGTCCTGGGGCCCCGTTCAGACTTGGTGATCGAAAGGCCGCCGATCTTTCAAGGCTGCACGATCCAAGCGGTGTCAGAGAAACCAACGCCGGGGTCGGCACGACACGCACCCGGTGTATGTTCCTCGCGTTGTTGTGTTGTCCTCGCGTTGACGAGGTGGTGCCCCACAGCACGCCACCGAGCCACCGTTTTTTCCTGCACCTGCCCAATTTCGCTGATCCTTAGGCGTCTCGCGCGTGCGGACTCCTCGTAAGTATGCGTAGCGTGCGCATGGGTCGCGAGAAGGAAGGGTAGGAGGAGGAGGAGGCCTCCAGAAGAGCGATGAGCGATGAGCGAGGGAGCGAAGAGGGAGGAGGGAGGAGGATGAAGATGAAGATGTGGATGAAGATGGAGATGAAGATGATCATTAACATGAAGATGAAGATGGAGATGATGCTGATGATTGATGATGCTGCTGATTATGGTGATACTGATGATGATGCTGATGATGATGATGACGATGCTGCTGTTGCTGCTGCTGATGTTCATGCTGATGCTGCTGATGGTGCTGTTGATGGTGATGATGATGATGATGATGATTACGATGGTGACGATGGTGACGAGTATGATGAGGATGATGCTGATGATGTTGATGATGCTGAAGATGCTGATGATGATGATGATGGTGGTGGTGATGATGCTGCTGCTGATGATGATGATGCTGATGCTGATGCTGATGCTGATGATGATGATGATGATGATGATGATGATGATGATGATGATGATGATGATACTGTATTGATGATGATGAGATGATGAAGAGTTGGAGTGGAGTGGGAGGAAAGGAGGAAGGAGGAGGCCAGAGAGGAGGACACGAGGAGAGCAGGCGGCACGAAAGGGGGAAGGAGGAGGGGGATTAGATTCGAAGAAGCCTACGGCGAATCACCGCCGCTCCCTGCTCTTTAGGATATTCCACTGTGGCCAAACAGTTGGGTAGAGCTTGGCCACGCTCTTGGACGCCCTTCGGGAAACACGTGGGGGAGGAAACAGAGGATGAGGAGAGGGAGGAACCAGGAAGATGAGGGGAAGGATGAGGAGTCCTCTTCGGACCTGCTTGGGTCATTCTCGGGGCCTCCTGGGAGCTTCCTGGGGGCCTCTTGAAGGCCTCCTGGGGTCCTCCTTGGGCCTCTTGGGGACCTTGGGGGGCTTCTCGAGGGCCGCTTTAGCAGTCTTACAGCGTTCCTGGCCTGTCTCACGCCGTCGGAAGCCGTCTTGTGAGCATGTCTGGGCCGTCTTCGGGGTCTCTTGGGGCGCTTGAGGGGAAGGCCATCTTGGGCGTCGGGGCCTCTTGGGCCGTCTTGGGCCGTCGCAAGTCCGATTTGAGTCAAATGCCAAACTCGTCCAACAATCTCAGCAACATCACTGATTTTGGCCTCTTCGGGCCTTCCTGGATGACCTCTTGGAGGTCTCTTTGGCCGTTTTAGGGTCGCCTCTGGGTTTCCCCCCTTGAGGCTATTTTGGGGCCCTCTCGGGCCATGTTGGGGGCAGCTTGGGCCGTGTTGGGGCCATCTTGGGCCGTCTTGGGACCCTCTTTGGGGCCTCTGGTTTTGTCTTGGCTCGATCTCGGAAACCTCTTTGGCCATCTTGCGCGGTCGGAAACCGGCGAGACCGCTAAAACCAATGAAAAGCCAATTGTCAATCAATAGTTTGTGTCTCTTTGGGTCCATTGGGGGGCATCTTTGAGTTGTCTTGGGGGATTCTTGGGCCGTCTTGAGGCCATCTTGGTTGGTCTTGGAGCGCTCTTGCGTCGTCTCTGTGCTATGTTGGACCGTCAGAAGGTCCTCTTCTAGCTCTCTTTGCATGTCTTGGGGCCTTTCTGTCTCCGGGAAATTTCTAGCGAGAACACGCGCCGGCACGCTGCAAGCCGCGGGAAGCCCGAGGACATCCTTGAGTTTGTGGTCCGGGCCTTCGACATGATCAATCCTCAGGACTGTTGGACGGAGGGCTCCAGGGACCTGAGAAGACTCCAACTTCGCCTGCCCTGCCAAGAGACGCCAACATGGCCATGACACAGATTGCAACGAGTGGTACCGACCCTCGTCGAAGCTATGCCCCGAACACCCACTGATTGCGCAATCTGCGTGCGAGTCTCGGTTTGGGGTCCGCCGTGACTCCCGCCGAATTGAGCCCGCAGAGTCTGCTGGCTCAATTCGGCGGTCCCCCTGAGGGCGCACGCCACATTTGCCTAAATGGATAGACGATGAATGCTGGTGGAATGGAGTACATGCATTGGCGTCTCGGGGCAAGGCGGCGGATATGAGGAGGAGGGGGGAGGCGGTCTTGCCAGAACGGTCTGTAGTTAGGCAGGGGTGCGTTCGTGTGTAGGGGAACGAAGGATGACATAAACATAACAAACTCGGAGGGCCGCGCGGATTTCTCGGAGCGGCGCTGGACCGCCCTCCCTTGCGCGCGAAGCGCGCCAGTGGCGGCGCGGGAGGCGCCGCCAGGGGGTCCAGCGCGGATCCGAGAAATCCGCGCGCTGAGTTATTGTGTTTATGCCAGTGTTTGTTTCCCCATTTGGATTATGATGCCTGGACCACCCGAAAGAATTTCGAGCACCAACAAAATCGAAACTCGAGGATTTTCACGTGTCGGGCCCTGGGAGACACTCGTTCGACTCTATTTCGACGATGGTTCGGCATTTTTTCGACACCTTCCCGGGTGCTCGAGAGAAGTTCTGGAATGTGGGCCTTAATAACGATAGGAACACCATACGATCGGCGTCACCCCAGCATACTTAGACTATATGTGCGTCGTTCTCCAAGGGGCGACGCGCGCACCGAGAAATCTTACAGTATATGTGTCGAGGCGGGCGCTTTCTGGCAACACGGCTCGGGAAACGATACATTACAATATGGGTGCAGTATATGTTCGGGTCGGACGCGCGCGCCCAAGGAGAACCTATAGTACTAGTATGTCTTCGTGCGTCCCATAAGTCTGCGAGGGCGGCGGCGAGGAGGTCGTCGGCATAACCAGCAGTAGGAGGAGGAGGAGGAGGAGCAGGAGGAGGAGGAGGAGCAGGGGGAGGATGGAGGAAGGAGGTAGGAGGAGGAGGAGGCGGAGAGGAGGGGAGGAGGAGGGGAGGAGGAGGAGGAGGAGAAGGAGGAGGAAGGAATGAGGAGGGGGAGGGGGAGGAGTAGGAGGAGGAGGATGAGGGAGGATGAGGAGGAGGGAGAAGGGAGGAGTAGAGGAGTAGGATGAGGAGAGGGGGAGGGGGAGGAGTAGGAGGAGGAGGAGGAGGAGGAGAGGAGGAGGAGGAGGAGGAGGAGGAGGAGAGAGAGGAAGGTGGGAGGAGAGGAGGAGGAGGAGGAGGAGGAGGAGGAGTAGGAGGCGGAGGAGGACAGGAGGAGAGAGAGGGAGGAGGCGTAGGAGGAGGAGCAGGAGGCAGGAGGAGAGGGGAGGATGAGTAGGAGAGATGAGGAGGATGAGAAAGAAGAGGAGGAGAGGGGAGGCGGTCCTGCCGGGGCAGTCTGGAGGCCCCGGGGGGCGCTCCTGCGGCTCCGCGTGCCGCGGCCTCTGCCCGCCCTCCAGGTGTCGCGGGGCTTCGTCCCGGTGGGCTTCCTGTCGTCCATCCGCCTCGACGAGGCGAGGCCGCCGCTGGCCGCCTCGTGTGCTCGAGCGTTCTCGCGCTGCTTGGTCCTCCTCGTCCCCCTTGGCTTCCCCGTCGTCCGTCGCCTCCTGCGCCTCCGCCTCTCCCTCGCTCACCGAGCGCGTTACACTACTCGCAGAGTTCCCATTCGCAGACGTCCGAAAAGCGCACGTGTACGACTGTACTGTACGACTGCTGTACGACTTCGCGTGTCGGGGTGGTTATCATCGGGGCGGACTTTTTGCCTTTTCCCCCCCCCCCCCCCCCTCTCTCGCTCTCTTCCAATAACCCCCACTTCTCTATCTCCTCTATCCCACCTCTCTCTCTATCTCTACTCTTATCCCCCCCTTTTTTCCCCCACCCCCCCCCCTCTCTCTCCTATATCCCTGCCTCCTCCAGGCCAGCCGCTCTACCTCGAGAACCCGCGCCCGGGAGAAGCGGCGCGCGCTCGCGGGGGGGGGGGGGGGGGGGCGGGGGGGGCTCGCGGCCGGCCGCGCCCGCCCTTCGTCTCGCCCTCCTCCTCCACCTCCTCCCTCCTCCTCCTCCTCCTCCTACTCTTCCTCCTCAACCGTCTCCTCCTCCTCCTCCACCTCCTCCTCCTCCTCCTCCTCCTCCTCCTCCTCCCCTTCCTCCTTCTCCTCCTCCTCCTCCTCCTCGCCGCTGGCGGGCGGGGCGTCAAGGGAGGAAGAACCACCTGGACCCGATCATCGGCGTTTGCTAAACGGCCGGGAGCCTTGAGACGGGGGTCGATGCAAACGGGGTCAGCCAGAGCGCCGGGTCTTGCAGGATCCTGCAGGGCCAGGGGCGCACCGGCCCGGGCTTGGGCGCAGGATCCTGCAGGAGCTTGCAGGATCTTTCTCATTGACCCGGGTTTGGGTGCAGGATCTTGCAGGATTCTGCAAGGCCTGTTTCACCTTGGTCTGGATTGACCCGGGTCAGAAGATCCCCGATGCTAAACGGCCCTGGGCGTTGACTGAACGACCCTGCCCTGTTTGATCGATTCTTTCTGTGGGTGCGTTTGCTACAAACGGCTTCGCGCGTCGGGGTTGATTCTTGTCGGGGTGGAGTTTCTGCCCTCTAGGGGGGGGCGAGTGGGGCAGCCAGCGAAGCAGGCAGAGGTGCTTCTGGGAGGTGTATCGGCCCCCTCGACGGTGCTTCCATCAGCCCTGCCCCCGCCCCTTCGACGTTGCATCTTCGGGGGACCCCCGACTTGGCGTCTCTTCTCTTGCCCGACGCGGATCCGATGCGGCGGATTTGGCGTGGATTCGACGCGGAAGCGATACGGACTCGACACGGATCAGGCGAGTCCGGCATGGAGTGGACACCGAATTGACGCGGGTAGGCCCGCGAGGATGCATCATAACGCCGCCTCTCCCCGCCCCCTCCTCCTCCCCCTCCTCCTCCTCCTCCTCCTCCTCCTCCCCCTCCTCCTCCTTCTCTTCCTCCTCCTCCTCCTCCTCCTCCTCCTCCTCCTCCTCCTCCTCCAGGTGCGGCGGCCCGCCACACCTGGAGGAGACGAGGAAGGGAGGGGAGGGGGGACCTCTGCTGAGTTGTCGCAGGGTTTGGGGCTGCTCGAGGAGAGGAGACGAGAGCTCCGAGGCGGGAACTCATACATGGACCACCGCCTGGAGGGTCAGTTTTCGAAGCCTCGGCAGGCGGTGGATATGGACATGTTGGGGCCCCCGAGGGCCAAAGTACATCCATATCCACGGCCCGCTGGGGCACTAGGACGTCGGTTCCCAGGCGGTGGATATGGATAAATCCCCGCCTCGCAAGAGTGGCTTCCGATGTCGTGTGTGCTGTCTAGGGCGCTCCCGGCGCGCTGCCCGAATGCACTTGTGGCTGCTTCGTCGTCCTCTTCCGCCTCCGTCGCGGGCCTTCTGGGGGGTCTCTTGGGGGCCCAGGGGGCGGCCTCCTGGGGCTTCTTTTACACTACCCCCAGGGGCTTCGGGGGGGCGTCTGGGGCCTTCTCGGGGGCCCCTTGGGAACATTTTTGGGGGTCTCGGGGGCCATCCTGTGGAGGGGGGGAGGGCACCCGGGGTCCCCATGGGTTCCTATGAGGGTTGTCTTGGGCCCCTCGGTGGGCCCTCTCGACAGTTTTGTCACCGTGTTGGGGGCCTCTTGGGCCGTCGTGAATCCCTCGTGGGCCGTCTGCGGGCCCTCTTGGTGTCCGTCTTGGGCCAGCCGGGGGGCTCTCGTGCCGTGTTGCAGAGGGCCGCGGAGGCGAGATCGCGGAAGCCACTCAAAAAAACCCATGGAAAGTATTTGCTGTTGCTTCTTGACACCCTTCTCGGGGGTCCTGTTAGGGCCCTCTTTCTCGGCATCGCTCGGACGTGTGCACTTTTCCTCTGGCGAGGACCATCGGGGAGCATCCTTGATCATATGGCGAAAAACCCACGCGCGAAACCGAACAATAACACAGGAAATGGACGTCCGAGCGATGGCCCCCTTTCGGCGTCCTGTCGAGGCGGCAGTTTTTGGGCGCCGGAGGCGGAGGGGAAAAAAGGTGGGATGACGGGGGACAAAAGGGACACAACCGCTCATCTCGCTCGAGGGGGGGGGGGGAAGAAGGGACGGAGGAGGATGGACAGCCAATCGTCTCGCACGCTTCCTCGCCCCCGGTCAAGCGGGGGTGGGGTCGGCGGCTTTGTCCAGGGAGCTTCGCTGGCTTTCGGTTGGCCCTCTGGATGCTCTCCCTGCAGCGCTTACAGTGGAGGCCCATGCCAAGAAGCACCCTGCTTGCCTCCAGGGTGCCCTTCTTTTCCCTTGGATTTCGAGGGTTCCGAGCGTGACGTTCCCATGCCACACACCGACGGACGTCCTGGGGTCTCTGGGTTGGGTTTCTCGTGGAAGGTTTCTCGTGGGCTGGCCTCCACTGTGCACTTGGGGGCGCTTCTGGGCGATATCGGAGCGGCCTTGCCGCGGGAGGGCCGTCTTGGAGGCCGCAGCGGCCGCTCCCTCGCCCGCCTCCCCTCCTGCCCCCCGTCTCCTCCCCAGTTCTCTTGCCTCTCATCTCCCAGCCCTCTTCTTGCCCTCCTCTCCCCTGTCGCCCACATCCCTGGTTCGAACAAAGAAGGAGCAGCAACATAATGCTACCTATACGACCACCCTTCGGGTGATACGTAGGTTGTGGGGGGGGAGGGGGGGGAGCCAACATCTGTCTCGATCGATCTCGCTATCGATCTCACTCAACGGGACACGGGACACCACGGGACACCACGGGTCACTGGTCGATCTCACTATCGATCTCATTGTCGATCTCACTCAACGGGACACCACGGGACACCACGGGCCACCACGGGACACCACGGGACTCCGCGGGACAACACATCGATCTCACTATCGATCTCACTCAACGGGACACCACGGGACACCTCGGGACACCTGTCGATCTCACTATCGATCTCACGATCGATCTCACCCAACGGGACACCAAGGGCCACCACGGGACACCACGGGACACCGTCGGGACACCGCGGGACAACACATCGATCTCACTATCGATCTCACTCAACGGGACACCACGGGACACCTCGGGACACCTGTCGATCTCACTATCGATCTCACTATCGATCTCACTCCGCGGGACACCACGGGACACCACGGGACACCTCGGGGCACCACATCGATCTCATTATCGTTCTCACTCAACGGGACACCACGGGTCACCACGGGACACCTGTCGATCTCACTATCGATCTCAGTATCGATCTCAATCAACGGGACACCACGGGACATCACGGGACACCTCGGGGCACCACATCGATCTCACTATCGATCTCACGATCGATCTCACCCAACGGGACACCACGGGCCACCACGGGACACCACGGGACACCGCCGGGACACCGCGGGCCCAGTCCCAGCCACCTGCGGACGGGACACCACGGGACACCACGGGACACCACGGGACACCGGCGGGACACCGCGGGCCCAGTCCCAGCCATTGGCTGCTGGGCACCCCGACTTTCGCTCCTACTTCGGCCTAGCTACAGGAGGATCACGCGCAGCTTCGCCTCGCCCGCACGCGCGACACGAACACGAAACCGAAACCGATTTTCCGGTGGGGGGTCTCCGTTTCACTGCGATCTCACCCCCCAACATCCGATTATTCATAATTCTAAGTATGTGCAAGGCTAATGACCGTGGTAGTGATACTAATATTGGTAACGAGAATAAGGACACTACAATTGGTACTACTATGAATCATGCCAGCTTGTGATTAGTAATTGATGCTTCTCCCTTGGCTGATGAATAGAGTTCGCTGGGCGCGAACATTTTTTTAAATCACGCGTACCAGGGGGTCGTCGCGGGCGCTGCCGAGGGGATCGTGTAACCCCCTGCACGGCTGCCTCAAAACGACTGTTTTGCGTATAGAAGTACTGGTAGGGATCGTATACATCCAAAACGAAGTGTGTCCCCCTTTCATGCTGATTGCTGACGTGCCACAGTCGTCGTCGTCGTCGTCGTCGTCGTCCTTGTGCGTCCGTCCGTCCGCCAGTCAGTCAGCCAGTCAATCAGTCAGTCAGTCGTCGTAAGTCGTCGTCTGTGGTCATCCTCGTCGTCGTCGTCGTCGTCGTGGTCGTCATCGTCGTGGTCGTCGTCGTCGTCGTCGTCGTCGTCGTCGTCGTCGTTGTTGTTGTTGTTGTTGTTGTTGTTGTTGTTGTTGTTGTTGTTAATTTTGTCGTCGTCGTCGTCAAGTGCAGCGGGCCTACCCAACACACCCCGCTGCGGGGCATTCGCAGTGAGTGGGTGTCGTTGTCGTCGTCGTCGGCGTCGTCGTCGTCATTGGCAGCAGGCCTACACAGCACCCCTCCCACGGGGCATCCGAAGTGTGCCGTCATGGTCGTCGTCGTCATGGTCGTCGTCGTCGACGACGAGAGCGGTCCCCCCCCATAGAGCATCCGAAATGTGTCGTCGTCGTCGTGGTCGTGGGCGTGGTCGTTGTCGTGGTCATCGTCTTCGTCGTCGTCGTTGTCGTCATCGTCATCGTCATCGTCGTAGTCGGCGAATGATTACAGCGGGCATGCGCAGCACACCAACCCCCCTCCATGGAGCATCCGCAGTTTGTCGTTGCCCGCCGTTGCCCGCCGTTGCCGTCGCCGTCGACGTCGTCGTCGTCGTCGTAGGACATATTGTAGAGGAGGGGGGGTTGGAGAAGAAGGAGAAGCCCTTTCCGCCTGCCTCTGCCGCTCATCCCCTCTCTTCCCGTTTTTGTTTGCAGTCATGCTGGCACCGCCCGCCAGCTGAGGCGCCTCTTCCCCCCGCCTCCTTTTTTCTGCTGTCTGCAGCCAGCGCCCCGCTACAGCGGGGTCGCTGGAGCGGCGTTGCTTGCGTCGCGCCTGTCGCCAACTCGCTGGCGGCGGGGCGTCGGCGCTAAATCACCGGCGCCGCCGCCGTGTGTTTCTGTTTGGCGAGCGCTCCCCCCACACACACGAACCGCCCGAGCAGGGACCAATTCTTTAATCGCGCGCACCCCGTGTTTTCAATCATCAGAACCATCACGAGATTGACAACGTTACAAATAAGAGCCATGACAAGAATAATCCGCAACAGAAACATCAACTGTCGGAGCTGTGCGCGGATTTCTTGGATCAGCGCTGGGCCCCCAGCGGCGCTTCCTTTGCCGCCGTGGGCGCGTTGTGCGCGCCGACGACGGTGTCCAATTTCCCATCCGCGATGACTCTCGCTGCCCATGCTTGGGGGAGGATGGGGGCAGAGGGGGGCCGCACCATAGTGCGTAGGTACGCACGTACACTCGAAGGGTGTGCGTCCTGCTCGTGCGACCTCGTCTCACAGCGCTGTCGAGTCCCAGTATGTGCATGCATGTTTGTACGTTTCATTCCGTTTGTATATGCGGCGTCCTGTCTTCTGCCGGCAGGTGACCCTCGCGCGACAAGGGGGATGACCACAAGGGTACATCAAGCCGCGCCAACGATGTTGCAGTAACTCTTCTCTCCAAGTTCCCTTTTTCATGGGTCGCTGTTGCAATAAGTATTTTCTTTGTGCGAAGTGCCCCATAGAAAACTTTGTTTTTGGAATCCTCACTCGTGCCGAAACAACATTCCTGGGACTTCAGCGCCGCGAAGCAACGTGACTGTCGCGTCTTGTCAGTTTTGAATCGTGCGACATCACCGCGGATCAACGTGAATGTTGCGCCCTGACTGTCCTCACCGTGCCAGAGCACCATGTTTTGGGCCTACACCGCACGATTTTAAAAAGGAGCCGCCTCCCTCTGTGATGCTTTTGACAACTGTTACCACGAATGTGCGCGGCTTTAATGCGCGATCCACACTCTGTACAAACACCGCCCTCCATTTCCACTTTTGTTGCATGATTAAGGCGAATGTGCGCGGAGCGCCCACGCGAGAACCGCATTGTGAAAATTATTGACGCTTCGCGCAGCCCCGCCAGCCCATCCAAAAACGATGCTCATGCGAACTGCCCTTTTTTCATACGTGCGGGGGAACGCGCAGTGGAGGAAAAACCGTGGAGGTGCTCGCCCCAGCATGGGGAAGATGGAGGAGAAACCGTGGGAGGAGCAAGACACGGAAGGGGGAGGAAGAGGAGGGGGAGGAGGAGGAGGAGGAGGAAGAGGAGGAGGAGGAGGAGGATGAGGAGGACGAGGAGGAGGAGGAGGTCAGCCCACGCCGCAGGAGGATGAGGAGAACGAGGAGGAAAACCAGCGGAAAACCAAGGCTCATCGACGATGTTGGAGCGACCCCTCCCTCCAAGCTCCCTCGTTCAGAGGCCCCATACAAGGGTTCATTTCCACAGGGAACTACCGCGTTGGGGGAGAACCGATTCAAAACCCTGAAGCGTGCCAAAACATCATTCTCGGGATTCCAACGCCATGAATCAACATGACTGTTGCGTATTGACCGTCTTGATTCTTGCCAGGACACCATTCCTATGACCGCAACACCACGAACCAACGTAACTAATTGTTGCGCCCTCACTATCCTGAGTCTTTCCAAGATTATTTTCCGGCGCGTTGGCCATGGGAATATGGGGAATTCTTGCATTCGTGCAACGATAGTGCGCGGCACGAAAGCGCGCGGCTCTGAGGCGAAAACAGCATTTCGAAAACGAACCGCCTTCACTCCGCGAAGGTATGGCAAATTTCTAAAACGAAGGAGCGCGGCGCTAAGGCGAGAGTAAAATATTGAAAACCGAAGCGTCCTCAATCCAGAATGTGGGCGGCGTTGAGGCGGGAGCCACATTTTGAAAACGAACCGCCCTCAATCCGCAAAGCTCTGGCACACATTTAAAAATAATTTGGATGGCGCTAAGGCGAGAGCCACATTTTGCAAAACACCCGTTCTCAATCCGTGAAGCCCCTGCACATTGTTTAAACGGATGTGCGCGGTGCTAGGACGAGAGCCACATTTTTGAAAACCACCTGCCCTCAATCCTTGAAGTTCTTGCGAGTTTGTGCAGCGAATGTGCGCGGCGCTAGGGCGAGAGCCACATTTTGGAAGCGACCCGCCATCCGTATGTGAGACTGTTGCCAATTTCTCAGCTGCAGGTCATAAGTGGTGAGGAAGTCTCAGGCGAAATACCCGACCCGCCCTTTTGACCGGCCTCGGGGTGCGACAGGGAGGAGTTATCTGTAAGGAAAAGGAATGGAGGAGGAGGGGGGAGGAGGGATACGGCAGGAGGGAGAAAGGAGCAGGGAGGTGAAGGATTAGGCGGATGAGGAAGAGGAGTAGGATGATTGTGAGCGGGAAGGCCAGAGGCCTTTTGAATGCTTGTCGGAGTTTCTTCGGATGTCTCTTGAGAGCTTTTTGTAGGCCTGCTGGGGCGCCTTCCCGCAAATCGAAAACCACCCGCCCTTCATGCTTGAAGCTGTTGCAGATTTCAAGGTTCAGGGGACCTATTCGCCCCCCATCCTTGAAATCGTTGCGAATTCCAAGCTTCAAGATCAGAAAAGGTGAACACGTCTGTGGCGAAACGCCTGGTCCGCCCTACCGACACGACTGGGGGTGCGACTAGGAGGAGCTGTTGATAAGGACACCAGATGGAGGAGGAGGAGGGGGAGGAGGAGGAGGAGGAGGAGGAGGAGGAGGATGATGAAAAAACACCATGAAGGATGGAGAGGATAAGGAGCAGGAGGAGGAGGAGGAGGAGGACGGGAGGAGGGGGGAGTAGGATGAGGTAGTAGAGTAGTGAGGAGCACTGAGCATGAGGTGAAGGAGGGAGGAGGAGAGGAGGGAGGAGGGAGGAGGAGGAGACCTGAGAGGACCAGGAGGAGACAAGAGGATAAGAGTGGGAGGAGGAGGAAGTGGAGGAGTAGGGAGGAGGAGGAGGAGGAGGAGAGGAGGAGGAGAGGAGTAAGAGGCGGAGGAGGCGCCGGAGAAGGAGGAGGAGGAGGAGGAGGAGGAGGAGGAGAGGAGAACCAGGAGGAGGAACCAAGAGAAAAGATGAGGTAGGAGGAGGGGGAGGAAGGAGGAGAGAGGAGGAGGAGAGGAGGAGGAGGAGGAGGAGGAGGAGCAGGAGTAGGAAGGAGGAGGAGGAGATGAGGAAGAGGCGGAGGAGCGCAGGAGGCGAGCGGAGGAGGCAGGAAGTCGAGAGAGAGAGGCAGAGGAGGAGGAGGAGGAGGAGGAGAGAGGAGGAGGAGGAGCAGAGCAGGAGGAGGAGCAGCTGGAGAGTGAGGAGAAGGAAAAACATACCGCTCCGTGCGCCCCGCGCCCGGCCTCCTCTGTGCGCCCCGCCCCTCGAGAGAGCCCGCCGCCGCCCGCCCCTCGGCCGCCCGCGCCCCCCAAGCGCAGGAACACGGCAAGCAGGCGGGCCCCTGCTTCATGGTCTCCTGGAAGGCGGAGCGGGAGGCGGCCGGCCCAGCCGCGCCGGAGGGAGTGGGGACGGGTCGGTGTTCCTCCTCCGCCGCCGCCTCCTCCTCCTTCTTCCCC
>CAUYUJ010002447.1:522621-563675 GCA_963575745.1 Prorocentrum cordatum
GAGGAGGAGGAGGAGGAGGAGGAGCAGAAGCAGGAGCAGGAGGAGGTGAATGAGGGGAAGGCACCTGGGGTGGACAATGACCTCCAAACTGCATGTGGGCAGGCCTCCTCGAAACAGTAACCACCTAATCATAGCGTTCGAACAGAACCCAAATGTGGAGAGGAGGAGTGTGACGGCGATGCCGACGAACGACGAACGGCACGTCCTCGCCCTGGACGCCCAGCCTCTGGGCTGCTCGCATCCGTTAGCCTGCACACGCTTCCGACTCCGACCATCCATGGTTTCATGGCGCGATCCGAGGATCCTCGTCTGCGATCTGTATTCTCGTCCTCGTCTATTTGATGTCTTGGAGCGGGGGGAAATCGTAACAGAATGTGCCAAAGGTGCGCCGCTAGCCCCGGCCGGGGCCTCCTCGCGCACTATTTCCCCCGCGCGCGCAGACCCCAGTGCTGTCGCCGAAGGCGCCCGCCTTCACGCCCATGTCGAGCCCGAAACAGGCTCGCCGAGAGGGAAGGAGGAGGGCTTGGCGGGAGGAACGTCGAGTAGGGTGTCGATTACAAACTGCAGATGGTGGCCGAGGAGCTGTTGCCAGGCGGAGCGGTGTGAGGCAGAGGGCCGGGGAGAGGCGGCAGCATCAAGCCATAACACCCGATTGGCTCGCTTAGCAGGGGCGCGAAAGGAAAGGGAGGGATCGACTACAGAATTTGTTCACCCCCAAAATGAGTTGTTCGTCGAATCTGCGAACAAAATCTCGAATACTCTGTAGATCTACGGAGCATTCTGCGTTTTTGTTTGCAGGTTCGACGGACATTTCAAGTCTGGGGTAAGTCAATTCTGCAGTCGATCTCCTACTCGAGGAAGGCCTCCTCCCTCCTGCCGTGAAGAAAAGGTCGTTATTTTCCCTCCCGCCCTCCGACTTTTTCTCCCGCCCCAAATCCTCAGGGCGAGAGAAAACGCCGGTTCTTTGTCCTCCCGCCGTGCTCTCCCGGCGGGCACGGCGAGAGGAACAACACGGGAGGAGGCCCAGCCCAGTAACGGCGTGCCCTCCCTGGCGCTCTTCCGTGCTTTTTCGGTTGTGCTGGAGGCTTCTCGTCGCCACGTCGCTGGATCCGCCTCGAAACCCAGATCACCGACGATTTGGTCTTTTCAACCGGTGCTGTTTCTCAAAGTTTGCCCCTCGGTAACCCGTTGTCGAGCACCGGGCTTATTTTCGGGCCCGGAGACCCATCCGGGGTGGCCCGCGGATTGGAACAAATCAGATCGGCGGATGTCAGGGGCTGGGCTCCGGGAGGAATCGTGAGCGGATTCGGGCCCGGCGGGGGAGAGCCGCCGTTGCCTCAGCTTGCCCTTCTTCGAGACAGGGGGGGGGAGGATGGAGAGCAGCGCAGCTTTTTCCTCAAGCTCTTGAAGAGGTACCGCGAAAGCCTCGAGCATGGGGAAAAGAGCTGGTCGTCGCAGTTGTCAGTTTGCTTCGCCCCCCACATTTTGTCGAGGGGGGGGAGAGGGAGATCGGGGGAGGGAGAGAGGGGTGTGGAGGATGGAGACGGCGAGGGGGAGAGGGATGGAAAGGGAGGCGAGGTGCAGGGGGATGGAAGGAGGCAGGGGATGAAAGGGGGATGGGGATATAGAGAGAGAGGGGGAAGAGGATGGAAAGGGGGAGGGGGAGCGGGATAGGGATGTAGAGAGGGATGGGTAGGTGAGGGAGAGGGGGACGGGAATGGCCCATGGAGTGGCGGCATCGGTCCCCTCAGGTGCGGGATGGGGAGGGGGAGGGATTGAGATATCCACTGTGGGATGGAGGGCGGGAAAGGCAGGCAAAGGCGGGCAGGTTTGGAGCTTTGTTTTTGCATGAGGATTCTGAGGCAGTTCGTCGCAACCATCGGATTGACGGATTGACTCGTCCCACAATCGGTCGAGGGGGACAGACAGAAGACGGCGGGGCGGCGAGCAGCGCGCACGCCAGCTTTGCCCAGCCCTCTGATCCTTGGGGCTGTGCGGCGCCCAGGCTGCTCTGATTGGCCGCGGTGGCAGGGACGTTAAAAATACCCTGGCAAGACAGCAAGGAGGAAGAGGGAGGAAGACGAGGGAGGAGGAGGAGGTGGAGGAGGAGGAGGAGGACCAGTGTAAGCCCCAGACTCATCAACGATGTTACAATACACTCTCCCTCCAAGCTCCCTCCTCATAGGCCCCTACAGGGGTTAATTGCCACTGAGGGAAGTGCCCCGTCGGCTGTGAAAATCCTGAAGCGCGCCAAAGCACGATTCTCAGGACTTCAACGCCACAAGACAACTTGACTTTCGCGGCTTGACGATCCTGTACTGTGCCAAAACACTATTCCTGGATACTCCGACACCGCGAATCAACGTAATGTTGGGCCCGGACAGTCCTGAATCGCAGCGACGCGCCATTTCAGGTACGTTCGCCATGAAAACAGTGAAACTCCCCCGAAGTGTTAAGACGAATGCGCGCGGCGCTAAGGCGAGAGCCACAATTTGTAAAGGAATCGCCTTCAATCCGTGAGACTGTTTGCAACTATTTAGAACGAAGTGTGCGCCGCGCTAGGGCGAGAGGCACATGTTGAAAAGAACCGCCCTCAATATGTGAAACTCTTGCAAATGCTTAATTCGAATCTGCGCGACGCTGGGTCGAGAGCCACATTTTGAAAAGGAACCGCCCTCAATCCGTGAAGCTCTTGCACATGTTTCGAATTATTGTGCGCGGCGCGCCACGTTTTGAAAACGACCCGCCTTCAATCCGTGGAACCATTTACAGCTTTTTAGAACGAGTGTGCGAGGCACTGGGGCCAGAGCCACATTTTGAAAGCCATCCGCCCTCAGTGCGTAAAACTCTTGCGTATGTTTCAAGGGAATGTGCACGACGCTAAGGCGAGAGCCATATTTTAAGATATCCGCCGTCAATCGGTGAAAATCTTGAATGTGTTTGAAACGAATGTGCGCCGCGCGAAGGCGAGAGCCGCATTTTGGAAGCGGGCCGCCCTCAATCTGTCAAGCTTTTCAGCTTGAGGTTCACAAATGGTATGGAATTATCAGGCGAAGCGCCCGGCGCGCCCTTCGATTGGCTTTGGGGTACGACGAGGAGGAGTTATTCAGAAGGAAAGGAAAGGAGGAGGAGGAAGACAAGGAGGAGGAGGAGGAGGAGGTTGACCGCAGCTCATTCAACTCCAATTTCCGACGAGCGGCCTGGACGAGGGCAAAAGTCGGCACGATGCACCCCACAATTGCATGATCGTGGAGAGAAGAGAAAGGAAGCCGAGCAACACAGACTGCCGGGAAGGTCAAGCTATCCGAAAATGGCTCAGCACGCTCGCTCAGGCGCGCGCGTGGGCCCCGAGTCGTATCCTGACGGCGGGGGGCTGTGTAACTCTGGTGTCACCCAGTCATGGTGATTACGCACCTGGAGAAGGAGGCCGGGAAGGAAGGAGGAAGAAAGCAAGACGCAACGACCTTTCATGACCACCCCTGCTCCACGTTTCCACCCGCGACCCCCTTCCTGCAGGTCTTCCTCCCGGAGCCCCCCGCCTGGACCCCGAACTTGGAGGCGTGCGCGCGGGAGGGGGAGCGGGCGAGACGGGGGTGGCAACGGCCAGGGGCAGGGAAAAAGTGGAGAGGGGCTCTCCTTCCCCCTCCCCTTGTCTGATCCCCCCCTCGTTCCCTCCATCCAATAATTTCCTCGTTTCCTTAACTTCGTCTGGAAGATACCGGGCCCTCTCTGCGTCTTTTTTTTAAACCAACTAATTAATAGTTACATATATAAAAAAATAAATAAATAAAAATGTGTATCTATCTATATTTATATATATATGCATATCGGTGTTTCCCAACCATCCTGTGGTGTTGGGTCTTCGCTTTGAGGAGAGCGACCCGCGTCCCTCACCTCCCGCTGCCCCCTCCCCCCTCCTCTCCCTCCTTGCCTCTGCTCTTCGCATGTCCACCATTTCGGCACACCCCTCACACGTTCCGTGGCCCCATAAGGATCTCCACCGAAGGCACAAGCGGCAGGGTCCGCATGGCGCACCCGCCCCTGATTCGGCACACCCTTCACACGCTTCGTGGCCCCCTGGGGAGCTCCACCGAAGGCCCCAGCGGCAGTCACACGCTTCGTGGCCCCCTAGGGAGCTCCACCGAAGGCTCCAGCGGCAGGGTCCACATGGCGTACCCGCACTTGATTCGGCACACCCCTCACATGTTTCGTGGCCCCATAGGGGCTCCACCGAAGGCACAAGCGGCAGGGTCCGCATCGCGCACCCGCGCCCGATCGGGCACACACCCCACCTTTCGTGGCCCCCATAGGGAGCTCCACCGAAGGCCCCAACGGCAGGGTCTGCATGGCGTGCCCGCGTCCGATTCGGCACATACCCCACACGCTTCGTGGCCCCATGGGGAGCTCCTCCGAAGGCCCCAGCGACAGGCTCCGCATGGCGTGCCCGCGCCCGATCCGGCACACCCCTTCACACGCTTCGTGGCCCCATGGGGATCTCCACCGAAGGCCCCAGCGGCAGGGTCCGCATGGCGCACCCGCACCCGATTCGGCACACCCGGCACGCTTCCTGGCCCCATGGGGAGCTCCACCGGAGTCCCCAACGGCAGGTTCCGCATGGCGTACCCGCGCCCGATTCGGCACACACCCCATACGTTTCGTGGTCCCCCACGGAGTTCCACCGAAGGCCCGAGCGGCAGGGTCCGCATTGCGTGCCCGCACCTGATTCGGCACACCCTTCACACGCTTCGTGGCCCCTTAGGGAGCTCCACCGAAGGCCCCAGCAGCCGGGTCCGCATGGCGCACCCGCACCCGATTCGGCACACACCCCTCGCACGTTTCGTGGCCCCGTAGAAAGTTCCACCGAAGGCTCCAGCGGCAGGGTCCGCATGGCGTACCCGTCGGCACACCCTTCACATGTTTCGTGACCTCATAGGGAGCTCCACCGCAGACCACAGCGGCAAGGTCGCTTCGTGACCTCATTGGGAGCACCGAAGGCCCCAGCGGCAGGGCCCGCATGGCGTACCCGCACCTGGTTCGGCACACACACACACACCCACCCACCCACCCACCCACCCACCCACCCACCCACCCACGCACGCACGCACGCACGCACGCACGCACGCACACACACACACACACAAACACACAAACACACAAACACACAAACACACAAACACACAAACACACAAACACACAAGCACACAAACACACAAACACACTAACACACTAACACACTAACACATTAACACACTAACACACTAACACACAAACACACAAACACACAAACACACAAACACACACACACCACGTTTCGCTGGAGAGCTTACGGAAGAAGCTGGAACAGTTTGCGGCGAGCACGAAGCGGCGCAGAAGGGAGGCGACGATCCTCGCCCGGGAGCTGGGCTTCGCCGAGTTCTATCTGCCAGGCCTGACCAGAGGCGAGGCCCGTCCGAGCTTCGCCTTCTCACGACGGTCTGACTGTTTGGCCCCGCGCTGCGAACGACCCGTGCGCGTCGCTGGGACCTTCTCAGGGCGACCAGCGCGCGTCGCGGGAACTCCGTGCTGTGCTCTGCCCTGCGCCTCGCTCGACTGTCGTCGCTCTGCCCAGCGGCCAGAGCCTTGCCCGCTATCAGCCAATCCGCGCAGCGGACGACCCGCGCGCGCCGCTGGGACCCCTTCGGGGCGACCGGCGCGCGTCGCGGGGACTCCGCGCTGCGCTGCGCCCGCAGCCTCGGACATTGGTGCGCGCGGGCGCAGAGGGAGAAAAGTAGGAAAGGAAGCGGGCGCGATCTCATGAGGGGCGCGTCGACATTGGCGTCGACATTGGTGCGCGTGGACTCACTCTCACGCAGACTCATTCACAATCAGATTCATTCGCGCTCAGGCTCACCCGCGTTCAGTCTCGCGTAATTATGCCTGTCGTCTTCGTTCGTGCTACGCATGTCGGCGCACCCCTCGCGCGGTTCGTGGCCCCGTAGGGGGCGCCACCGAAGACGAAATTCACAATTGCGGCATTCACAACTGCATGCGGCTGGGCTCTTCGCCAGTCAAATTCTTATGTGTTTGTAAATTCCGATTGTTTTCGGTGTGTAAATGGTGTTCCAGCCAGTGCGTGGCCTTCATTTTCGGCTCGGCGTTTTGCTTCCGACGTTCAGAATGGCGTTTTCGCCCCAGCGCGTGCAACTTTTCTGATCGGAGTGTTTCTTCATTGGCATCGCCCTCCTCATTTCCCCTCCGCCGTCTTCCCATGATTCTCCTGCTCTTCCCGCTTCTTCCACTGTAGCTCCTGCTGCTGAGTGTTCTCGCCCTTTCCCTCCCGTTCATCACCCTGCTCACCCGCCACCTCCTCCTCCTCCTCCTCTTCCTCCTCCTCTTCCTCTGTCTTTGCACGCAGTTCCTTTTTTTCCGATCGCGCATGCCACGATGTGGTCTTTCAGGTGGAATTGCAGGTCGTCCATGGCACTCGACCGCGGATACGGAAAACATGGACGCAACGGGAAGGGATGGAAAGGATATGTTTCATATTAGATGAAGCGCAAGCACACCTAACACGATCTGCTCCTCTCATTTCCTCCCTCCGTCATTCGCCCCGTTTTCATTCCGCGCCGAGTCCTCTCGCGCGTTCCGATGTTTTGTCTTGCGGAGGAAAGGTGCTGGAGCAGAGGGGCACTTCGCCCGCGCTGCACAACCGCAACTATTGTGTACATCGCTCCTCTTCCACATGGCACGCACTTCGTCCCAATATGCAGTTCGTTTGTAAGATGGCCGCATCATGTTGCGTGGATGCGGACAGGCAAAGCGATTGCATGGTTCTGCATACGCTTTCGAGGCGTGAAACACAGCGTTTGACACAAAAGGTTAGAACTACAGTCCGGAAGTCACTGAGGCCTTGAATGGGTTCGGCACGTGACAGGAAAACAGCTGCCGCCCAGGATTCCACTCAAGTGTTCTCTAGGTTCATTTGTACGGTGAGGAACGTTCGTTTCGCATGTCGCGCTGTCGGTTCTGGCCCACCACGCTTCTGCCCAACATGCTAATTATGCAAGTCCCAATCCCCAAGCATCAGCGTTCCGAGGTTTTCCCAGTCTCTTGTCCCGCGAAGCATGGCGACCTGCTATGAGTCTGCAAGGCATAGCGTGTCCCAGGGTCCGCCGCCGCGACACGCTAAGCAAAAGTCCCTCACCGTAAAAATAAAATCATAGGCACTGAGTGCGTTTAGCGCGTGATGTGGGAAGTCAGTGTTCCAGGGAAGGGCACCCCCGACGGAGGATGCGGCGGCGGCCCTGGGCCCGGAGAGGCTCTGCAGAGCCCGCGGGTTCAGACCAGGAGGGGGGGGGGACGAAAATCAGGAGAGCCCAGACAAACGTGGGGATGGTTGGGGCCTGTTTTTGTTTGGTATGGGGATTTGGGGAGAGCCTGGCACGCGGGCAGCAGCATGCAGGCAGTATAGTGCATCGTGTGACCGCAGCCTTTCTCCTCGAACTCTTGACGAGCGGCCCAGAAGCTGGAGCATTGGAAAGAAGAGTTGGTCGTCGCAAATTTCTCGTTGACTCGCACTACAATCGATCAGAGCAGAGGCGTCTGCCCCATCTCCCATCCTGGTTCCTGCTCGCTCTCGTTCCTGTCCTCCGATAAGAAGAACGTGCGCTTCAGCTTTACGTTGGCGTGGCGAGTTCCGTCGAGACAGACGGGGCACGCCGCTCCAACAGATCCAGGGCCAGTCCGCCGACTTTGCGCGTGCCCTAGGCTGATAGACAGAGAGACTCTGGTGTTGCTACGAGTGTCTCTGGCCCGAGGTGCCCCCAGGATTTCCCAGGGGGCCCCCAGGACCTCCTGAGCGCACGGGGCCGAGAGGGCCCCAGGGGTTCGAATTTGGCGCGAAACCTGGGGCAGCTTGGGCCAGGCTCAGCGGAGCGGGTCAGGGGCGGCAAGGCCTCCGGCGCGGGAGGCGAGCAGGGGGTGCCAGCGACTCGGGTGGTGCCATGCCCCCCCCCCCCCTGCCTGGAGGAGGAGGGAGGGAGGGAGGGGGGGGGTATGGAGGAAGGGAGGGAGGGAGGGAGGAGGAGGAGGAGGAGGAGGACCAGTGTAAACCCACGATTCACCAACGATGTTGGAATGAACCCTCCCTCCAAGCTCCCTTCTCATAGGCCCCTAGAAGGGTTGATTTCCACGGAGGAAAGTGCACCATTGGGAGACAACCGTTTGAAGGTCCTGAAGCGTGCCAAACACCATCCTCGGGACCCCAACGCCACGAATCGACCTGAGTGTCGCGTCTTGACGATCCGGAATCTAGCCAGAACACCAGTCCTGGGACGTCAATACAGTGAATCAACATAATCATTGCGCCTTGACAGCCCAGAATCGTTCCAAAACATCATTTCTGGTACGCTCGCTGACCATGGGAATCCGTGAAACTCTTGCCAATGTTTACAACGAGTGTGTGCGGTGCTAAGTCGAGAGCCGAATTCAACAAAAGGAGCCGCCCTCAATCTGTGAAGCTCTTGCACATGTTTAAGACAAGTCTGTGCGGCGCTAGGGCGAGAGCCGCATTCGGAATTCCGCCAGCCCTCCATCTGTGAAGCTGCTGCCACTTCTTTAGCTTCAGGGTCATAGAGGGTGAGGAAGTCTCAGGCGAAACGCCCAGTTCGCCCTTTCGAGTGGCCTCGGATGAGGAGGAGGGCAACAGTGCACGCGGTGCACATGATCATGGGTCTGGCCTTCCTGCGATACAGCATCCTCTCGCTGCTCTTTGCGATTCGACTCGCATCGCCAGGTGCACATCGTGAGTCTGAATACTTTAGCGCGGCTGGGAACGCGTTGGGGGGGGCAAAACACAAATATCTAATATCCCTGGTGGTTCAAAGGTAAACGTGGAACACATCTGATTCCATACGCACGTCTGAGGGGGAGCGGGAGGGGGAGGGGGAGGAGGAGGAGGAGGGGAGGAGGAGGAGGAGGAGGAGGAGGAGGAGGAGGAGGGGAGGAGGAGGAAGGAGGAGGCGGAGGAGGAGGAGAAGAAGGAGAAGGAGGGGGAAGGGAGGAAGAGGAGGAGGAGGAAGGGAGGAGGTGGAGGCGGAGGGGGGGGGGAAGGGGGTGGGGGAGGGGGAGGAGGAGGGAACGGAGAAGGAGGAGGAGGAGAAGGAGGAGGAGGAGGCGGAGGAGGAGGAAGAGGAGGAGGAGGAGGAGGAGGAGGAGGCGGTGGGGGAGGGTGAGGGGGAGGAGGGGTTGGAGGGAACGGAGGAGGAGAAGAAGGAGGAGGAGGAGGAGGAGAAGGCGACCCCCATCCTCACCTGGGCAGGTGGGGATTGTACGGGGGCAGAGGTCTACCAGTTGTGCCGTCTTGGCGAACCATCATCGCAGCCTGGTTTCGAGAATCTTCGCCCAAGCCCAAGAGGGGGCCGGGCGGGGGCCAGGCGGGGATTGAGGTGCGTTGTCTTCCCCCCCCCCTCCCCGTGCCTGCGCGGCACGCCTCGCCCTCGCCTTTGCCGCGCCGGGGCGCGCACGGGGCGCACGCGGAGGCAAGATGCGCGCACTTTCGTCGCAGGTCGCTCCACCCCCCCACCACTCTCCGAAAATTATGGCTGCTGTGATTGGAGAGGCCTGACGGCCGGTGCCGCCGACCCTGATCGAAAGGGCTAGGAGTGGGGGGAGGAAGCGGAGGATGAGGAGGAGGAGGAGGAGGAGGAGGAGAAGGAGGAGGAGCAGGAGGAGGAGGAGGAGGAGGAGGAGGAGGAGGAGGAGGAGAGAGCAGGAGGAGGAGGAGGAGGAGGCGGAGGAGGAGGAGGAGGCGGAGGAGGAGGAGAAGAAGGAGGAGGAGGAGGAGGAGGAGGAGGGGGATGAGGATGAGGAGGAGAAGGAGGAGGAGAGGAGGAGGAGGAGGAGAAGGAGGAGGAGGAGAAGAAGGAGGAGGAGGAGGAGGAGGAGGAGGAGGAGAGGAGGAGGAGGAAGAGGAGGAGGAGGAGGAGGAGGAGGAGGAGGAAGTGCATCGTTTGTGTGCCCGCTCGGAGAAAGTGCGCCCCGGGAGTGTGATATTCTGACTTGGGACGTGCTCCCGGAAGAGGAAGAAGTGCATCTCGGGCATGCCCGCTCGAGGAAAATGCGCCCTAGGGGGGTGGTATTTTGATTCGGGGCCCGCTCCCGGGACGCCTCTGCGGGAGGAGGAGGAGGAGGAGGAGGAGGAGGAGGAGGAGAAGGAGGAGAGGAGCAGGAGGAGGAGGAGGAGGAGGAGGAAAAGGAGGAGGAGGAGGACCAGGAGGAGGAGGAGGAAGTGCATCCCGTGCGTGCCCGCTCCATGAAAGTGCGCCCCGGCGGGCGTCGTATCTGCCCCGCCCCCCCCCCTCCACCCCCCCCTGCGGGGAAGGGATCAAAGGGAAGGGGCTTCCCTTCGACTCCACTACGACGTCGTTTAATTTCGCTTTGGGTAGCGCGCTTGAGGAGGAGAGCCCTGGGAGGGGGAGAACGGAGACGACGGAGACGACGAGTCGAACGGAGAAGCCCCTCACACACGCCGACAGGGTCGGCGGATTTCACACTCGACTGGCGCGGTAGTCTGAGATGGGGCGATTTTTGTTATGCACATCGCTGCGCGGGCCTGCGCACAGCTGTTTTGAGAACCCGCTGTTGCGGATGCGGCTCGCTCCCTTTTGGGATGCAGTGATTCTTGAGCCACAGGACAAGCATGTGAGTGACGTCAAAGGAACGAGGTCGCACGGACACTCGCGCGAAACATGGCCGCGTAGGCTCGTGAGCAAGCGGTCCGCGCGGTCCGCGCAAGCTTCAGCGCAAAGTCGCCGTGCCCTCTTCGCAACATCTCGTTCTGGTCGCCGTTATTGTGGCATTTGGCCAGGCACTGGTGGCACCGATAAGCAACACATAGCGTTCATTAGGGGTGTCAGCGGGGTTTGCTGGAGGCGCCTTCATGTAGTGATGCTGAAGGCGATGATGTGAAGGCTCTTGGGCGTGCGAACCCCCGAAGGTGCGCCGATGCTGTTTCAGGTTGCGCGCGACTGGGCCCATCGCCCACTCTATCCCTCCGT
This sequence comes from Prorocentrum cordatum, assembly GCA_963575745.1. NCBI lineage: Eukaryota > Dinophyceae > Prorocentrales > Prorocentraceae > Prorocentrum > Prorocentrum cordatum. Next base: position 533,658 of record CAUYUJ010002447.1, read on the forward strand.
CCATCCGTCTCCCCCTCCTCTTCTTCTGCTTCTTCTTTGACGTCGTACAATAATTAGTCTTCTTCTTCCTCTTCATCTTCCTCCACTTGCCATTTTTCCAGTTGCGGCTGCTGCCCCTCTCGCTACGCCCAGGACATGGAGGGAAGCATTTGGAGGGAATGGAGGGAGGAACTGAAAAGGAAGGAGAGGGCGAGGTGTAAGTCTCAGGGGGAAGTGGAGGAATGCGGGGGAGGTGAGCGAAAAGAGTTGGGGATGGAGATGCAGTCGGATCATCGGCTGGATGGCGAATGGCATGCATCCTGGGCCATCCTGCGGCTATCCCCCTGTCCTTTGGGGGGCACGTTCGAGCCTCTTGGGCCTCTGGAGACCCATTCGGCTTCTGTGTGCGTCTTTGGGCCCCTCTGTTTGCCTTCGTGCGGCTCGCTTGGCTTTTCTCCTCGGCCTCCTCGGTGCTGCGGACGCTCGTGTCTCAAGGTGACGCGCCGCCCCGCTCCAGGTGACGGAGTGGCGCCTCCTCCTCCTCCACCTCTTCCTCCGCTTCTCATGCTGACACGCTCATCTCCTCCTCCTTTTCTTTTCCGTCTAGAGAATTCCTCCCTGTCGCACCTCTAGACGTGTCGCTTGGGCGGGCTGGGCATTTCGCTGGAGACTTCCTCGCCATTTATGGCCCAGAAGCTTGAAACTTGCAACAGCTTCACGGATGGAGGGCGCGTGATTTTAAAAATGTTGTTCCCGCTTCCGCACCGCGCACATTCATCGTAACACTTTGGAGCAGCTTCAAGGATTGAGGGCAGTTCCCTTTCAAATTGTGGCTCTCGCCCTAGCGCCGCGCACATTCGTCGTGAAAGTTCGCGACACTACTAACGATTCGTCTGGCTGGAATCCTAGGAATGGTGTGTCGACGCGGTTGAGGGTTGTGAGGACGCAATTGTCACGACGATTCGCGGTGCTGAAGTCCCAGGAACGGTGTTCTGGCATGTCTCAGGATTGTCAGGGCGCAACGGTCACGTTGACTCGCGTTGCTGCAGTACCATGAACGGATTTCTTGGTACGGTTGAGAATTCTCAGGCGGTTGCCTTCCGACGGGACATTTCCCGCAATGACGCAACATTCGCGCATGGACTTACGAAGAGGGGGCTTGGAGGGAGGGTGTATTGAAACATCGTTGATGTGGTTTGGGTTCCCACTGGTCCTCCTCTTCCTCCTCCTTCGCTTCCTTCTATTATCTTCCTCGTCCTCTCGCCGTCATCATCAACAGCAGCAGCATCAGCAGCACCAACATCACTATCGTCATTGTCGTCATCACTATCATCATCAGCATCATCATCATCAACAACAACATGAGCATCGTCATGTGAATCGCCATCGACATCGTCATCACAATCGTCATCATCATCATCATCATCCTCAGCATCATCAGCACCATCATCGTCATTACTATCTTCACCATCACAACCATGATCGTCATCATCATCATCATCATCAGCATCATCATTGTCAGCACCATCATCGTCATCACCATCATCGTCATCATCACCATCGTCATCCTCAGCATCATCATCGTCGTCAGCATCGTAGTCATCAGCATCATCGTAATCATCGTAATCATCAGCAGCATCATGAGCATCAGCATCAACATCATCACCAGCGTCACTCATCATCAGCATCATCAGCATCATCAGCATCGCCATCATCAGCATCATTCATCATCGTCACCAGCAGCATCAGCTTCACCATCCGCAGCATATCAGCATCAGCATCAGCATCAGCATCATCATCATCATCATCATCATCATCATCATCATCATCATCATCATCATCATCATCAGGGCCCCTCGATTGTATCCTGCCCCCCTCCGCTCCCTGCCTGCGGCGCCCCCCTCGCCCGCAGCGCACGCCCGACGCCAGGGAGCCGACGCCTGCTGCTGGGCTGGCTGCTGAGCGCCGAGCGGGGAGAGGAGGCGGGCGGCCGAGCTCCCGCGCCCGCGCGGCCCTCCCCTCCGTCGCTCCCACGGCTCATTTCGACCCCTCCGATTCGATTCGATTCGATTTCGATGAATTCCGATTCTGATTCGATTCGATCCTGGATTCCGATTTGGGTTCCGGTTTCCCAACGGAGGCTTTACTAGCTTGCCGATGTCTGCCGATCCGATTCCTCCCGAGGTGGTCGCCGACTTCCGCCGAGATGATTCATTCGATCGCCGATCCGACTTATCGATTCGATTCTTAGTTTTCTGGGCTTGCGTCCGCGCCAATTCCGCGCCCTTCCGCTCCCCTTCCCGTCCGCCGCCCTTCGGTTGACGGACACAATCCTGCACCTTCCATGTATCGCCGCGTCGCTTGTGCCGACGAGCGGCCTTACGTCTTGGGGAGAAGCCTCGGTCACCGGGGCAAGCTCCGCCTCGGATGCAAGGTTCGTCGCGGTGCCGGCTTTGTCTATTTGGGCGCGTTCGGGATGAATGCCGCGGCGACATGTTGTTTTCTGTGAACACCCCCAGCGCCCCCCCTCCGTCCGCCGCTCTTCCTTCCCCAGGTGTTCCCCCCGATTCGAAGGAGGAAAACCGGCATACGCATAAACTGTTGGATGGTCGCGCAGATCTCTTGGATCGGCGTTAGGTATCCTTGGCGGCGCACTCCGCGCGCGGGGGCCCAGCGCCGATACAAGAAATCTGCTCGGACATCCGAAGATTGATGTTTGTGTGTGTGCTTCTTTTGCCAATGCCCCGCTCCCCCCCCTCCACGTATTCAGGGGAGGTGCGAAAGGGGAGGATCAGACTCGATGGGGGAGACACCGATCCCCAGATCGCCAATCCCATCGCCAATCAGGGCTCGGTATCCGCCCAGGAGACGGTGGTTTCGCTGTCGCCCGCCTATCGGCGATGCATCGCCGATTTCAGGTCAGTGTTCCCCCCATCCCTCCCCCGAGCCAGTCCCCCCGCTCTCACCCCTTCCACGTCTGCCTCCTCAGCTCTTCCCAGCTCACCCCGCTCCCCCAGCTCATCCCGCTCTCCCCGACTCACCTCCTTCTCCTTTCCCTCTCCCGTGCCCTGCCGCTGGGGGACTGAAGTCTGCAGGATCCCGGCACGTCAAAGGTGCTTTGGCAAGATGGTGAAACAAGCCGCTATCGTACAGTTCGAGTGGCTCTGCTGTGTAACAAAGGCTACATGCTTCACGCTTCGCGTCTCCCGACCAGCCCGTTCAGAAACCCTGTTCATGAGAGCTGCCGGGAAAAGGGACGAAGATACACATTTAGTGAATCAGAAATCGGCTGATCCATAGAGAACGGGGGCGAGGGGAGGAGGAGGATGGGCAGGAGGAGGAGGGGGAGGAGGAGGAGGAGGATGAGTAGGAGGTGGCAAACCGCCTCTTGGGGCCCTCGTGGGACGCTTTTTGGGCGGTCTTGGGCGCTACTGGTGCTGTCTTGGGGCGGCCCTCGTGGGGCCCTCTTCGGAGCCCTGGAGGGCCTTGAGGCCATCTTGGAGCTATCGATCAACAGAGGGGGGGGTCCTAGATTTCTGCCCCTCCCCCCCCCCCGGGGGCCATCAAAACCGCGTGTTGGGGCGCTCTTGGGGCGCGCTTGGGCCAATCTTGGGCACTCTTAGGGCCATTTGGGGGGCCCCTTGCCACCCCCTTCCCCTTGGAGCTCTCGTGGGCCGTCTTGGGGTAATCTTGAGGCCCCAAAAGCGCATCGGAGGCGTCAAGGCGAGAAGGCAACACTTCTTTATTTGTCTTAGGTGTGAGAAGGATTTGGGCCTCTTGGGGGGGTCTCGAAGAGGCTCCGAGAGCATTTGGAACGGTCTGGAGGCCCTCGTTGGGCCTCTTGGAGGTACGTCGAAAGCTATCCTGAAGCAGCTTCGGCTATCTTGAGCCGCCTTGGCGGTCATCTTGGAGCATCGGCGGCCCTCTTGGAGCCATCTTAGGCGAAAAAAGACCCTCTGACATATCGCGCGGCCCCCCCAAAAACAAATGAAGCATATCTCAGGGAAGGGAGGGGGATGGCACCCCTCCCCGAATGGAGGAGAGTTCTGGAAGATGAAAGAAAGAGCTCATTTGATAACTTACGCCCAAAGGGCCGGTGGGATTAGCACTCTTATTTCGAGGCCCCTGCGGATGTCGACAAAAGCTTGATCGCACCCGCAGAATAAGGCAGGGACTACAGGCGAGGGGCAAGGGGGAAGGGAACGCGTCAACCAATAGTCAGACAAGCAGAATAATGTACGAACGAAAAGATGCAAGGCAACTGGATGCCCTGCCTCGGATTCTCTGCTTTCAGCAATTGGAGGAGAAGGAGGAGGAGGAGGAGGAGGAGGAGGAGGAAGAGGAGGAAGAGGAGGAGGAGGAGGAGGCTGGCGGAGGCACGACTTACACGGAAAGGGCGTGCCCGTGCTTGGACGGCCTTGTCGCAATCCGTGCAGCGCATTCGGACCTCCGGCGGCTCCGACGGCAAGTTCGTAGATTCCGCGTTTCCACGTGGTTCTCTGCCTTTCCCCCTTTCGGGGGCCGTCTCCTTCTGATAAGGCGAAGGTATGCTGCTGGAGTGCGAAGTGCCCAACGGTGCTGACGTCTGGAAGAATTGCGATCGACCCAACAGACACACTTGCCTGTACGCAAGTGTGGTGCTGAATTTGCGGCATTCGCTGGTCTGCAGTACGGTCGCGTTGCGGCCGACGCGGCTGGAATGTGAATGGCCGATGCCAGCCATCCTGCGCAGACGTTGCGCGTGGAATGCGTCCAGCTTATTGCGCTCAGGTACGTTCAGCCACAGCGTATGGAGGCGATACATGAATTTGGCTACGACGCAGGCTTTCAATATTGCAACTTTTGTGCGTGCTCCAGATTGCACGAAGCGGGTAGACATTCCTGTTCTGCCATGTCAATCCTCCTGTTCAGTTCCGCGCCGCTGGAGCCCGAGGCGTCCAAAAAGCATCCGAGGTGCACCATGTTCTCCTTGTGTCGGATCTGCGCGCCGTCGAGCCCGCGGATGTCCGCGTCGCAGCGTACGGGCAAGGCTTCCATTTTCTTTGCATTGAAGGCCAAGCCGTAGTTTTGGCTTGTCTCATGAATTGCGTGTGCGTGTGTGCATCAGAGCATCGACGAACTCGACAGTCGACCCGACAAGCCATGTGTCGTCCGCGTAGATGAGCCCGCCGACTGGGAACCATCCTGTGCCGACAACCCCCTACTCTGGAATGCTCCCTTTGCGTCATGCATCAGGACGGTTATGACAATCGGAAAGAAGAGAGGCGATAGCGGGCATCTCTGCGAGATCTCGACCTCCTGCGGATGCAGATCTGACGTCGCCTCGGCGTCGCAGATGCGGAAGGAACGATCTGCGCAGATCGACCGCGCAGCTTCGGCAAAGAAGCTGGGGGCGCCAAGTCACGTGAGCGGTTGCACCAGGGCGTCCTGGCGACGCGCTGTCGAACGCCTTGGCGCAATTCAAGGCCAGGTATAGTAGCTTGCCCATCCCAGACGTTCCCTCGCCACGAGCAGAGCCTCGGATGTCCCGCGCCTAATCGGAACCCAAATAGATTGTTCCAGATTCGAGACTCCGCGCCGGCATTTTTTCAACCTGTTCAGCAGTGCTGGCACGTCGTTGAGCTTGTAGCCGATGGGCAATGACGACATCGGGCGGTAGTTCGCACGCTGCGCCGCGCCCCACTTCTTGGAAATGGTTGTCGCGACGGCCTGGTGCTACGCGCGTGGCACCGACCTCTCCACTCAGGATCGGGTGCACAGCAAAGTCGCCCATTTACACTCAGGCGTGCCTTCCCTGCATAGTGCTTCTCAGAATTCGGCGGGATGCCGTTGCGGCCGGCAGCGCGATTGCGCTTGAGCCCGTTGGCGGTTCGGCAGACTTCTGACTGAGTAACAGGGCCCGTGGAAACGTCGAGCACGGGACCCAAATTGCATGCATTGCTTCTGCTTCTGTTAGGGCCCTGCTGTGACGGGTAGATTCCTGGGCGCACCGCTCGCTTGCTGCTCCCCTCTCTCTCTCTTTCTCTCTCTCTCTCTCTTTTTTTTTTCTCTCTCTCTCTCTCTCTTTATCTCTCTCTCTCCCTCTCTCTCCCCTCCTTCCCTCGTCCGCGGCCTTCTGGCTTCGAGCTAGTGGTTGCGTTTCCTTTCTCTTAGGGGAAACCCCTGGACCCAATGGCCGCCATGCCGGCGCGCCTCGCGGCCCCGCTCCTTGCGTCGATCGCACGCTGGGCGGGCTCGGTCTGCCCGCAGTCAGCGCCCCCAGGGTGGGCATGGGGGCGGTGGAGGAAACGGGCAGGGAAGGACCCAATCCGGAACCCCGCTGGCTCCGCGACGACCTCCCCGCGCGCGGGCTGGAGCTCCCGGCGCGCGCGTGACGGAGGATGCTGGGGGCGCGACCTCGGCCGCGTCGGCCCAACCCCAGGGGGAACCGGAAACGGCAGGGAAGGACAGGCCGCGCCCCCTCTGGGAGACGGCGGAGGAGCCGCGCGCGGGCCCGCGGCGTTCCCTTCCACGGCTGCCGCCCGTCCACCAAGTATTGGCAAGGGGCGCTCCAAGCCCGCCAAGGGGAGGGCCGGGGGGGCGTCGCCGAGCCCACGGGCCTATACTAAAGAAGGCACCACCGCGGCGACTCGGAAGCCCAGGGCCGGCCCTGGGATTTCCGTAAGCGCCAGCCCCAGGACGCGGGTTGCGTCTTCCAAGGGAAAGAGTGGCGCTCCGGCGCGGGATTCGGACCAGATCATTCACCCCGTGGAGCCCCCCGGGCAACCCCCCAGAACCCCGGGCGCCCCCCAAACCCGCCCGCTGATGAAGCGAGTGGCGGAGGCCAAATTGGGGGACATGCGACGCCCAGGGAGGAGGGGCCCTCGGGAGAGTCCGATCCGAGCCCTGGTCCAGGGTGGACCAAGGAGAGTACGAGGAGGGGGAGGACGAGGAGGAGGCCGGTGGGCTCCGAGGGAGAGGCGGGGGCCCTATGTCAGCGCGGCCACGATGCGGCTTCGCCTCCGAATCTTGTCAGGGCGCCGAATTCTGCCAAAACGACGGGTGAAACCGACTGGACAGGCGCGAGGCAAGGGCAGGAAAGCGGAGGGGCCCCCCTGGGAGGTTTGGGACGCCCCCGCCCGAGGCCGCTGGCGGCAAGCCCAGTTCCGGTAAAGGGAACGGGGCCAGGCAGAACAGGTCGACCAAGAGGCCGACCGGAAGGCCGTTCACGAGCCCTCCGCGGGGCCGACCGGGAGCCCGCCCCCGGCGGGGAAGGCCCTCGGGCGGGGAAAGGGTAACCCGAGCACTCAGCAAGATGCGGCCGAGGGAGAGAGGGAGCGGGAGCGGGGCCCCCCCATGACGCGCCAGGGGCCGCTATAGGGGGGCTCGTTCCCAGCGCTTCCGAGTTTTTAAGTTTACTTCGTGCCCTGAGGGCCGAGGCTCGGCGCTCCGCGGCCGTTTGAAAGTCGCCACCTCGCAGGGCGTGGGGCGCCCTCCCTTTCGGTATCCCGCGCCGGCGTCGGCACCGCGGGCCTAGCCTGTTAGGCTTGGTCCCGACAGTTTTTTTGCCACATTCGGTCGGGGCAGTGGCTTGGCGCGCAGGATGGGTGGCGGGGGGCGCCGCGCCCTTTTCGCGCGACCCCGCTGGAAGAGTGTCGGGCCACAGGGCTTGGACACCACCCAATGGTGCCCGTCATGCTGTGCGCGGGCCCACATGGTCCCAGTTCTCTGTTGTTGCTTGGCGCGCGCAAGCCCCGCGGGAGGCCCACGCACGCGGCGACCTTACGCCTTGCGCGCGCCCGCCGTTGTTTGGTGTTGGAGGCGCTGGGCGCGCTCGTTTGGAGCGGCGGCCGGGGGGTGCCCCGCAGTCCTGCTCCCCCAGCCCGCGGCCCGTCCACGGTGCCTGGGCTGCGAGGGGGTTCGCGAGGAAGGTGGCGAGGCAGGATCTCGTGGCGGTTCTTTTGCTTAGTGGGCGGGGTGCTTATAACCCCTCTTCCCCAGCATCGTATAGGGAAGCAGTCAAGGGATATTCTGCTAGGGCCCTGCTGTAACGGGTGGATTCCTGGGCGCACCGCTCGCTTGCTGCCCCTGTCTCTCCCCCTCCCCTCCTTCCCTCTTCCGCAGCGTTCTGGCTTCGAGCACGTGGTTGCATCTCCTTTTCCTTCCGCCCACCCTACGGCCCTACGGGCCCGTTCCTAAGCGAGCGGGCGGGGTGCCTATAAACGGCAGAACTCCTTTGTTTTTCGCCATTGAAAAATGGCCCTGACCCCTCTTCACCAGCATCGTATGGGGAAGCAGTCAAGGAATCCATTTGTTGTCAGGCATGTGGCCCACTGCACTTTGAAAACGTATTTGCCAACGTCTCGGCTCTCTTATCGCTGTCAACGAACCAGCTTTGGCATCCTTCATTCTCCCACGAATTGTGTCAAAGTGTTTCTTCAGTTTTCTTTTTTCGGCCCAGTCGCCGTCAGCCAATCGATTGTCGTGCCAGAGTGTTCGATCTGTTTTGACTGATGCCCTGACCCGTCCGCAAAATCCCCGAGCGCGAAATCCTTGTCTCGTCTCAACCGTGGAGCAATAATAGTAGTAGTTAAAAAGAATATGCGGGGGAGGGGAAAGGGTAGGGAGGTGGAGGGAAGAGGAGGATGATGAGGAGGAGGAAGAGGAAAACCAGACTAAACCAAGACGCGTGGACGATGTTGTTATACATCCTCCAGGCTTCCTCTTCATGGGTCCATGCGTGAAGTTGTTTTCACTGTTGAGAAGTCCATTTGGAAGACAAACGTGTGATAATCCCCAACCATGCCAACACACCCTTCCTTGGACTTCAACGCCGCGAATGAACATAACTGTTGCGTCCTGGCGGCTGCGAATCATGCCAGCAAGTGTTTCTTGGGACGTCAACACGGATCGACGTGACTGTTGCGCCCTGACAATTCTACGTAAATGGCGCTGGACATCAAACGTAAGAATCCTTGAAGCTGTGGTAAATGTTTAAGACGAGCGCGCGCGGCCCCAAGGCGAGAGCCAAATTTGGAAAAAGAACCGCCCTCCATCCGAGAATCTCCCCCACACTCTTAACCGAATGTGCGCGGTGCTGAAGCGAGAGCCACATTTTGGAACACCACCCGCCCCCAATCCGTGACACAGCCGCAAACTTGTTAGACGAATGCACGCGATGCTGAGGCGAGAGCAATCTTCGCAAAAAGGAACCACTCTCCACACATAAAGCGTTCGCAGACTTTAAAGGCCAATGTTCCTGTTGCTAAGGCGAGAACTACAATATGGAAAGGAATCAGCCTCCATCCGTGAAGCTGCTGCAAACTATTAACACGAATGTGCGCGGCGCTACCGCGAGAGCCACATTTTGGAAACGGCCGGCCCTCCATCCAGGAAGCTGCTTCAAGTTTTTAAAAGCTCCGGGGTCATACGTGGTGGGGAGGTCGCTGGCGACACGCCCGGCGAGGTGGGGCGGGCTCGAGCGTGCTCTCACAGAGCCTGACCGGGTCTCGGAGGCACGCCGCTGGCAGATCCAGAACGCTCGGAGGCTGCAGGGTCCCGTTCCAGGAGCTCCAGAGAGCCCCTAAGCTCGTCTCGCCTTCCTTTCCCATTCCAGCTCACTCCCACCCTCGCTTTCGCCCTCCCTTGTTCCTCTCCCCTCCCTCCAGATCTCGCCCGTTTGCGGGCCAACCTCTGTGGTTTGACCGGGCCTCCGTCTGGGGCCATAGTGGCGCAATCTTTGAGCCATCAGGGGCCCATCTTGGGGCATCGACGGGCCGTCTGGGGGCCTTTGGAAAGAATCTTGCGAGCTCTGGGTCACATGGAGCCATCATGGACACACTTGCGGAGATATGGGGGCCACCGTGTGGCCATCTTGGGGCTTCGCCGGGCAATGCTAAGCAGCACGGGGTCATTTGGGGGTCTGTGGGGACTGCATTTCGGCAGTCTTTGGTAATTTAGGGTCATCTTGGAACGCCTGGGGGGCGCATGGAAGCTGTAGTTGAACCTCTTGGGAACACATCGGGCGGCTTACCACAACATTTGAACACATCTTGTGCTTCGTGCCTCCTGAGTGGTTGTTCCTTGAAGACAACCTTCGAGACCGTGGGAGGCATCTGGAGGCTTTGGAAAGGCCCTGAGGAGCCTTGGGTGACACTGGGAAGCCCGTGGAAGCCCTGGAAGGCTTTGGAAGGATTTGGAGTTCTTGGAAAGCCCTGAGGAGGCACTGCGCAACCAGGGTTGAATGAATATGGTCAGGGGGGGGTTCGGGGAGAAGCCCTCCTTCAGAAAAGGCATTGCTGACGGGAACATAGCCAGGTGGTAGCAAAACTTCCATCGAACCAAGGGCGCATTCAGCAACAAGCACAACCTGGATTCGTGGAATTCCGTACACCACACATAGGTAATAACTCCGATGAACACAGGATGCGCAGGACTTGATGGTGACCAGCGCACAGATCACCTGTGTACAACAACGTTCCATGGCGCTCCACATGCAGAAAGCATTCGTGAAACATTGGACATGCGAACCTGCAAAGAGCATTCATCCGCACAGTCTGGTAGCAGCGCAAGGCGGGAGCCAGTGGATTATATTTGTACCGCTTTGTCGGTGCATGTATGTGCACGTATGTGTGTAGCGGCATGAGTGCTCGGCCCTTAGACGCGCGTGCGCGCCCGTTTCGTTAATCTTTCTACGCTCTGTCGCTGCGCGAGGGGCGCGACGGCAACATGTGTGTGTGTGTTTGGGTGCGTGTGTGTGTGTGTGTGTGTGTGTGTGTGTGTGTGTGTGTGTGTGTGTGTGTGTGTGCGTCTTTGTGTGTGCGTCTTTGTGTGTGCGTCTTTGTGTGTGTGTGTGTGGTTGTGTGTTTGTGCGTCAGTGGGCAGCAGTGTCGTTGGAAATGTGGGGAACGCATGTGTTGTCTAATAACTTAAACGCCAACGGCCGCCGCAGATGCAATCGTTGGACGCCGCTCAATTCGTAGCGTGTGAGTTCCGTTTCTCAGTGGTGAGTCATGCAGCTCGCTACTATTTGCAGCGGACTCGGTCACAAGGCCAGGTGCGAGTTGCGTTGTCTGATTTCTGTCTTTCTCCAGCCGCCGCCACGGTTGTGGCCGAGCGCGCCAGTCTATAGTTGATCTGCGGGGCCATGCTTTACGTGTGAGTTTTTACTTGTTCGTTCCGCCCATTGCGGTCAAATCTGAGCAGCTGTCAGTCCCTCCTCGTCCCTCCGTCTCGGATCAAGCCTCGGCCTCCGCTGACCCCCCACGCTCGCGAGCTGCCCAGCGCCTGCCACCCGTCAGCATGGCCACCATGCAGATGCCCCGCGAGGTGGAGGTACGCATCCGGGCACTCCCCGGGAACAGGGTTTGCGCGGATTGCGGCAACAAGAACCCGCAGTGGGCGAGCGTGACCTACGGGTGCCTGATGTGCCTCGAGTGCTCGGGGGCCCACCGATCCATGGGGGTGCACCTGTCTTTCGTGCGCTCCGTGGCGATGGACTCTTGGACCGACCAGCAGCTGCGCGCCATGGAGCTCTCCGGGGGCAACGAGCAGCTGGTCCAGTACTTCGGCTCCAACGGCATCGAGAAGGGCACGAGCATCCGGGAGAAGTACGGCAGCAGGCCGGCGGAGATCTACCGCGACCGGCTGGCGGCCCTCGTTCGCGGCGAGGAGGCGCCTGGGTGCGAGCACGGCGGCCGTAGCGAGGCGCTCGCTCCCGGCCCTGCCCGCAGCGCCTCCTGCTCCACCGCCGCCTCCTCCGGCAGCCCCGCGAGCCCCAGGAGCGCGAGGGACTTCAACTTCGACGACTTTGAGGATTGGTTCGGGGAGGCGCCAGAGGAGGGAAAGCTACCCATGCCGCCACCATTCCCCCGTCGGCACGGCTGAATCCGCCTCGAAATCCTGCACCCCGTTGGAGAGGTCCAGGGACCAGAATTTGAGAGGGGATCAACGCGAACGCATTTCCATACTCGGTGCCGCAGCGTGCATGGCGGCGCCGCCACAGAGTCACATCCGTGGCGGGGTATCGGTATCTCCTTGCCCCCCCAAGGCGTGCAGCGCCACCGCCAGACCGAGGGCGCCCGCGCAGCAGCAGCAGCAGCAGCAGCAGCAGCAGCAGCAGCAGCAGCGCGCGCCGCCCGCGGCGCCCGCGGCCGCTCGGGTTGCACAGCCGGGGGCGCGGCGGCTAGCCGAGGAGCCCAAGCCGGCGCAGGCACCCGAGGATCAGGGGCATCGTCAAAGGTCCGTACAGTCAGGTGCACCAACCAAGACAGTAGGTTGCCAGCAGGTGTCCCGCGGAAATATCTTTTCCCCCGATGGCCCTGGGGACCAGCAGAAGGCTTGTGGCACCTTCGGAAGCTCAGGGATCTTCGACAAACATGTCCCTGAAATTGCCCAAACAGCGCTGTCACTTACGGGTTCTTACCTACGGGTTCTTACCTCACTAAGGAATCGGATGGGTCTGGCGAGGTTTCGCCACGTTGCCGCCCGTGGCCGCCCCGTGCGCTGGGTGGGTCCGACGAGGTTTTGCCACGTTGCCGCACGTGAACGCCTCGTGAGCGCACCGTGCGCACACGCCACATAGCTCACATACAGCTCGCACCACATAGCTCGCGCCACATAGATTGCACTGCAGAGAGTCTCCTTTTCTAAAATGGAATTCGGATCAACCGCCCCCCACCCCGAGGCCGGGTCATCGACCCCCTGGGGATGTGCAAGTCACATACGATTCTGCCACATCGTTCATTTCAAATATGAACTCGGACCATCCCAGCCAAGCCGGGCTCGCCTCCCCCCACCATCTTCTCCAAAAAACATTATGCGCGCATGCTCGTTCATCAAAACATCGGTAATTTCGAACCCCTTGCAACATCGCGTGCGCGTCGTCGCGAACGCATGCCGGAATCTTTCAAACCATCGGTTTCGTACGGATTTCAAGACCATGTGTCCGAACACCTGTAACAACACCCAGATCGTTCAAGCAAAACTCTGCGCGTGTGCTCTAGCGAAATCTTGACAAGACCGCGCGTTGTTGTCCCAACGTGTTCATCGAATGCGATCAAACGGACATCTCGCGCGTGCTCGAAATCATTTGAACGCCCTTGCGCGCGTGCTGGGGGGTGGGGCACGATCCTCGCTAAATCATAGCATGCTGGCCATTTGCGCACATCGGCCGCGCGCGCATGTCGAAACCCTTCCAAAATTTTCATCACCGACGTGTGGACACCACTATCTTCATCGGCGTAATCAGCATCGGCGCCGTCATTGTTCTTGCCGTCGTCATCGTCATCGTCATCACAAGCACCGGTACAATCATCATCGTGTCTGTCGCCGTCGACGTCGCCATGATACCGCGCCCGCCCTTGTCACCGACTCGCACTGAAGTGCCCGCGCTTGCGCGGCCTGCAAAACGAGCTGGGGAATCCCGAGCGGTCAGCGCCACCGAGGCCGCGCTGGTCGCGCCAGACTAGCTGGCCGCTCTGCGCGCGAACCTGCGCGCGCTAGTGCGGCCGCAGCGATGCGCCAATCAGCATTAAGCAGTCATCGCAATCGCCGCCGTATGGGTTTTGCAAATCGAGTTGTGGGTGGATGGAAGAGATGATTGCGCGAGCATTGGGAGTGACAACTCATTGCGGGCCAAACATATTTCCACCACATACATTGCACCATATAAGTTACATTCCATAGCTCATACCACATTGGATGTACCTCATCCATTGCACCTTGTAGATTGCACCCCGCAGCGCACACCACATAGTTCAAACCACAGACATTACACCGCATATATTGCACCACGTAGCTTGCATCACAGTAGATCGTGCCATCATATTCCACCACGTAGACTGCATCCATTGGGCCACATAACTGACACCCCACAGCTCACATCACATACGTCACACCTCATAGATCCCAGTGTGTTGCCCGCGCATCCACAGTGCAACATGTGATTGTTTGGGATCCACGTTGGCGAACATTTCTCGTAGCGAGATGTCTGATCGCATGTGCCAACTGTAGTCTCCGGGGGGGGACCCATGAACCCGCTAAAATCGCCAATGTGTGTCGCCGAGAAGCACGTAATAGCCCACCCCACCCTGGAGCGTGTGGCTTCGCTACGGGGGGCCTATCGCCAACTTGTCGGCGATGTATCGCCGATTCGAATTCGATGCTCCCCCCCTCCTTGCGTCGGTCACCCCCCGCCCTACCGTCACCCTCAGAGGACATGGAGATCCTGGCCATCAAGCGCATGGACCTCAAGGCCGCACCGGCCAGGCCGAAACTGCGCGTGGAGCCGCCTGTCGGCGACGACTTCTTCGCGTCTTTTGGCCTGAGCTGAAGGCCTGGGCGAGAACTGCTCGGGGGGCCCAGCCGTGGCCAGCGGCCTGCCTTGGCTGCTTGCGAATTCGTACGGGTGGCATGCCTTGAGTGTATAGTAGCGCATTCTTGCTGGCGCACACCGAAGCCCGTCCAGATAGCCTTTGTGAGCCTTGCTCCGGCGAAGATACTGCATTCCCGTAAACTGTTTGGGAGATCCGAACGGATTTCTTGGAGTGGCGCTGGACTCCCATGTCCTGCCGTGCGAGACGCGCCAGGTGCCGGGCCGGAAGTGTCGCCAGGGGGCCCAGCGCCAATCCGCGAAATCCGCGAGGATCTCCGAACATTTCTGCTTGTGTAGCTGTGTCTATGACAGGAGAGTTATGTGGCCGCGCACCTGTGCACAATGCTGCGCGTGCGTGCGGCTGCCGTGCATTCCGTGGCCCGCCACAAAGCGTGGGCTGCTAACTGGCGTCCTGCGAACTGGCGCGCGCCGATGCGGCGCGCAAGGCAGCCGATCTTGGCAGAGTGAGCCTCCTTTTTTCCTTCCTCCTGCCTCCCTCCATCACTGCCTTCGGAAGGAGGATCAGGGAGGAGGATGGCAGGAGGAGACTGGAGGGAAGGAGGAGAAGGGGGCTGGATAGGAGGACGAGGGCGGGCCGCGACCCTGACCATCCACCGCGAGGAGGCGGCTGCCGTCTTTGGACAGCCCTCCGCCCTCCGCCCTCCTTCCTCCCTTCTGCTGCTCGTGCCACTGCTGTCAAGACATGCTCAAAGAAACCGGCCATCTGCTGATTGGGGCTGGCTGTCCTGAAACTCGCGCATAGGAGGGGTGTGAGACTTTGGCTGGGGTAAGCGGTAAGCCTGATTACTCTGCGTTGGTGTCAGACACTGTCTTAGTTTGTCTAGTGGCGGCATCGTGTTTTAGATATTGTGGCGCAATGCAGTAGCTCGCCCCGGCACGTGTCGGGAGTCACGCAGATCATTCAAACATTTGCTCCATTCGTTTTTGCCAGACATGCTATCTGAGACTTTCCGGGAAGTTGGCCCAGACGGAAGTCCCTTCGCACATGCACGGGGTTGTTCACGCAAGGTTGGCTCTGCGCGTGATGACTAGATATATGAACAAATGTTTGCCGAGGCAATTTAGTTGAACATGTGTTTACTCGTAGCTTAGATTGTAGCAGCAAAACTATGAAACGGTATTGGAGGCATGGCCCTGCGCTCTCAGGAATGGGTTTCCAAGATATGTTGGAGATGCTTCAGAGGAGGATACTTCAGAGGAGCAGGAGGATGAGGAGGAGGATCAGGAAGAAGAAAAAGAAGAAGAAGAAGAAGAGATGGATGAGAAGGAGAGGAAGAAGACGAGAGCGAGGAGCAGAAGGAGGTCGAGGACGAGGAGGAGGAGGAGGAGAAGGATAAAGCGGAGGAGGAGCAGGATGACAATCAGCGGCAGCAGCAGCAGCGGCAGCAGCAGAGCATTGTGCCCACTGGCGCCCGAGAACGGTGCACGCGCACAGCCATGTGCGCACGCCGTGCACTGCCCCCCCCCCCCCCTGTACGTTCGGTGCTGCTTTCGATCCTGACCCCCAGAGGTCCCCGCGAATGGCCCCAGAGACCTCCGGAGCCCGAGAAGGGCTAGAGACGTCCGAAAACCATCACCCTCGACCCTCGGGTCGAGGGCACAGCTTGGCACACCTGTCATCCACCTGTCGTCCAGCAAAGCTGTTCGCCCGCGCAGCTCTGCTCGAGCTGCTGGCTCGGCGTGCTCGATCGGGCGGCTCGAGCAGGCCTGGTTGTGGGCAGACCTCGCGGGCCCCCAGCCACTGTCATGAGAAGCAGGTTCACACCACGACATGGCCGTGATGTAGACGCGAATGGATATGGTGATGTTGCGTCTTTGCCGCCACCCTCGGAATGATGCACTCCAGCGGTGTGCGCAGATCTGTATGTGTCTTCTTGTCTGTAGCTCAGCCCGGCTTGAGCACTGGTCCCCCCCCCGCCGCAGGCTCGCGCCCCTTCCCGCGTGGCGTGGCGCCGTGCAGGGCCCGTGCGCCCAGCTAGACGTCCAGATCCCCGCCCGCCCCGCGGGTCGAGGCGTACCCTCTGGGGCTCCGGTGGCGTGAGCCCAGATCTCCGATTTTACGATTTGTTAAACCGCGGTTTCTTCGTCGATTTTGCCCTTCGGGGGCCCGTTCTCGGCCCCCGGGGCCATCAAACATAGATCCAGGACGAAAAACTGCCATGGGGAAAGCGGTCAGCTTTGATTGGGGCCGCGGATTGGAAAACACATCTCGCAGATGTCAGAGAAGGATATCGGCCAGCGGTTTTCGGGTCGGGCGGGGATAAACCGTTCTGCAGAGCGTTCCGGGACGGTCTCGGAGCGTCCCAGAGCACTCTGGAACGGCCGCGGCGCTCGATACATCCTCCAGGACCGCCGCACCTCAGATAGACCCCCGCTTTGTGCCAGTACGATTTGTCCCAGTTCTGGCTTCGTCTTAGGCTTCTCTCAGTCTCTCGGAGGCGGCCAAGAGGGGGGTGATAATCAGGGGGGGGTATCATGGCTTGCCCCCCCCTTCTTATTTCAATGCGTTCCTCGGCCCCCCATGGTCCGCCCACATGCCTCGGGCTATGATTTGCGAACCCCCCTCTTGGACGCCCCCCTCTTGGACGCCCCCGGGTCTCGGCTACCGGGGTGCATCTGGTGGGCGGCCTCAAAGCCCAGGCGTGGCCGTCCATGTCGCGACAGCGGAGGGCCTGGGTGAGCGCGCCGACGGCGTGCCCATTACATTGACGACGGCCAGGCGATCGTTCGGTTCAGGGTCGTGAGAAGGAAGAAGGATGGAGGAGATGGAGGAGATGGAGGATATGAAGGATATGGAGGATGGAGGAGGAAGAGGAGGATGGAGGAGGAGGAGGAGGAGGAGGCGGAGGAGGAGGAGGAGGAGGCGGAGGAAGAAGAGGATGGAGGAGGAGGCGGAGGAGGAGGAGGAGGAGGCGGAGGCGGAGGAGGAGGAGCGGAGGAGGAGGCCTTCCGCATGGCCGCGCTTCAGGCGGGGACACCGCGGCGACTGGCCGCGCTCGGCGGCGCATTGCCCTCTGGGCGACGCGCGCGGCGCGCCTGAGCGGGCGCTGCTAATGGGCCCTGAGGCGGCGCGCGGCGCGGCTGTGGTGGCGCCCCCCAGGCCGCCAGCGCGGGCTTGGCGCGGGGGCGCCGCGGCGCGGGGGCGCGGGGGCAGCAGCGGTACGCGCGGGACTGCAGGACTGCTGCCGCGGAGGAGGACGGGCGGCGCCAGCCCGACAGGGGCCGGAGGCGCCGGGCAGGCTAGCTGCAGCGCGGGCGCGGGCTGCGGCGCGGGCGGGGCCCTGGCCGCTGCCGCACGGTCGTGGGAGCGGGCTGCTACGGTGTGCGGAGCGACTGGTCGCGGCGCCGCGCGAGCCGGCCGGGGGCGCGGGGGGCGTGACGGCGGCAGCCGGGCTTCGGGGGCTACGTGGTCGTCCTGGTCCCCGTGGAGTTCCCGTATAACGAATTCGATAGGCCCGGGCTGGCAGACCCCTCCGCCTTGGGAGTGGCCGCTGTCTTAGACAACCGGACACCCCTGGGGGAGCCGCCGTCTTTGTGGGACAGCGGAGGTGTCCGCGGGCTCCCATTCAAAGAGCGCCTGGCGCGCGGCAGACATGCGGCCGCAGGAGGCGGAGGAGGAGGCAGAAGGAGGATCGAGGAAAAAGAGGTGGAGGAGGAGGGGGCGGAGGAGGAGGAGGAAAGGAGGAGGAGGAGGAGGAGGAGGAGGAGTGCGACAGGGAGGAATTATCTATAAGGAAAAGGAATGGAGGAAGAGGAGGAGGAAAAGGAGGAGGAGGAGGAGGAGGAGGACCAGTGTAAATTCAAGACTCATCAACGATGTTGACAGAAACCCTCCCTCCGAGATCCCTCTTCACAGGCCCCTATAACGAGGTCATTTCCACTGCGGGAATTGCCCCGTTGGGGGACACATGTATGAACATCTTGAAGCGTGCCAAAGCACCACTCTCATGACTTCAACGCCACGAGTTAAAGTGGCTGTGACGTATTGGCGATCCTGAGTCGTGCCAGATCATCATTCCTGGGACGGCAAGACCGCGAGTCAACGTAACTTCTGCGTCCTGACAGCCCCGAATCGTTCCAAACACCGTTTCTGGTATTTTAGCCATGAGCATCCGTGAAACTCTAGGAAATGTTTCGCACGAGTGTGCGCGGCGCTGAGGCGAGAGCCACGTTTTGAAAAGAACCCTCCTCCATCCGTGAAGGTCTTGCAATTTTGAAACGGATGTGCGCGGAGCTGAGGCCAGAGCACATTTTGCAAGCGACCCGCCCCCCATCCGCGAATCTTTGGCACATATTGTAAACGAGTGTGCGCGGCGCGAAGGCGAGAACCACAGCTTGAAAACCACCCGCCCCCAATCCGTGAAGCTCCTGCATTTTTTCGACAAGTTAGACTGGCGAAGAACCCAACCATATGCAGTTGTGAGTACCGCAGCTGTGGGTTTCATCTTCAGTGGAACTCCCCATAGGACCACGGAACGTGTGAGGGGTGAGCCGAGATGGGTGCCATTGGGACTTTCTGTGAAGCTCCCTATGAGGCCATGAAACACGTGCGGGGTGTGCCGACATGGGTGGCGGAAACGCATGTGAGGGCCGCCACTGGGGCGTCCAGTGGAGCTCCCTATAGGGCCACGTAACATGCGGGGGGGGTGCCGGGATGGGTGGCGGAGACGCATGTAAGTGCCGCCATTGGGGCCTTCGGTGGAGCTCCCTATGGGGCCCTATGGGGCCACGAAACATGTGAGGGGTGTGCCGAGTTGGGTGTGCGGGACGCATGCGGGCGGCGCCACTGAGGCTTTCGGTGGAGTTCCCCATGGGGCCACGAAACGTGTGAGGGGCGTGCCGGGATGGGTGGTGGGGACGCATGTGAGCGCGGCCACTGGGGCCTTCGGTGGAGCTCCCTATGGCGCCACGAAACGTGTGAGGGGTTTGTGCCGAATTGGGTGGGTGTGCGGGACGCATGCGAGCGCCGCAATTGGGGCCTCCGGTGGAGCTCCCTATCGGGCCACGGAATTTGTGAGGGGTGTGCCGAATTGGGTGTGGTGACGCATGCGAATGTGATCGCCGCCACTGAGGCCTTCGGTGGAGCGAGCTCCCGAATGGGGCCACGAAACGTGTGAGGGGTGTGCCGAATTGGGTGTGCGGGACGCATGCGGGCGGCGGCACTGGGGCCTTCGGTGGATCTCCCTATGGGGGCCCGAAGCGTGTGAGGGGTGTGCCGACTTGGGTGTGCGGGACGCATGCGTGCGGCGGCACTGGGGCCTTCGGTGGAGCTCCCCTATGGGGCCACGAAGCGTGTGAGGGGTGTACCGACTTGGGTGTGCGGGACGCATGCGGGCGGCGGCAGTGGGTCCTTCGGTGGAGCTCCCTATGGGGCCACGAAACGTGTGAGGGGTGTGCCGAATTGGGTGTGCGGAACGCACGCGGGCGGCGTCGGTGGAGCTCCCCATGGGGCCACGAAACGTGGGAGGGGTGTGCCGAATTGGATGTGCGGGACGCATGCGGGCGGCGGCACTGGGGCCTTCGGTTGAGCTCCCGGTGGGGCCACGAAATTAGTGAGGGGTGTGCCGACTTGGGTGTGCGGGACGCATGCGGGCGGCGGCACTGGGGCCTTCGGTGGAGCTCCCTATATGGCCACGAAGCGTGTGAGGGGTGTGCCGAATTGGGCGTGCGGGATGCATGCGGGCGGCGGCACTGGGGCCTTCGGTGGAGCTCCCTATGGGGCCACGAAACGTGTGAGGGGTGTGCCGACTTGGGTGGAGCTCCCGAATGGGGCCACGAAATGTGTGAGGGGTGTGCCGCCGCCCGGTGATGAAGATGGTGGGAGGGAGGAGGGGGGAGGAGGAGGAGGAGAGGAGGAGGACGCGGGGCGCTGTCTTTTCAAACGAGGACCCAACACCACAGGATGGTTGGGAAAAAACGAAGAA
This sequence comes from Prorocentrum cordatum, assembly GCA_963575745.1. NCBI lineage: Eukaryota > Dinophyceae > Prorocentrales > Prorocentraceae > Prorocentrum > Prorocentrum cordatum. The sequence goes on from CAUYUJ010002447.1 coordinate 553,935, forward strand.
ACTAAACAAAACAAACCAAAACGAGTGTGCGCGGCGCAGAGGCGAGAGCCACATGTTGAAAATCACCCGCATCCGATCCGTGAAACTGTTGCACATGTTTAAATAGAATGTGCGCGGCGCTGAGGCGAGAGCGACAGTTTGAAAACCACCAACCCTCAATTCGTGAAGCTGTTGCAATGTTGAAGATGAATATTCGCGGCGCGGAGGCGATAGCCACATTTTGAGAACCACCGGCACTCCATCCGCGAGTCTCTAGTATGTTTAAAAACGAATATGCGCGGCGCGGATGCGATATCCACATTTTGATAACCACCCGCCCTCAGTCCACGAAGCTTTTGCACATGTTGAAACAACTGCGCGCGGCGCGGAGGCGAGAGCCACATTTTGAAAACGACCCGCCCTCAGTCCGTGAAGCTTTTGAAATTTGTTGAAACGAATGTGCGCGGCGCAGAGGCGAGAGCCGCATAGTGAGACAACACGCCCTCCATCCGTGAATCTTTTGCAATGCTTGAAACGAATGTGCACGGCGCTGAGGCGAGAGCCACAGTTTGAAAACCACCCGCCCTCCATCTGTGAAGGTCTTGCAAATGTTGTAAACGAGTGTGCGCGGCGCGGAGGCGAGAGCCACATTGTGAAAACGACCCGCCCTGCATCTGTGATTCTGTTGTCAATGTTTAAGCACAAAAGGCCATACATGGTGACGAAGTCTCCAGCGAAACGCCCTGCCCGCCCTTTCGATTGCCTTCGGTGTGCGACAGGGAAGAGCTACCTTTCAGGAAAAGGAATGGAAGAGGATGAGGAGGAGGATGAGGAGGAGGAGGAGGAGGACGAGGACGGGGAGGGGGAGGGGGAGGAGCAGGAGGAGGAGGAGGAGGAGGAAGAGGAGGAGGAACAGGAGGAGAAGGAGGAAGAGGCGGAGGAGGAGGACGAAGAGGAGGAGAAGGATAATGAGGACGAGGAGGAAGGAACATGGAGGAGGAGTAGGAGGAGAAGGAGGAGCAGCAGGAGGAGGAGGGGGCGGAGGAGGAGGAAGGAGGAGGAGGGAGGAAGATGGAAGAGGAGGAGGAGAAGGAGGAAGAGGATGGAGGATGAGGAGGAGGAGGAGGAGGAGGAGGAGGAGGAGGAGGAGCGTGGTCGCTTCCCGCCCTTTTTTGCAAGGGAGGCCAGGTGAAGCGGGGAGTTCTGCGGACGGTTCTGGCGCGCGGGGCCACGAGATATTGGGCGCCCCAAGGGCCGGGTCCAGGCCGAGCCTGAGGCTACCAGCGCCGCGCGTGAAGGGCCTCGCGCTCTGAACGCGTCTCCTCTCCTTCGCCTCACTTCGCGGCCGTGTTCGTCTTTTCCAGCCTCTTCAGGTTCGCAATCAGCCCTTCCGCGGCCATGATGTTGCTACATGGCGTTTCGTGCCCTCGCGCTGCCGCTGACAGACAAAAAGTCCTGGTGCTCCCCCCTGACGGGTGCGGGTGCCACGAGTGGCCACACCGACCCCTGGCAAGCCCGGCTCCTCTGCCCGCCTTCGGAACACCCCCCCTTGCCACTTGCCCATGTGCCAGAGGAGACACGCGGACCACCGCCGCCGAGAACACCTTAGGGGGAGTCCGACCCCTGGGCGGTGGCACGCCCGTGCATCGAGCGTCTTGGGGGGAAAGATGAGGCTTGGTACGAGAGGGGTCGGTTTGGCCGCGCCCAAATGTGGGCCCATCCTCGCGTTCTTCGCTTTGGGCGCGGGGGGGCATTCCCAGCGCCGCGGCTGGGCGCAGCTCCTGCAAAACGAGCAGGATGGCACTGGTGATGCGCCGAGGGCTGGGGTTGAGTTGGGACAGGAGGTGGAGTGGTTGGTTCTGGCGTGGGCGTCAGCGAAGACGAGAGTGACGAGGGCCAGTCTCAGGTGGACCTAGACCTCCAGCGCAAATCTGGCATTTGCTTTCTTGAGGCGCATGCGATCAACTCGGTTCCCCTTCATCGTCAGCGCTGTGCGGGTCGGCGGCACCTTACAGTTATTCGCTGTCGCGTCCCTCTTCGCCGAGGACCCGAACGCGCGGTTTGGCCCCCGCTGGCGCCGCGCCTAACGCGGACACAGTGGCCCCTCCCGTCCCGTTCCGCCCTTCCCCTCCTTCTGTGCGCCCTTGCTTGCGGTTCACAGGGCAGGGCGGCCCGCAGATCGGCTCATCAGCCCAGAGGGCGCCCCTCGCTGGCACACGGAGGAGGAGGAGGATGAGGAGGAGGAGGAGGAGGAGGATTTGTGGTCGATCGAGTGCGACGTTCCGTTTTCGTGTTTTTCATGGGACGGGTCGCGGCGAAGACGCTGCAGCCCCTTAGCGTGCTAGTGTTGTGCAACGTCAAATGACTTTTGTCCTGGGCTCAACGCGCGTACAATGCAACACGCGTGCTGCTAGCACGGCCCTCTGTGGGGCCTCAGGGGCAAAAAGCTGCTGAGGTTGGGAAGTGTTGCTGCAAGCCCCCGTGTGCTGAACTGCGTACGCAACTGTCTTGCCAGAAACCGAATCGCTGGTCTTCACAGGTTGTTCGAAGCAACGCCGATGGGAGCAAACGCGTGCACCACTGGACTTCTTTGAGCAGCAGGGCCAGTCGTCCGCGAGTTGGCCAGGCGGGAGGGGAACCCAGAGACAGATTTCCGCAGGCGGGGAACGTGCAAGCGCGCCTCGAGGCGCAGGCGCCGAAGCCAGGATGTCCGAGCTGGGGCTTCGGGCACGTTCAGGGCAGTCCTAAGACGTGCTCAGTTGTGGGAGCCTTGTATGCCGCCTTGTGTACGTCTTCAGCGTCGATTCGCGCCGAGGAGCGTCTGGTAATCAGTCGATGTATTGTGGATTAGCGTCGGCTAACGTCGATTAGTGTCGATATGGCGCCGTTCGCCATCGATTAGTACCGACCAGCGTCGATTCGCGTCGGCCAGCAAGATGGTACGGGAGGCTCCCAAGAGCTGCCACCGAAGACGTGCAGCCATCCCAGGGCGTCCTTGAGGCCGCTTCGTGTCGTGTCGACGCGGTGGCGACCCCAGCGCGGGCGTCCAAGGTTGAAGGCCGACGGCAGCCCAGAGTCGGCCGCTGTCGAATGATTTGCGCCGTCGGGAAGCCGCGATCGCTCAAGGTTGAACGATCCACGCGGTGTCAGAACACCCCCCCCTCCTCCAGGGTCCGCAACCCTCCCAGGTCGAGAACTGCGGCAGGAGATCTTGCTGGCGTCCCAGAGTGCGTGCGTACGACGTCCCCACGCCCTCGGCGTTAGCCCTTGCAGAGTTGGCTAGGGCGCACACCCTTCGGCAAACAGAGGTACCGACAAGCACCAGCCTGAAAATGGAAGAGTTTCTCGGCAAGCTCATCATCAGGATGTTCGGCCAGCCTTGGTGTCGTTTTGAATCATTGCTCGACGCGTGGGTTGGCCCCGATGTCGACGGACTCAGTCGGCTTTTGATGATAATGGTGGTGATGGTGATGGTGACGGTGATGGTGATGACTATGACGATGATGGTGATGCTGATACTGATGATGACGATGATGATGATGAGGAGGAGGAGGATGACGATAGTGATGGTAATGGTGATGGTGATGGTGGAGGCGATGATGATGTTGATGGTGATGTGGGTCGTGATGATGCTGATGATAAGGATGATGTTGATGGTGGTGGTGATGGAGATGATGACGGTGATGGTTATGTTTATGAGTTGATGTTGTTGTTGATGGTGATGACGATGATGATGATGGCGATGGTGGTAGTGATGGTGTTGATGATGATGCTGATGATGGTGATGGTGGTGGTGATACATCGGCGCTCCGAAAGTTTATTCCGACTTGAGAGGCACGGCGCCGTGCGAATGCAGAGCAAACGCTATGCTGGAAGGGCGCGGCAACGCGTGCCTCCTGGACAGGCGCGAGCAGCCGCGCCCCCGCGCGAACCCCGATCCAGCGCGGGGCGCGCTCCCGTTTGACAGTGGCTCACCCGGGAAACCGTTTCTTATGCAGGAAGTCCTGCACGGTCGGCCCATCGGCGGCTCCTTCGGACGAGACTCGGAACCACCGAGAAACCGTTTGCCATAGGATGTTCTAGGCGGGTTGCCCATGTTCGGTTTCTTCGGAGTGGACCCGAAGACCTCGAGGTCGATGTTTTTGCGAAAGGTCCCAGGCGGTTCGCACATTTCCGGGTCGTTTGAAGTGGACCCGAATTTTTGTTGGCACGCGTCTTTTTGATTTGGCCACTTTCAGATAGGTGGATAATATTTTCGGGTCGTCGCATGACCGAACCCGGAAGTTTTTTGTTGGAAATCGCATGCCGTTTGCTAATTTTCGGGTCAGTACACCGTTTGGGATTCAAAATCTTAAATTGGGAGCCCGATCCCGCGACCCCGGGAGGGGGTTAGGCTCTGCCCTTGCATTGTACTGGGCCCCTCCGGCCAAACGGGGCGCTGGGCTGCCCATCGGCGCGCCGACTGTGCCCTCGCGACATCGCCCCCGTTCGCCCTCGGGCCCCGCGAGTACTATCCTGCGCGCGCCATCCCATATGGCCCCGGCGAGCACGGTGGCGAAATCGGGGAGATTTTCGGATCGGCGCAGTAGTAATGGTGATGGTGATGGTGCTGATGATGATGATGATGATGATGGTGATGATGATGCTGCTGGTGATGCTGATGATGATCTTGATGCTGACGACGATGATGATGCTGATGATGTTGATGATGATGTTGATAATGATTAATTCTTTACGCTTCGCGTATCCCCACCAGCCCATCTCACAGCAGCAACTCTTGCGAAGCATGCCGACAGTCGTGTTTTTCAGGCGTGCGTCCGCTTGGCCCCGCATATCTCCCCTGTTCCTCCTTCCTCCCGCCTCCTTGTACATCCTCCTTGTGGGGGGAGCGGGAGAAGGACGAGGCGGAGGAGGAGGGAGAGAAAGCGCTCCTCGTGATTTGAGTCGTTTGGGGTTTCTCGTCCTGGTGTGAGTCGTTCGGGCCCTTCTTCCTGGTGTGAGTCGTTCGGGCTCTTCGTGGTGTGAGTCGTTCGGGCTCTTCGTCCTGGTGTGAGTCGTTCGGGCTTCTCGTGGTGTGAGTTGTTCGGGCCCCTCGTCCTGGTGTGAGTCGTTCGGGCCCCTCCTCCTGGTGTGACTCGTTCGGGCTCCTCGTGGTGTGAGTCGTTCGGGGCCCGCGTCGTGGTGTGAGTCGTTCGGGCTCCTCGTGGTGTGAGTCGTTCGGGCGCCTCGTCCTGGTGTGAGTCGTTCGGGCCCCTCCTTGTGGTGTGAGTCGTTCGGGCTCTTCGTGGTGTGAGTCGTTCGGGCCCCTCGTCCTGGTGTGAGTCGTTCGGGCTCCTCGTGGGGCCTCTTGGGGGCCTCTTGGAGCCTCTTGGGGCCTCTTGGGGGCCTCTTGGGGGCCTCTTGGGGGCCTCTTGGGGGCCTCTTGGGGCCTTGGGGCCTCTTGGGGGCCTCTTGGGGGCCTCTTGGGGGCCTCTTGGGGCCTCTTGGGGGCCTCTTGGGGGCCTCTTGGAGGCCTCTTGGGAGCCTCCTGGGGGCCTCTTGGGGCCATCTGGGGGCCTCTTGCGACCGCCTCAGAAGCGCAAATGAGCGCTGCCCCCTGAGAAGGACAAAATGAGCCCAAAACCCTTGTAACATCAATGATTCTGCTATGAAGGACGATGAGCGCGGCCCCATCAGAAGGCCAAAATGGGGCCAACACCCTAGTCAAATCAATGATTTCTGCTTCGAAGAGGAGTAGAGGCGCCAAACTCCCCCCCCCTGGGGGCCAGAATCCTAGTGAGGGTCGTCGTTTTTTGGCCCTCCCAGGAGTCGAAAAAAGACCCCCTTGAGTACACTCGGCCCGCCCTCTCCAGGTCCAGGGGAGGGGGTAGGGGGAGGGGTACCCCCCTCCCCGAAGGGGAAGATAGGGGGTTAGGGGGTTGAGAACAGAGAAAGCTCGCTAAACCACTCACGCCCAAAGGGCTGGTGGGATTAGATGATGATGATGATGATGATGATGATGATGATGATGATGATGATGATGATGATGATGATGATGATGATGATGATGATGGTGGTGGCTGTTCGTTTCTGGTTTTACGATGACGGCCAACCAGTTATCTTGTTGATGATGGTCGGCACTACTTATCGCTCCTGCTCCCCAGCGGGTGTTGCTTTTCGACCTCTTCTTCAGCGTATTGGGCACAGCATTTCCGTGTTGGAGCTGAGTGTTGGAGCTGAGCCCAGCTGGACTACCCACCCCGGGGCGCTCACGCACCGCCGGCGGCGGGATCAACGGCCGTTCTGGCATCGGAGTGATCGGAATGGGCACGGAAAGAATGATCACACAGGCCGACAGCATTTCCTGATCATTTTGAACATGACTCGCTGTCAGTGTCGCCGCGGACGTTGTCCATTTGAGACAGAAGGCCGCCTGCCCAACAGCGGCCGCTGTTGCTTTTGGGCAACATGTGCTGTTGGGCACTGGTTCATTCCCAGCCATCCTGTGGTGTTGGGTCTTCGTTTTGAAGACACGGTCCCCGCGTTCCTCTCCTTCCTTCTTTCCTTTTTCCTCCCCCTCATCCTCCCTCCTCCCGACACCCCCCTCACTTTGGCACACCCCTCATACGTTTCGTGGCCCCATAGGGAACTCCACCGCAGGTCCAAGTGTGAGCGTTCGCATGCGCCCACCGCACCCATTATGGCACACCCGTCACACGCTTCGTGGCTACATAGGTGGCCCCACCAAAGGCCCAAATGCAAGCGTTCGCATGAACCCACCGCACCCATTTTGGCAGGCCCCTCACACGTTTCGTGGCCCCATAGGTAGCCCCACCGAAGGCCCAAATGCCAGCGTTCGCATGCGCCCACCGCACCCATTTTGGGACACCCCTTCGCACTTTTGGTCGCCCCATAGGGAGCTCCACCGAATGTGGTGCACACAGCGACGGTGCCCACAATTGCAGATGGTTGGGCTTTTCGCCAGGCTTGTTTTCCCCTTGCCATCCTGTGGTGTTGGGTCTTCGTCTTGAATAGACAGCGCCCACGTCTCCTTCCTTTCTTCTTTCCTCCTCCCTCCTTCCTCTCATCCTTGCCTCTGCCATCCGCACCAGTCACCCACTTTGGCACACCCATCACACGCCTCGTGGCCCCATAGGGAGCTCCACCAGAAGCCCCACTGGCTGCGTTCGCATGCGCCCGCCTCGCCGTTTTCGGCACACACCCCACACGTTTCGTGGCCCCATAGGGAGCTCCACCGGAGGCCCCCCGTGTTGCGTTCGCATGCGCCCGCCGCACCCTTTTCGGCACACCCCTCACACGCTTCGCTGTTCCAGAGGGAGCCCCACCGAAGGCCCCAGTGACTGCGTTCGCATGTGCCCGCCGCCGTAATATCAGTACACCCCTTACACGTTTCGTGGCCCCGCGCGGAGCTCCACCGAAGGCCCCAGGGGCCGCCTTCGCATGCGCCCGCTGCACCGATTTCGGGACACTCCTCACACGTTTCGTGGCCCCGCGGAGAGCTCCACCAAAGGCCCCAGTGGCTGCGTTCGCATGCGCCCGCAGCACCCCTCTCGGAACACCGCTCACACGCTTCGTGGCCCCATGGTGAGCTCCACAGAATGCCTCAGTGGCTGCGTTCGCATGTGCCCGCCGCGCCCGTTTCGGCACACCCCTCACACGTTTCGTGGCCCCGTAGGGAGCTCCAACGAAGGACCGCGTGGCTGCGTTCGCATGCGCCCGCCGCACCGATCTCGGCACAGCCCTCACGCGCTTCGTGGCCACATGGGGAGCTCCACCGACGGCCCCAGTGGCTGCGGTCGCATGCGCCCGCCGCACCGATTTGGGCACTCGCCTCACACGTTCCGTGGCCCCACAATGTGCTCCACCGAAGGCCCCAGTGGCCGCCTTCGCATGCGCCAGCCGCACCCATTTCGGCACACCCCTCACACGTTTAATGGCCCCGTCGGGAATTCCACCAGGCCCCAGGTGGCTGCGTTCGAGCGCGCCCGCCACATCCATTTCGGAACACGGCTCACACGCTTCGTGGTCTTATTGGGAGCTCCACCGAAGGCCCCAGTGGCTGCTTTCGCATGCGCCCGCCACACCCGTTTTGGCATACCCCTCACACGGTTCGTGGCTCCACAGGGAACCCGACCAAGGCCCCAGTTGCTGCGTCGCATGCGCTCGACGCACCCGCTTCAACACACCCCTCACACGTTTCTTGGCATCAGAAGAAGCTCCACCGAAGGCCCCAGTTGCTGCGTTCGTATTCGCCCGCCACACCCATGTCGGCACACCGTTCACACGTTTCGTGGAACGATAGGGAGCTCCACCGAAGACGATACCCACAACTGCGTTACTCACCACTGCTTATGGTTGGGTTTTTCGCCAGGCTAATTCCGTACTCCTTTCGGGCGTCCAAAATGGCACGCCGAGCGGCGTACGTTCTCGTGTCACCTACGGCGGGCGCACAGCGTCAGTACGGGAAAGTGGCACCAACACCAGCAGCGAGCAGGGAGATGCCAGAGCGTCCTGCCCCTCTGCTCCAGCAGCCCAGGGTTTCATCCGACCAGCAGGGCGAGGGAATCAGCGGCATCACGATTCTCACTGGCTACCACGCGCTGGTGCGGACGCTGCACCCACACATCCAGACGTACCCGGGCGGAAGGAAAGTCAGCAAGCTTTGACGAATCATCGAACCCAGCTATGGCGACAAGGATGCGGCCTGCCCAGAGTCGTTCTCCCCAAGAGCCACATTCAGGGATGGTTGAGAGTGCTCCCAAGTGGAAACGAAAAAGCACGATTAATAACGAGGACAAGCACGACGACGACGATGACGAAATTACCAGGGACGCAGGCCGTCTGCTCGGGCAGCGGGCGGGATTGCCGAAGGGTGGGTTTGGCGCGGCCTTGCGAACCCGTACTTTCAGGGCCGCCCATGGCACAGCTCGCGTCGCGCGCCTTCTAAGAATATTTGTCCCACGCGCGAATATGACCCGCCGCGCAGGCAGCTAACGAGTTCGATGCTGGCCCGCTGCAAACGTCTCCGACGGTGGGTTCCCCCCCACCCCCCTTTCACACACACACACACACGCACGCGCTCACTCACTCACTCACTCACTCACTCACACACTCGCACACACACACACACGCACACGCACACGCACACGCACACACACACACATACGTACACACACCACATACATACACATACACACACCACACGTGTTTCGCCACCGCGTCAGCCTTGTAAGTCGAGGCGGTTATAATACATTGTAGCGTTTTGCGGCATTTCTGTCAGCCCAATTTTGGACAACTGTCGGCGCTTGCTCATGAGCCCTGCTGCCCACACAGATCGGCTTACGTCGCCCGCTTTGCGACCACTGTGGGAACGACTAGAGAAGATCAGCTTTTCTTGGAAAGGGCATCGGCCCAGGGCTAAACCTGTCCCCAGTGCCAAGTTCGAAAAGGGCCAGCGAACGTCTCTTGCGATGAATGACGGGGTCGAAGAGGGCCGGCGAACAAGTGGCACGTGCGCCATGGCTCTTGCCCAAAAAGGGAGGGGGAGGAGGAGGAGGTGGAGGAGGAGGGGGGAGGCTCCACTTGGGGGCGCTGGGGACCACTGGGGGGCGCTGGGGAGGCCCCACTGGTGGGGGGGAGGGGTGCGTCGCGAAAAATAAACTCGTGGAAGGGGGGGGAGAGGGTGCGTCGCGAAAAATAAGATCGTCGGGGCTGGGGGGGGCCCACTGGGGGGCGCTGGGGGCAACTGGGGGGCGCTGGGGA
>CAUYUJ010002447.1:563775-586275 GCA_963575745.1 Prorocentrum cordatum
GGCGGAGGGGGCACTGGGCGGGCGCTAGAGCCGCGGGGGGGCGCTGAGACGGCGCGGGGGAGGGGGCGGAGGGGGGGGGGTGCGGTGCCGAAATAAAGTGGTCGGGGCGGAGGGGGCGCTGGGCGGGCGCTGGAGCCGCGGGGGGGCGCTGAGACGGCGCGGGGGAGGGGGCGGAGCGGGGGGGGGTTCGGTGCCGAAATAAAGTGGTCGAGGCGGAGGGGGCACTGGGCGGGCGCTGGAGCCGCGGGGGCGCTGAGACGGCGCGGGGGAGGGGGCGGAGCGGGGGGGGGTGCGGTGCCGAAATAAAGTGGTCGGGGCGGAGGGGGCACTGGGCGGGCGCTGGAGCCGCGCAGGGGCGCTGAGACGGCGCGGGGGAGGGGGCGGAGCGGGGGGGGGGTGCGGTGCCGAAATAAAATGGTCGGGGCGGAGGGGGCACTGGGCGGGCGCTGGAGCCGCGCGGGGGCGCTGAGACGGCGCGGGGAAGGGGGCGGAGCGGGGAGGGGGGGTGCGGTGCCGAAATAAAGTGGTCGGGGCGGAGGGGGCGCTGGGCGGGCGCTGGAGCCGCGCGGGGGCGCTGAGGACGGCGCGGGTGAGGGGGCGGAGCGGGGAGGGGGCGGAGGAGGCACTGGGCGGGGCTGGAGCCGCGGGGGGGCGATGAGACGGCGCGGGGGAGGGGGCTGGAGCGGGGGGGGGGGGTGGGTTGCGGTGCCGAAATAAAGTGGTCGTGGCGGAGGAGGCACTGGGCGGGCCGATGGGGCCGCGCAGGGGCGATGAGACGGCGCGGGGGAGGGGGCGGAGCGGGGGGGGGGTGCGGTGCCGAAATAAAGTGGTCGTGGCGGAGGGGGCACTGGGCGGGCGCTGGAGCCGCGCGGGGGCGCTGAGACGGCGCGGGGGAGGGGGCGGAGCGGGGAGGGGGGGTGCGGTGCCGAAATAAAGTGGTCGTGGCGGAGGGGGCACTGGGCGGGCGCTGGAGCCGCGCGGGGGCGCTGAGACGGCGCGGGGGAGGGGGCGGAGCGGGGAGGGGGGGTGCGGTGCCGAAATAAAGTGGTCGGGGCGGAGGAGGCACTGGGCGGGCGCTGGAGCCGCGGGGGGGCGCTGAGACGGCGCGGGGGAGGGGGCGGAGCGGGGGGGGGGTGCGGTGCCGAAATAAAGTGGTCGAGGCGGAGGGGGCACTGGGCGGGCGCTGGAGCCGCGGGGGGGCGCTGAGACGGCGCGGGGGAGGGGGCGGAGCGGGGGGGGGGTGCGGTGCCGAAATAAAGTGGTCGAGGCGGAGGGGGCACTGGGCGGGCGCTGGAGCCGCGGGGGGGCGCTGAGACGGCGCGGGGGAGGGGGCGGAGCGGGGGGGGGTGCGGTGCCGAAATAAAGTGGTCGGGGCGGAGGGGGCACTGGGCGGGCGCTGGAGCCGCGGGAGGGCGCTGAGACGGGGGGGGCGCATGATGATGATGATGATGGATGATGATGATGATGGTGATTATGATGATGATGGTGATGATGATGATGATGATGATGATGATGATGATGATGATGATGATGATGATGATGATGATGATGATGATGATGATGATGATGATGATGATGATGATAATGATGATGATGGTGATTATGATGGTGAGGATGGTGGTGATGATGATGATGATGATGATGCTGATGATGATGATGGTGAAGGGGGGGGTGCGGTGCCGAAATAAAGTGGTCGGAGCTCTAGAGACCCTGTGCAAGAGAATTAAAACTTGAGGGTGTCCCGAGCGAAACCCTTGTGTTGCAGAACTTGTTGGGAATGCCTCGAGCGAAACGCTTGTTTCGTGTTCTAGATTGTCCTCTCCTGGGGATCAGAATTCAGAGGATCTCCCAAGCGAAATGCTTGTTTTCACGTGCCCAGGTCTTAAGGATGTCTCCAGCGAGACGCTTGGTTTCACGCATCTAGGTTGCCCAGGCAGATGTCTAGCATGAAGATGGATCGATCATGTCTTGAGCGAAACGCTTGTTTTCACGTGTCCAGGTCACCCAGGCACAGCACAGCCCTCGGCACGATATATCGAGATCGATACACTCAGCATTGCAAGTTGGCACGTTCCCTGGCACGTTCCATGGCGCGTCGCGTGGCGAGTCCCCCTGGCACGTTGCGCGGCGCGTCCCCTGGCACGTCCGCTGGCACGTCCATTGGCACGTTCCGTAGCGTGTCCCCTTGGCACGTCCCGCGGTGCGTCCCCATGGCACGTCCCCTGGCACGTCGCCTGGCACGTCGCCTGGCGCGTCCCTTGGGACGTTCCGCGGCGCGTCCTCCTGGCATGTCCCCTTGTCCATTTGCTCTGGGGCAGCTACTATGTGCTCAGGCAGCTCGAGCTTAAGATCCAGATCAGTTCGGTCAGGACTCGGATGCAAAGGAGGACTCGATCCACAACGCTACTATAGAGCACAATCGCGGCATGGCACATCGCAATTCAGCACGGCGCACAACAGCACAGCCCTCGGCATGGTACATCAAGATCAATACATTCAGCATTGGAATCTGGCACGTTCCCTGGCACGTTCCGTGGCGCGTCCCGTTGCGAGTCCCCTTGGCACGTCGCGCGGGGAGTCCCCTGGCACGTCCCGCGGCACGTCCATTGGCACGTTCCGTAGCGTGTCCCCTTGGCACGTCCCGCTGTGCGTCCCCATGGCACGTCCCCTGGCACGTCGCGTGGCGCGTCCCTTGGGACGTTCCGCGGCGCGTCCTCCTGGCATGTCCCCCTGTCCAATTGCTCTGGGGCAGCTACTATGTGCTCAGGCAGCTCGAGCTTAGGATCCAGATCAGTTCGGTCAGGACTCGGATGCAAAGGAGGACTCGATCCACAACACTACTATAGAGCACAATCGCGGCATGGCACATCGCAATTCAGCACGGCGCACAACAGCACAGCCCTCGGCACGGTACATCAAGATCGATACATTCAGCATTCCATTTGCCCGTCGCCCAATCAGGTGTCCTTGAAGCGTTGCCATGCCTTCCATTTATACATTCCTGTCCGGGTTCGTGTGTCGATCATGTTCCTCTCATGATGGCGGGATTGAGCAGTGGATTTTGTCGCTGTCGGTCGCGTGAAATGTCCCACAGTGAGAGGTGATGAGCTGCTGGTTGACACTGAGGTTTGCGCCAGCAGTGACAGGTAAGCTGATGGTTGACAGGTAGGCTGATGGTTGACAGTTGAGCTTAGATGAGTGTAGCTTCTTGGTCTCGCCTCGCAATCGGCTGTAATCACAGACCAGGTAGCGAGTCCAACCCCATCTTTCGATCGATCCGATCAGGGATAGTGTCATTACTGAGGTCACCCACGCGGCCGGCGGCCTTTTCATATCTCCGCCACCAAGCAGCAAGTGTTGCTTTCCAGTCGCAACCAGACAGCCTTCCGGCACGCCGCTGACTCCAACGAGGGATTTGGGTTCGTATCGGACGTTCAAAGGTCTTTTGCTTTTGGTCACACGTGCCGCCGCACAGGAACGTGAGAGCTTGCGGGCATGCCAGGCCTTCGGGCCAGCAGACGGTGACGACTGTATGACTGGCGATGGGCAACCCGCTCCGCCCCCTCCCCGCCCCCTCCCCGCCCAGTCTGCCGCACCACGTGCCCACGTCTCCCGCCCTGGGGCAAGAGGAGGGAGCGGCGGCCGCACCCCCTTCCTCGCACGGCCGAGCCCCATGCAGGGTTGGGGAGGGGCGCCGACTTTGGGCGCCCGCGCGCGGCGTGGCAGCACGGCAGGGCAGGCGGGGCTCGCGGCGAGCGCTCTGGCGTCCGCGCAGGGAGGCGGGCCTGGGGGGGGGGAGCTGGGCAGACGGCAATGGGGGGATCGAGGACGGCAGGACAGTGGCCCTAAAGACCCCCTAAACTGCCACCGCGGGGGCCCAGCAGGCGCACGAAAGGCGCACGCTTCTTCACCCCGCGTGTTTGTGGCAACCCCTTCAGCAGAAGCACCTGGCAGAAGGTGCACCTTTCGTCGAAAGGTGCGCGTTCCTTTACCCCGCGTGTATTGCACCCCCTTGAGCGAACACCTGGCAGAAAGCAGCAGAGCAGAGCACTGCTGCCGCCAGTGCGAACCTGGAGGGGGGGGGGGGGCGGAGCGGAGGGTAGAGATAGGAGGAGGGTAGAGATAGGAGGAGGACGAGGAGGAGGAAGAAGAGGAAGGAGGAGAAGGAGGGGGAGGAAGAAGAGGAGGAGGAGGAGGAGGAGGAAGGGGAGGGGGAGATGGGAGAAGGGAGAAGGAGGAGAAGGAGGGGGAGGAATAGGGGGAAGAGGGAAGCTACAGCCTCACCTTGCGCCCCCCTCTTCAGGTGATCATCGTCACCATCGGTGGTTGTCCCATCTTTCTCCTCTCCTTTCCTCTCGATTTTTGTCCGCCCTCCCCAGCACCAGCTGGTTGGAGGGCCACCGAGGACGCCAGGGCTCGACCCAGAACCGTCCGCAGCTTCGAGCTTCAAGGAGGAGGGAACACCACAACCGCTGAGGATGCGATCGCATCCGCTCGCGCGTCACAACATATCAAGTGGAGCCTCGCCGGACTCTCAGAGTTCTGGCGCTGCCCGAGGCTTTGCGCTTTAGTGCGGCAGGATAGTCCAAATGGAGCAAGACCGCGGACGAGGTCGACCCCGCATCCCTGAACAGTGCTGGGAGGGGGTCCGCGGGGGGATAGGGGAATCCAAGCCGAGCTTCGCAGCGAGAAACCTCCGAGAGGCATCAACGTGAGCGGTCGCCGCCACCCGCCCGCTACGGCGGGACGGGTGCACACCTCGCAAAATCCAAGCGAACTGCTGCTCGCGGTCCTCGGAGCGAGCCCCCGAGCAATCGAACACGAGCGCACTCCGACCCCAAGGTGCCCCTCCCCCTGGGTGGCCGACCGAGCCGCAGCTGGCGCATACAGCTGTCGGCCCCTCGGCGGCCTCGTCGGGGCCGCGCACTGGGGCCTCCGGACAAAGATGGCGACGCGTTGGCCCTCCATGGTCGCGAAAGGCCCAAGCCTCTTCACCTGGGGGAGTGGCTGCGCCTTTCGAAGTGTTCGTTGTGGCTCCGACTGCCTGCGCCCGCTCCCCCTCCGTCCGAGCTGTCCTCCCGCCCTCAGCGACGTCGTCGACGGACGATTGGCCCCCAACCCCTCTCTCAAAATTTTCACGGAGCTCCGGTGGGATATCAGGTCCGAGCTCAACGTGCTTGAGCCAGTCCAGGGAATTGTTGTCAAAACCTTTGCCGTCGGCTCCGTGGGCCTCCTGGCGGGCCCACTTATTGCGAAGGCCTTACCGCTGGTGCAGCCGAGCCTGAAGGGGGACGACACCGACGGCGACGCTGACGTGGGCCAGAGTCCTCAGGGACGCTTCTTGGGCTCTCTTGAGGAACCTATCGGGGGCCTCTGGAGAGGAATTCTGGGGTCTCGTGGGAGCCTAGTGGGGGTCTCTTGGGAGCCTCTTGGGGGCCTCTTCGGGCTTCCTGGGGACCTCTTGTGGGCCTCTTGGGGCGTCTGGGGAACCTCTTGGGGCCTCCTGGCAGCTTCTCGGGGCCAGGGGCTCGAAATGTCCGTTCGGGTCCTCCGTCTGGGCACGCTCTTGGATCCGTCTTGGGAGCCTCTTGGCTCTTGGTGGGCCCACTTATTCTAGCGGCGAGCAAAAGCTTGGGCACCTCGTGGCAGCCCAGAATTACAAGGCGATCAGCGGCTGTACACCTGTCAAGTTCGGCTCCGTGGCGGGCGAACTCGTCGGCCGCGCGTTTACCGAGGGCAACGAGTGAGCCTGCCATCTAAAAACATACTTCTTTGCAATGGGTGGAGTCTTTCACAGGCTCGATCACATCAATCTTGTCAGAAAATCGGGTCCACCAGTGGGCCCGCGAGTTGCTGGGCCCCGCGGCGGACCTAGGTCCTGGGCGCACGGGACGGCTCATACACAATCTATTTGGAGCTGGTGGCCCCGGAACAGCACCACATGTATTACGAGCTGGAGGACGGCATTGTCCTCTCCGTCGCGGGCCGCCTGGAGCGGCGCCTCAGCGAGGGGGACGGTCCCCCATATACAGGACAGCACGTGCCCCCACCCGTCAGGAGGAGGAGGAGGAGGAGGAGGAGGAGGAGGAGGAGGAGGAGGACACGGCCCGCGCGCAATTACCACAACCCGCACGCCCTGTAGAGAGGATTGGAAGCTACGAGCGCCATGAAAGCGGCACCTCACCAACGACAACATGAATATCTTCACGCACAACACCGCGACCACAGGAGACGTCGTCATCAGCAGGATCCCCTCTTCAAAATGGAAGACGACGAGCCCAAGTCACCGCTACCACCAGGGCCGCCACCTGACAGTGCGCAGGGCCCCACAGGACCCTGCGCCCCTGGGACCTGTGAAGAAAATCTTCCCTCGGTTGGCCTAGCGCGCACATGCCGAGACGACCAGGATTCTCGGGCCCTCATTCCCTTCCCATCCCAGGCGCCAGGAAGGTGACGTTCCGGGTCCGAACCTGGCCTGGCCAGTAGGGGGGGACCTTGTCCTCCCAGCTTTGGCCGTCAACCCCGCTGCCCCCTTGGATTCGCCTCCTGCCCCTTGTGCTCAGGCCCCAGTGCCGCAGGAACAGGAGTGGGAGGAGCAGAAGCATGATGACCAGGGGAAAGCGGAGGACGGGGAAGGAGCGGGGCGACAACAATAATGAAGGACTCGGGCCCAGAAAAGTGTCCCGCGTTGTGGCGAGAGAGCCATTCTGAACGGCGGAGCGAAGCTGCAGCGGGAGTACTGCCTTGCAAAGTAATAGAAATAGCCGAAAACGCTCCGAGGTAACGACGTACCAACAAACTAACAATAGTTGAAAACACCGGACGGCTCGCCCCTTGGCCCACCGCCAGCCCCTCGCAAAGGGGCGAGCATATATGCAGGCGCAGCACCGCGCTGGATGCGTAGCCTTCGGCTGACCGCCCGTGTGCGGCACATGGTGCTGCTTGGTTAAGTCTGGGAAATATCCTCACCGCCCTTGCTTAAAACTTCCAGCGCCATAACCTCACACCCCTCGCTTACAACTACCAGCAAAATACCCTCACGCCCCTGGTCTCAAACTGCCGGCGAAATATCCTGACCCCTTGACCTGAAACTGCCAGCAACATGTCTTCACCCCCTGGCCTAAAATTGCCAGCAAAATATATTCTCACCCCCTCGCTGAAAACTGCCGTCGAGATAACCTCAACCCCCTGGCCCAAAACTGCCAGCGAAATATCCTCAACCCCCTGGCCTAAAGCTGCCAGCGAAATATCCTCACCCCTTGACTTAAAACCGTCGTCGAACTATCTTCAACCCCTGGCCTCAACCTGCCAGCGAAATATCATTAACCCCCTGAATTAAACCTGCCAGCGAAATATCCTCATACCCCTTCTCTTAAAACTGCCAGCGAAATATCCTCAACCCCCTGGCCTATCCAGAGAATATACGAACACCCTTCGCTTAAAGCTGCCAGCGAAATATCCTCGTCCTTTGGCCTAAAACTGCCAGCGAAATATCCTCACCCCCTCGCTGAAAACTGCCAGCGAAATATCTTCAACCCCCTGGCCTAAAACTGCCAGCGAAATATCCTCACCCCCCCGGCCTAAGACTGCCAGCGAAACATCTTCACATCCCTCGCTTAAAGCTGCCAGCGAAATATCCTCACCCCTCGCTTAAAACTGCCAGCGAAATAGCTTCACCCCCTGACTTAAACCTGCCAGCGAAATATCCTAACCCCCTGACCTGAAGCTGCCAGCAAACTGTCTTCACCCCCCTGGCCTAAAACTGCCAGCAAAATAGATTCTCACCCCCTCGCCTAAAACTGCCGACGAGATAACCTCAACCACCTGGCCCCAAACTGCCAGCGAAATATCCTCAACCCCCTGGCCTAGAACTGCCAACGAGATATCCTCATACCATGGCCTAAAACTGCCAGCGAAATATCTTCAACTCCCTGATTTGAAACTGCCAGCAAAATATCCTCACCCACTGGACTAAAACTGCAGCGAAGTATCCTCACCCCCGGGCCTAAAACTGCCAGAACACCCCTCGTTTAAAACTCCCAGCAGCGAAGTCTCCTCGCCCCCTGGCCCCAAACTGCCAGCGAGATAACCTCAACCCCCTGACTGAAAACTGCCAGCGAAATATCCTCACCCCCGGACATACAACTGCCAGCGAAATATCCTCAACCCCCTGGCCTAAAACTGCAAGCGAAATATTCTCTCACCCCGCGCTTGAGACTCTCAACAAAATATCCTCATCCCCTTGCCTAAAACTGCCAGCGAAGTATGATCATACCATCTCGCTTACAATTGCCAGCGGAATATCCTCACCCGCTGGCCTAAAATTGCCAGCGATAAATCCTTCACCCCCTGACTTAAACCTGCCAGCGAAATATCCTCACCCCCTGGCCTACAACTGCCAGCGAGATATCCTCGCCCCCCTGGCCTAAAACTGCCAGCGAAATATCCTTCATCTCCTGACTTAAACCTGCCAGCGAAATATCCTCATACCCCTTCTCTTAAAACTGCCAGCGAAATATCCCCTCGCTTCAGGACGAAATATCCTCGCCCCCCTGGCCTACAACTGCCAGCGAAATATCTTCAACCCCCTGGCCTAAAACTGCCAGCGAAATATCCTCACCCCCCCGGCCTAAGACTGCCAGCGAAATATGTTCACATCCCTCGCTAAAAACTGCCAGCGAAATATCCTCACACCCCTGACTTGAAACTGCCAACGAGATATCCTCATACCCTGGCCTAAAACTGCCAGCGAAATATCTTCAACTCCCTGATTTGAAACTGCCAGCGAAATACCTTCAACCCCCTGGACTAAAACTACCAGCGAAACATCCTCGACCCCCTGACCGAAAACTGCCAGCGAAATATCCTCGCCCCCTCGCCTGAAGCTGCCATCTAACGGCTTTGGTGATTCAGTTGTTCTGTCAGCTCTGTCAGTCTACTTCCAGAAAGTCAAATTACGGATTGCGCCCGTAAATCGTGTGTGACTCGGAGAGGGCGACAAAATAATCAGCACGCAGCCGGCGGAGAGAAAAGAACAGCATTCATATCCAGCAGTCGTAGAGGAAGACAAGCGCGTTGTAGGGCCCCAGAGGCCGGAGCGGGTGGCTTCGTGAGCAAGATCGGGAGCGATTGCGGGTTTCTCGTCCCGTCCTCCACCCTGTCCTCATGCTTCTCTCCGTCGCCCTCCCTCTCTGGAGCCTGCCGCCACACTTCGCTCGGAGGCCTCTGCCTCGAGAGAGGGGTGAGAGTAGTGTAGGTTCACTGGACCCAGGGGTAAGTATGAAAGGGCAGGCAGTGCAGGTGGAGGAGGAGGAGCAATAATAGTAGGACAAATAGTAATAAAAATAAAAATACTAATAACAATACTACTACTAATAATAATAATACTAATACTAATACTAATAACAATACTAATAATAATAATACTAATACCAATACTAATACTAATAATAATAATAATAATAATAATAGCATGTGGATGATCAGGAGGAGGAGGCGGAGGAGGAGGCGGAGGATGAGGAGGATGATACGGACGCGCGTCGCCGCATGCAGCCTGAGTCCCGCTATTTGAAGGCTTACATTTTGAGGCGCAACTGAATGAAAGCGTGGGCCGCGTTCACAGCTGCGCCTCTCGTGACCGGCCCATCTTCTTTTGCAGAACCCAGTTCTTGGCTTGGGTGGCACCATCTCCGTTTCCTCTCCGCAGCGGCTCCCGTTGCACGTAAAGTGCCCATTTCTACATCATGCTTCATCTCCCTTAGTCTTTCAGCGAGCGGCCCAGCCGCACCGAATTTGATTCTAATTCCGAGCAGAGGACTGTCTCAAGCAGCAGTCTTTGTTGCGGCATTCCGAGGAGACAGAGCGCGAGGAGCAGCAACGGAATCAGCCGGAGGAGCAGCAGCAGGAGGAGGCTGAGAGGGAGGGTGGTGCAGGAGCGGGGTGGTGGACCGGCGAGCCTCTGCCCTCCGTGCCTGTCTCCCTGCCGGCGCGCCTCGGTCTGCGGCCCAGGGGCAGCCAAACCCCTCGCGGGCCGAGGCGCCCGCAGGCTGGAGCTTCTGCGCGGTCCGCTCTGAGCCAGGGTGCCTTGCGGCAGGACGGTGACCCCCGCCAAGGGTGTCGCGCCACAGCTCTCAGGACCGCCGCTCGTCGTAGAGAGCCCTCGTCACCACGGCTGTGTCCCCCCCGACATTCCAGTCAGAGCGCATCCCAGGAGAGGTCCAGGGAGTAGCGGTATCGGTCCAGTAGCGTCGCCGAGCACAGATTTCTAGCAGGCGAAAGCATGCAGTGATGGGCAAGCCAGGGCGAATGGTTCGGTATTGGCCCAGGCTTCTGGACATCTCAATGACTGACCAGGCGGGGCAGGGAGGCGAGCGCTTAGGGGTAGGTTGCCCGATTCGCGTGTAACGGACGTGGGTCTCTCCAGGCGAGTTTGGAAAGCGAACGTTCACTAGAAGAGTTTCTATTGTGGGGGCGTCCTCCTCCAGCTACGGTCCGTTGGTCCGGGAGGCGATCAACGAGTTCGATATCGTAGGGAAGTTTCTTTCTGCGCATGCTTCAGTTGAAGCCGCCGCGCTTCGGCCTCAGGTATTCCAAACATGGCGGGCAGAAAGCGTTACAGGGTAGTTTTCCTCCCCTTCCCATCCCATCCGCCCTCCTATCGCCTTAAGCGAGGGGCGCCTGCAGCATCTCATCGAATGACGGCTCTACAGTTGATTACAGTAAGGCTGGGTTGGAATTGCATTGGGTCCATTTCACGAAATTTTCCCCTGGGAACGGCAGTTGGGTTCCAATGTATGTTCGAGTACATCGAAGGGCACTTCGGAAAGAGGGATGGCCACAGCCCCTCATCAAGTGACCGCGCCAGAGTCAATAGCACGAGGACGGACTGAAGCTGAAGGGGCCCCACGCGAGCGGCTCCCCACGAATGGGCCAGCGCAGGGAAGGGTCGAGCTTGCTCGTGAGAACGCACCCTCGGGAGCTACGCACAAGCAGTTTGCAGTGCTCACGGTCAGTTTTGGAAGTGGGTTGGTTTGTGGAACATGCGCACACATTCACACGGGTATTCAGCATGGCCGATTGAATGTAGCAGGATTATTTCGAGGGATCCGCGGCCGTCTCTGGCAGTGGCGCTTCGTCGACAATCGTGCCACGCCGCCCTGTCTACGCGGAGTAGGTTCGTTGGCCTGGGAAATGGCCGAACACTGATCTGTGCCAAGCAGGCATGAGACGCCCGCCCTGCTAAACCTCGGACAGCACGACAGCGTGGCGCGCCATGTGCTGGCCACTCGCGAGGGCGGCGCCGGATGGCGGACTTCGCGCGCAGGTGGGCCGGGGAGCCAGCTTCGGCGGAAGGCGAGGGGCCAGAGCCAGCCTGTCGGGTCTGTCAGTTCTCTGAGGTCCCAGGGCTGGGAAAATTGAGAGGACGGGAGGGATCTCATGGGCCTGGCGACCCCGAGGGCGCCGGCGGGTTTTGCATCAGCAGGCTGCTTGTGCCGCTGGGAAGCAGTGGTAGGGCGGCAGCGCTGCCAGAACGCCCCGTGTGGACCATTAGGACCGGCTATAGTAAATCGAGGCAGGTCTGCCGTCTCCGCGCGTTCCCTGAACAGTTCCCAACAGGCAGCGATAGCTCCCGTACTTCTGTACTATATGCTATGTTGCATCGGTTCCCATAAGCAATATGCGACTCTGCGGCGCTGTTTTTCGCGCACTCGTTCCAACCTCCTGTGTCTGTCGGCGCGCGGTGCGTGATCAGGAGGGGAAGCGATGCAAACCTAACGCGACCATTCTTCTTGGAGGAGCGGCGGGACACACAGACTGAGCTGCGCGCAGCGGCCGCATTAAAGACGGCAGCAGCCCACCTAGTGGTCACGCCCTCCCTTGCGTCTCATAAAGCAGGCGCATGGTTACAGGGAGCCACCTTTCGACAGAGCGCCTCGGGTAACGCGGCTTGCTCTCGCGGGTGCAGCCAGGAGGATCACCCAGGACGCTTCGCGGTAGCATCGCTGCCCAGCGCCTGGCATTCGAACGTTGGGGCGAGAGGGAGAGGGAGGCAGCGATGAAGTAAGAGAGGGAGGAGAGGGACGGAGAAGGAGGGGATGAGAGGGACGAGGGGGAAGCAAGGGAAGAGGAGGAGGAGGAGGAGGAGGAGGAGCAGAAGGAGGAGGAGGAGGAGGAGGAGAAGCAGCAGGAGGAGGAGGAGGAAGAGGTAGCGGGAACGCTTTCGGAGGTTCAGGATGGGACCAGTGTGTGTGTGTGTGTGTTTCTGTGTGTCTGTGTGTGGGGGTACGAGCGTCGCGGGGCTGAACGGATGCCTATGGTGCTCTGCGGAGATACGGCTCCTCCCGAGTGCGTCGCATGATTGGCCGTGCGGTCTCGCACGGGCTGGGGTGGGTTGTCAGGACCCCGCAGAGCTCTCCACAGGTCTAGCCCTGTGCCTGCAGCATTGACTGGCGGGGCATGCTTCGAGGTTGGTCCAGGGTGGAACAGGATGAGGAGCTCGAGCTCCCCATCCTACTTCCCCTCCTCGTGTTTTCCTCCCGCTCCTCCACCTTCCTCCTCTCTTGCCCCCCTTCATCCCTCCCTCCTTCCTCCCTCCTGCTCCGACTCATCCTTCATCCTCCTCCCCACTCCTGCCTCCTCCTCCTCATCCTCCTCCTCCACCTCCACCTCCACCCTCAACCCTCCTCATTGACCGCCTTCTCTCTCTGTCTGTCTGTCTGTCTGTCTCTCTCTCTCTCTCTATCTTCCCTCTTTCCTATGCTTGCGACCTGTGAGCTGGTCACCCCCTCCCAGCCAGACCATCGAGTTGCCACGCGGAGGTTCTCCCGTCGCAGGCTGAACTTGCCACCGTTCTGAATATGGTGCCTGGAGCCTTCGAGGTTCAAGCCCGTCTGAAGCATCACGGTTCGAGGGTTCGAGGAGGGGTGTCCATTGGACTGTTTTGAACGTGTGGCGTTTTGAGCTTTGGGGCGTAGCGGGTGTTCTCTGAAGCCCTTTTGGATCCCTCTTGCGCCGTCTTGCGCTGTATTGGGCCGTCGTGGGCCCCCAGGAGGCTATCTGTCTTGAGCCGTTTTGGGGCCCTCTTCGCGCGTCTGGGGTGGGTGGGGAATTCCAGCCACACCCTCGAACAGGAAGGTGGTTGCGTGCGGGTGATGCTTGCAATTGTGCTCTCCACCGCGGCATCAGGAACGGCGGCCGACTCGGGCACTCGGGCAGCGAGTGAGGGGGGTGAACTGGAAACGAGGAGGGGAGGGGGTGAAGGGGAGTACGAAGAGGCGGAGGAGGAGGAGGAGGAGGAGGAATAGGAGGAGGAGGAGGAGGAGGAAGAGGAGGAGGAGGAGGAGGAGGGCCTCGCCAACGCACTGCACCGCACGACGCTCTACCTGGCTCAGGTGGCGGTGTGTGCAGGCGTGCCTATGATAGTCGAGCACCTGGCTGGAGCGTGGTGGAAGCCGCATGCAGTCAGCTCTAGGGGGCTGGCCGCGACGCGCGCTCTGGCTTGCCACCCGGAGTTGCGCATCACCATCCCGGACCAGTGCGCCTACGGCGCGGACGCACAAAGGTCGAGGGCGGCCAAGAGAAGGGTGATGCATGGGGGGGATATCGTGGTTTGGGCCATGAGACCTCTCCAGATGTCATGGCGCCTCTATTTCAATGCGTCCCTTGGCCCCCCCTCTGGGCCGCGCACGTGCCTGGGGCCATGGTTTGCGAACCTCCCTCTTGGACGCTCCCCTCATGGACGCCCCCGTAGAAGGCGACCACCTTGCTGACAACCCACCCGCCCGAGCTGGACGAGCTCGTGCACGGGGCCGCGCGCCGAGGTCGCTGCACTCGCCGCGGCGGCCACACGGTGGACCTCGGCCAGAGTGGACGGCGTCGCATTGCCCCCTGAATTCCGACCTGGTCACCGAGATGGGGGCAGAGCGCTCCATAAAACGAGTGCGACTGTAGGCACCTGGTCTTCAGCGACATGCCACGCTTCCCGAGGAGAGGTGCAGCTCGCTGGACACGCTGGTCGTACAGCATTGGGAGGCCGACCTTATCACCGCACATCTGCATTGGGAGCTGCCCTACGTGGATCACTGGTGGCTCTACCACGACAACATCCCCATGCTCGGGGAGATCGGCTCGGGACTCTACCGAGAGCCAGCGCAATACTCTACGTGCGCAGTTGTTCGCACCATGGCAGTACTATCGGGTCGACCCAATCTGGGCCATCTAGTTGCCATCTTGCTGGCAGCGGCTCGGGACCTGATAGACGCCCTACGACAAGACCTGCTCAGAGAGAGCTGACGAGCACGGCACTGATATACATGCTACGATACCCTCACGACCCTCACACCGAGGCTGCTGACACGATTATTCCTCGATTTGCACGCTACGTTCTCCTGGTTCTTTGGACGCTTGCTGGTGGCTGTATGCTGACAGCGATGAGGGGGCTGCAGACCACCTACCCATGGGACGACCACCCTCCACAGCGTGGGCATACGCAGGTGGTGCGCGCTGACAGCGGCTCAGGACTCGCACACTATTACTTGCCATTGCATTGTGATGAGCCTTTTAGGTTTGTCCCGGAAAGGCGGGAGCCCAGGGTTCTCTGTTAGTAGGTTTATTCCCCCTCGGAATCGACTTGAGACGGGCCGGCGGAATTGTTTGCGATAACGAGGTCGAGACGGGCCGGCGGAATTACTTGTGAGGATGTCCCGAGCGAAACGCTGCTTTTAAATCCCGATCGAGAAAATACAGGTTAAAGTAAGCATGTTCGTTTGTTGTGGATGTCTCGAGTGGAACGCTCGTTTTGCAGAATTTCTTCAGGATATCTCGAGCGAAACGTTTGTTTTGTGCTATAGATCGTTTCTCTCCTGGGGACCAGAATTAAGAGGATGCCTCAGGTGAATTGCTTGTTTTCACGTGCCCAGGTCTTGAGTCAATGAGGATGTCTCGAGCGAGACGCTTCGAGGTTGTCTCGAGCGAAACGTTTGATTTGCAGAACTCGAGCGGCCTGGGTGCCCCAGGAGGCCCAGGTGGTTCTGGGAGCCCGAACACAGCGTAATTTACTAAGGAACGTGGCCCTTGGAGCGCGGACGCAGCGTAATTCTAGACGCTTCGCGTATCCCCACCAGCCCGTCCAGAAATGAGTCCCAGGGGAGTGGAGGTTATGAGGGAAGCGGGGGAGCATGCAGAAGAACAAAGGGCGGGGTGAGCCGCCATATACCCCAAGAGGGGGAGGATGTAGGAGGAGCCGTCGTCGTAGGAGTAGGAGGAGGAAGAGGAGGAGCAGGAGGAGGAGCAGGAGGAGGAGCAGGAGGAGGAGGAGGAGGAAGATAAGGAGGAGGATATGGAGAACTGCGAGGACGAGAAGGAGGAGGAAAAGGAGGAGGAGGAGGAGGAGGAGGAGGAGGAGGAGGAGGGGGAGGGGGAGGAGGGAGGAGGAAGAAAAAGAGGAGGAGGAGGAGGACAATGGCGAGCTTGGGGGCCTCTTGGGCCGTCTTTGGGGCCTCTTGGCGGTCCCGGGGGCCTCTTGCGTATCTCGGGGAGCCTCTTGTGGCCTCTTGGGGGTCTCTTGGGAGGCATCTTGGAGGCCTCTTGGGGGCCTCTTGGGGCCTCTTGGGGCCCTCTTGGGGCGCTCTTGGGGCGCTCTTGGGAGCCTTCGAGGCGCTCTTGGGGCCATCTTAGAGGAGATCTATCAAAGAAGGGGGGGTCCCCAATTAGCGCTGCCCCTCTAAAGTGCCTCGAATCGCTTCTTGGGCCCCCCAAGAGGCCAAAATCTTTCCAAAACCTAAGGAAAATCAATGTTTTGTGTTTTCTCGCCTTTTCGCTCTTGGAGCCGTCTTGGGCCGTCTTGGGAGCCTCTTGGGCCTCTTGGGGGTCTCTTGGGAGCCTTGTGGAGGCCTCTTGGGCGCCTCTTGGGGCCTCTTGGGGCGCTCTTGGGGCGCTCTTGGGGCGCTCTTGGGAGCCTTCGGGGCGCTCTTGGGGCCATCTTGGAGGAGATCGATCAAAGAAGAGGGGGTCCCCAATTAGCGTTGCCCCTCTAGAGTGCCTCGAGTCGCCTCTTGGGCCCCCCAAGAGGCCAAAATCGTTCCAAAACCTATGTAAAATCAATGTTGTTTGCTTTCTCGCCTTTTCGCTCTTGGAGCCGTCTTGGGCCATCTTGGGAGGCTCTTGGGGCCTCTTGGGGGTCTCTCGGCAGCCTCTTGGAGGCTTCTTGGGGGCCTCTTGGGGCCTCGTGGGGCCGTCTTGGGGCGCTCTTGGGGCGCTCTTGGGAGCCTTCGGGGCGCTCTTGGGGCCATCTTGGAGGAGATCTATCAAAAAAGGGGGGGTCGTATATTAGCGTTGCCCCTCTAGAGTGCCTCGAGTCGCCTCTTGGGCCCCCCCGAGAGGCCAAAATCCTTCCAAAACCTAGGTAAAATCAATGTTTTGTGTGTTTCTCGCCTTTTCGCTCTTGGAGATGTCTTGGGCCATCTTGGCCGTCCCAACGACCCGCGGAACGCCCCGTCCAGGTCAGTGGGGAGGGGTAAGGGGAGGGGTAAACCCCTCCCCGAAGGGGAAGAAGGGGGTTGGCAGAGGAAACTCCCTAAACCACCTACGCCCTAAAGGGCTGGTGGGATTCACGAGGGAGCGCAGCCCTGGGAGCGTGGACGCAGCTTAGTTTACGATGGATTGTGGCCCAGGGAGAGCGGACGCAGCGTAATTTACGAGGGATCGTGGCCCTGGGAGCGCGGACGCAGCATAATTTGCCGTGGAGCACGTCCCGTGGCACGACCATTGGCACGTCCCGTGGCACGTCCATGGGCACGTTCCGTAGCGCGTCCCTTTGGCACGGCCCGCGGTGCGTCCCCATGGCACGTCCCCTGGCACGTCGCCTGGCGCGTCCCTTGGGACGTTCCGCGGCGCGTCCCCCTGGCATGTTCCCCTGTCAATTAGCTCTGGGGCAGCTACTACGTGCTCAGGCAGCTCGAGCTTAAGATCCAGATCAGTTCGGTCAGGACTCGGATGCAAGGGAGGACTCGATCCACAACGCTATGGAGCACACTCGCATTATGACATGTCGCAATTCAGCACGGCGCAGCGTTGCACAGCCCTCGGCACGGGTACATTACCGTCGGTACTCTGAGCATTGTAACTTGGCACGTTTTTGTGACGTTCCATGGCGCGTCCCGTGGCGAGCCCCCTTGGCACGTCGCGCGGGGAGTCCCCTGGCACGTCCCGCGGCACGTCCATTGGCACGTTCCGTAGCGTGTCCCCTTAGCACGCCCCGCGGTGCGTCCCCATGGCACGTCCCGTGGCACGTCGCCTGGCGCGTCCCTTGGGACGATCCGCGGCGCGTCCCCCTGGCATGCCCCCCTGTCAACTAGCTCTGGGGCAGCTGCTACGTGCTCGGGCAGCTCGAGCTTAAGATCCAGATCAGTTCGGTCAGGACTCGGATGCAAAGGAGAACTCGATCCACAACGCTACAGCGCACAATCGCGGCATGGCACAGCGCAAGTCAGCACGGCGCAGCGCAGCACAGCCTTCGGCACGCTACATCACGATCGATACACTCAGCACTGTAATTCGGCACGTTCCGTGGCGCGTCCCGTGGCGAGTTCTCCTGGCACGTCGCGCGGCGCGTCTCCTGGCACGTCCCGTGGCACGTCCATTGGCAAGTTCCGTAGCGCGTTCCTTTGGCACGTCCCGCGGTAAGTCCACATGGCACATCCCATGGCACGTCGCTTGGCGCGTCCCTTGACACGTTCCGCTGCGCGTCCCCCTTGCATGTCCCCCTGTCAATTAGCTCTGGGGCAGCTACTACGTGCTCAGGCAGCTCGAGCTTACGATCCAGATCAGTTCGGTCAGGACTCGGATGCAAAGGAGGACTCGATCCACAACGCTATGGAGCACACTCGCGGCAAGGCACATCGCAATTCAGCATTGCGCAGCGCAGCACAGCCTTCGGCACGGTACATCACGGTCGGTACGTTCAGCGTTGCGACCTGGAACGTTTTTTGTGACGTTCCGTGGTGCGTCCCGCGGCGAGTCCCCTTGGCACGTCGCGCGGCGCGTCCCCTGGCACGTCCTGTGGCACGTCCATTGGCACATTCCGTACCGCTTCTTTTTGGCACGTCCCGCGGTGCGTCCCCATGGCACGTCCCGTGGCACGTCGTTTGGCGCTTCCCTTGGGATGTTCCGCGGCGCGTCCCCCTGACATGCCCCCCTGTCAATTTGCTCTGGAACAGCTACTCCGTGCTCAGGCAGCTCGAGCTTAAGATCCAGATCAGTTCGGTCAGGACTCGGATGCAAGGAGGACTCGATCCACAACGCTATAGAGCACAATCGCGGCATGGCACATCGCAATTCAGCACCGCGCAGCGCAGCACAGCCCCGTGGCGAGCCCCCTGGCACGTCGCGCAGCGCGTCCCCATGGCACGTCCCGTGGCGCGTCGCCTGGCGCTTCCCTTGGGACGTTCCGCGGCGCGTCCCCTCTGGCACGTCCCCCTGTCTACTAGCTCTGGGG
The DNA here is from genome assembly GCA_963575745.1 of Prorocentrum cordatum. Lineage (NCBI taxonomy): Eukaryota > Dinophyceae > Prorocentrales > Prorocentraceae > Prorocentrum > Prorocentrum cordatum. The sequence goes on from CAUYUJ010002447.1 coordinate 582,269, forward strand.
CAGCTACTACGTGCTCAGGCAGCTCGAGCTTAAGATCCAGATCAGTTCGGTCAGGACTCGGATGCGAAGGAGGACTGGACCCGCAACGCAGAGCACGATCGCGGCATGGCACAGCGCAAGTCAGCACGGCGCGGCACAGCACAGCCCTCGGCACGGTACATCAAGATGGGTATTCTCAGCATTGCATTTGCCCGTCGTCCAATCAGGCGTTTTCGAAAACGCAACCATGCTTAACATTTGTGTATTGCTTTCCGGGTTCGTGGGCCGATCGTGTTGGCCATAGCTTGTGGATCGGCGTGTGGATCTAATCGTGGACAGCCTAGCCAACATCTGTAATGAAGTCGGGCTTCGCTTCTGCATCGGTCACCTGCTGCTGCTGCCCGCCTGTCTCACATGTCTTGCGCGAGGACATCCCAGCACCATCGCTGACGACGTCGGGGTTCGCTCCTGCGCCTGACTCCTGCTGCCACTATCCAGCCTTCTCGCACGGGACTGTCCCAGCACCGTAGTTGATGATGTTGGGTTATGTTCATCCTCCAAACCCCTGCTGCCACTGCCAACCCTTCTCGCACGGGACGGTCTCAGAAGTGTAGTTGATGAAGTCAGTTCATGGTATGTTCTCCCGCTGCCACTGCCCAGCTTTCTTGCATTAGTCGGCCCGAACGTTGTAGCTGATGACGCTGGGGCTCATAACTTCTCCAGGCAGGGGCTGCGTCCACTCCCCACCTTTCTCGCACGAGGACGCCCCAGCGCTATAGCTGATGACGTCGGGGCTCGCTCCTGGACCCGGCTTTTGCTACCACTGCCCCGCCTTCTCGCATTTCGCTCCCTCTCCAGTCTCGTGCTGCTACTGCCCACCCTTGTCGCACGGGACGGCCCCGACCCTGCAGGTGATGGCATCAGGGTAAAGTTTGGTCTCTTGCTGCCTCTGATCTCTGTTCCCGCACGAGCAAGGGCCCATCCCCGAGCTGATGAGATCTGGGTTCGCACCATCGCCTGAGGCGCTCATACCTGTTTCAACCACTGCCAACTTCTTGTGCTCGTGGACGCCCCAGCCCGCGGATGGCGTAGGGTCTCCAGTACTCTTAACACCGCCTGCTGCCGCTGCCGCTGCCTGCTGCGCTCCCTGATCGGCATCCCATCATTTTAGGATGCTTGGCATCCAAATTGCCATATTGAGATGCGATGTCCCTGCCTGAGGCTGCCACTGCCCCATCCCTTCTTGAGGCAGCCACTGCATCACCCCTTCTGGAGGCAGCGACTGCGCTATCCCTTCTTGCGGTAGCCAGTGCGCCACCCCTTCTTGAGACGGCCACTGCGCCTCTCCTCCTTGCAAGAGGTCCGGCATGAACTCCTTCTTGGTCTTTCCGTGGCTGTCTTGGTTGGTACCCTGTGTGTCGAGGTCGAACGCCTTCCTCATGCACTGCTGCAGGCATGCGATGCCCCTGCATCGATTGCTGCCTACTGTTCGGGCAGCGTGTCCGGCTCGCCTCGAACTGACCCCGAACCGGCCTCGGCCAGACGGTGTCTTTACCCCGCCTTCCAGAAGTGCCTCGTGACTTGCCTCTCCTCTGCAATCGCACGGTGCCAGTGCTGCGCGGCCAGTCTCTAGTGGGCCCGCCCCGCGGCCCCTGGTGCCCCCCCCAGCGGCAGGCACGCAAAGGGCCACACTGGCCCTGGAGCCAAAATGGCCAGGTACGGCCTCTCCTCGCCCTCTTCGCCCTCCCTCCTCGCCCCACCTCCTCGCCATCCTTCCGGCCGGGCGCCGCCCGAGCCGGGCGGGTGCCTCTCCCCCGAGAGGACGGATCGTGCAAATGCCTCTCGCGGGCTGGCGCCGTGCCCCCGCGGCAAGCGGCATCCACCCCGCGCGGCGGCGGGTCGGGCAGTGACAGGGGAGTCGGCCCCTCCTCCATGAGGAGCGAGGATCGAGGAGTGGGCGGGGGGGGGGGGGAGATCGAGGGCCGAGGCGGTCTCGGAGCGTTTCCGGTGTGCTTTCGGGCCCTCGGGGGTACCCTTCGCTCTCCTCCCCAGGGGGAGGTGGCAAGGCATGTGCAACGTTAGGGCGCGGTACGCTCAGGGGGTAGCGCATCGACCCCATGATATCTCGCCCCGCCCAGGAGCGTCCGGATCCGCTATCGGGGGCCTATCGCCGATCTATCGGCGATGTACCGCCGATTCCAGCTCGATGTTCCCCTCCCTGAGCTATTCCCCCCCTCCCCGAGGGCCCTGATTCTGCTGTAAGGGTTGGACTAATCGAATCCGGGGGTCGGAAATTATGTTTAATCGTTCCCTCCCCATGCGTTCCTGGGCTCGCGCCGTGAAAGCTACGACGGCGAGGACGACGGCGACGACGGCGACAACGACGAATCTCCACCCAAATCGCGAGCCGCACTCCGTCGATCGAGTCCCTTGGTCTTCTGTCATGAGCGCAACCAGGCGCCCTGGGAGTGCCGCGGCTCGCCAGGGAGGGCCTTTCACAGGGCTGGATCTCCAACCCCCCGCTCCACATTGTCAGCCCTCGGCCTCTCTCCCCTAACCCTCCAGACGGCCAGGGGGCCAACCCGAACTGTCGCCCCTCCGTGGGCCGAGCTCCCTCTACCCCTATGGTGGGGGCACCCAGGCTGGCGGAACTATTTTGTCATCGTCCCGCCCCGAATCTTTTTTTAAATCGTTTACCGCTTATTCACATTATCGTTGGCCCTCAGGATGGAGGAGGAGGAGGAGGAAGAGGAGGAGGAGCAGTGTAAACCTAAGATTCATGCACGATGTTGAAATAAACCCTCCATCCAAGCTCCCTGTGCATAGGCCCTTACAACGGTTCATTTCTACTGAGGGAACTGGCTCGTTGGGAGACAACCGTTTGAAGACCCTGGAGAGTGCCAAAACACCATTCTCGGGACTCCGACGCCACGAGTAAGCATGACTGTTGCGTCTTGACGATCAGGAATCGTGCCAGAACACCATTCTTGGGACTCCAACACCGCGAATCAACGTAACTGGTGCGCCCTCACCATCCTGAATCTTTTCAAAAGGCCATGTCTAGCATGCTGACCATGGAAATCCGCGTAATTCTTGCATATGTTTAAAACTACTGCGCTCGGCGCTAAAGCGAAAGCCACATTTTGAAAATGAGCCGCCTTTGATCCGTGAAACTCTTGCACCCTTTTAAAAGCGAGTGCGCGCGGCGCTAAGGCGAGAGCCGCATTTTGAAAAGGAGCCGGCCTCCATCAGTGAAGCTCTTGCAACTGTAAGACGAATATGCGCGGCGCTCAGGCGAGAGCCACATTTTTGGGGGAAACCAACCGCCCTCAATCCGTGCGCGGCGCTCAGGCGAGACCCACATGTGGGAAGCGCCCCCCTCCATCTGTGAATCTGTTGTCAAGGTTTAAGCTTCAGGGTCTCAAGCGAAACGCCCGTCCCGCCCTTTCGACCAGCCTCGAGGTGCGACAGGGAGGAGTTATATATGTGTAAGGAAACGGAATGGAGGAGGAGGAGGAGGAGGAGGAGGAGGAGGAGGAGGACGACGACGACGACGACGACAAGGACGAGGACGAGGACGAGGAGGAGGAGGAGGAGGAGAAGGAATGAGGAGGAGGAGGAAGGGGGGGGGGGCGCCGGCGGGCTCTCTCCGCGGCCGAGGGCACGGTGCCCCGCCGCGGGGGGGCGCGCGCGCCAGCCCGAGGCCCTTCCCGCCGCGGTCGGCCGGCTGCAACCAGAGGGCCCAGGTCGGGGTCGCGTATGGTCAGGAGCGTTTGCCTGCGGCAGGTTCGCGTCTTGTCGGTGCAGCGGCCGCCCCGTCGAAGGCGTTCAAGGCGGAACGCCGCCAGAGGCCCAGAGTTGTCCGATATGGAGTGTCATGACGATCGAAAAGCCACCGATCCTGTCACGGTCTACGCTATGTCAGAAAGCAGCGCATATCGAGAGATGACACTACTCCTCGCGTAATAATCTCAATCGATTAGACTTCTCTTAACCCGGATTTTTATTATCACATTTCGGCCCTCGAC
>CAUYUJ010002447.1:588775-601164 GCA_963575745.1 Prorocentrum cordatum
GAGGAGGAGGAGGAGGAGGAGGGGGAGGAGGAGGAGGAGGAGGAGGAGGAGGAGGGACTGGGGAGGGAGGGGGCCGCGGAGGGAGTCGCTACCCGTACGCGTCACGGTCTTTGAATTGTACATACGCTCCCGCGGGCGGTGCCACAGAAGAGGCGCCGTGAGGCGGAGAGAATCCCCGCAGCCAAGTTCGCTTGTCACCTCAGTGGGGGCTGCGGAGGGACCGCGTGCGACGGGCGCCAGCGCCTGACACGCAAGGCGAAGCTTAGACGGTGGCATCAGCGGTGCACGTCCGCTTGCAGTGTGGGTGGGGCAGGGGGCGGAGATAGGCAGGAGGCAGGAAAGGGCGCCCGAAAAGTTCCGGCCTCCCTACTAATGGGAAGGGGACTCCACGATGCGGCCGCTAAAAAGGCAGAGGAGGAAGGACGCAAGGCGCAGCAAAGCTAGTAATAATGAGCCCGAGAAAGAGAGAGAGAGAGAGAGAGAGAGAGCGAGAGAGAGAGAGAGAAAGAGAGACGCAACAACATATCCCAACGTTATCGAAGAGGCCTACGGCAAACCACCGCCTATGTGTACAAATGTGGGGTCAACGCTTGGCCAAGCAACTGGACTATGTGTTTCATCAGCCGTTGTGGAAAGCCTTGAAGAACACTTGAGGGAGGAAGGGACAGGGAGGATGATGCGGGGGACGAGGAAGAGGAGGTCTCTTCGAGGCCTCCTGGGGACGAGGGCGGGGCCTTTAGGGACATCTGGGGACCTCTGCGAGGCCTCTTGGCCTTCGGATACCGACTCGGGGGTCTCTTTAAGCCGCCTTGCGGTCCCATGGGGACACTGTAGGAGGTCAGTGAGGCCGTCTTGGGGTGGTATTGGGGGCCGTTGTGGGGTCATCTTGCCTTTGGGGGCTTCTGGGGCTCTTTTGGAGATATCTTGGAGGCCGTCTTGGGCTGGCGGAAGCCCGGAAGACGAGGACCCCAAACTCGATCAACAATTCATCGGAAATCAATGTGTTTGGCCCCGTCGGGCCCTCCTGAAGGGCCTCTCGAAGCCCTCTTGGGGCGTCTTGGAGGAAGGTCGTCTTGGGGACTTCTGTGGCCGTCTTGTGCCAGGTCAATATGAGATCCGCTTCGGGCTATCGCGGCCGTCTTGGAGGCCATCTTGAAAGCCATCCTGGGCGCGTTTGGAAAAGGTCCTTTGGGTCCTTTGTGGTTGGCCCTGGGTCTTTCCAGGTGTCCAGCTGGATGAGCCAAGAAACCACTGGGAACTTCTGGGAAGGGCCAAGAAGAGCTTTGCATTTGGTGCGCCAAGCATGCAAGCAAGAGGGGACGGCGGATCGAAGACGCTTGCGGCGAAGGCTTGCGGCGAAGTACCGCCGCCCCCTGTCTTTCGGAAGCGTCTATGTGGCCAAACGTTGGGCCATCATCAGGCCAAGGTATGAGACGATAAGTTCCGCCAGTCGTTGTAGAAGCCCGTGGGAGGAACACTTTGGGGAGGAAGGGAGAGAGAAGGAGGGAGAGGACCATTAGGACGAGGAAGCGGAGGAGGAGACCTCTTCGGGGGCCTCTTGGGGCCCTCCTGGGGCCTGCTGGGAGCTTCCTGGGGGCTTCTAGAATGCCTCTGAGGAGCCTTTCGGGGCCTTCTCGTGGTCATCTTGGGCCGTCTTGGGGCCCTCTTGGGCCCTCTTGCGGGCCTTTTGAGGGCCTCTAAGACAGTCTTGAGGCCCTCTTGGGGGTTTCAGGCCGTCTTGGGGGCTATCTCGGAGATCTCAGGGGCCATCCTAGGCTGTTGAAAAACAAGATAACGCAGAGCATCCTCGAACACTTGAGACACATTCTGATTTTGACATATTCGGGCCCTCTTGGGAGGCCTCTTGGAGCTCTGTTGGGCCGTCTTTGGAGGCTTCTGGGACCGTCGCCAGGCGTCGCGCGGACGCACGACCCAGAGCAACTACCACAGGGGCCAGTACCAGGGCCCGTGGGATATCACCTGGGATTCAGATGTTCCTTCAACTGGTTGTATGTTCGTGTGGAGCAATGTTGAAATCAGGTGGCAGCGTTGGTCTGCCGAGGAATTATGGATACTATCGTTTGTCGTCGTGCGAGGTGAAAAGACAGGTTGCTGGCAGCGGTTCGGCCGCGGTTGCACGACTTGCTGAAGGAGGGCGGGACAAAGTGTTTGCACGTAGACCTCTGCATGCACGATTGACCCCTGGGGAAGTATTTTGGGGGATTCGTCGGTCCGTTTCGGCCCTCCCCAAGGGGGATCTGGCGGGATTATCGGCACCCCCTCCGCTGGCGCTGTAATTTGGGGGGTGGCGCCGGAAGGGGCCAATGCGCCCCGGGGGGGGCCAGGAAACCGCGGCATTCTCTTGAGTGGGTTCGAAGCGTGGGGGCCTACGCGTCCCGCCGCGGGGGGGACTTGTTACTCTTCTCTCCCTGCTCGCTCCCTGCCGCCGCCAGCCGCTCCGCAGCCGTCTGCAGCAGCTGTATCGTGCTTACTGGACAAGACGTGCTTAGGCGGGCACCGCGGGTCCGCCTCCCCGCGCGCGAGAAGAGTGAGGGTCGTCGTCGTCGCCCTTCCTCCTCCCTATCTCGTTCTATGATATCCATTGGTTCACAGCTTGACGGAGTATTGAGTCACAGGGAGCATGTCCGATATACCCATAATGGATGATGGGACCGATGCGTTGACATCGCCATTGTATCCCATTTTCCCGAAAACGTATTCTTCTGGCGGAAGGCTCCCTAGACTCTGCCAAGCAAGCGCCAACTGAAAAAAACTCTGGGCGATGACGTGCCCACTCGCCAGCACTAGCGTGACCAACTCGCAACGCTGACGCCCCGACCAACTCAAGATGTCGCGGGCCGTCTCGGTCAAGTTTATGGGCCCGCTATTTCCGTTGCCGCGCCGGCCCGCGCGACGGAAAGCTCGAGGCGCGAACGAAGTGCGCCCTCTAGGGAGGGGCCCGAGAAACTTACGAGAGGCCACTGAGAGCCACAGGAGGTTACCAAGAGAGCCCCCAGAGGGCCGCAGGAAGTCCCCAAGAGGTCCCCAAGACGGCTTAAGAAACCCCCAGTAAGGGCCCAAGAGAGCACCAGGACGGCCCAAGAAGGCCCCGAGACAGCCTAAAAGAGCCCCAAAGGACCCCCAGGAAGGCCCGGAAATGCAATATCCATAGATTTTCGCTGGGTTGCGTGCTAAATTCTTGCGCGTCGTATCAGAACCGTTACGCCAGCAGAGCCCCAAGCCCTCGCAAAGCACGCGCGCTTTCCGGTCCCGTGCCAAGCAGGTGGCGGAGAGCGCGCGTAGCGTGCGATCCGTTAGTCTGAAGGAATTGAAGCAGGGGGGCGCAGAGGGGGTGGCATCCGCAGCCCTTTTGTTTAATGGTTAATGGCCCTAGTCTCCTCCCAAGAGGGTTCCAGAGGCCCCGAGATAGCCGTGGGCGGTCCGAGATGGCCTCCAAGACGGCCTTAGAGGGATTAAGAGGCCTACACCTTCGCCCGATATTCGTCCAAGACGGCCCAAGACGCCTCCAAGACGGTCCAAGAGGCCTCCAAGACGCCCCAAGAGGTTTCCAAGAGGCCCCCCAAGAGGGCCACATGAGGCAAACATCATGGATTTTCTGTTAGTTTTTGATAGGTTTTGGTGGTTCTCGCCTTTTCGGCCCCCCGAAGCTCCAAGACGGCCCCAGAGGCCCCTAAGATCGCCCCAAAACGGCCCAAGAGGCCCCCCAAACGGCCCCAAGACGGCCGAAGAGGGCTGCCATACGGGCTCAAGGCAGCCCAAGAGGTTTCCAAAACGGCCCAAGAGGCCCCCAAGACGGCATCAAGAGGGGACCCAGACGGGGTACCCGAAAGGATTTTTCGGGCATTCGGCCCTAAGAGGCCCCCAGGAGGCCCCAAAAGGCCCCCAAGAGGTCTTCCGGAATGGAGGGGCGGAACGGACAGGCCAGCGATCTATTGCGCACTGGCAACAAATGCGTTTTCCGCCCCCGTGCCAAGCACGCGGCGGAAAGAGCGAGGCACGAGTGATGACGTTCAGGTGGGGCGAAGCCCTCTAGGGAGGGGCCCAGGGGAAGGGCTTGGCCCGGATGGTTGGTCTACTTGCAGTTATTCTTATTATCCCTAGGGTTTTTGAAGGTGGTGTTTATGTCTTTCTTTTTTCTGTCCCAGAAGGACCCTGGACGGCCCAAGAGGCCCCAAAGATCGCCCCAAAACGGCCCAACAGGCACCCCAAAGGGGCCCAAAACGGTCCAAGAGGGCACCCAAACGGGCCCAAAACGACACAAGACGCCCCAAAGATCGTCCCAAGACGGCCCCAGAGGCCCCAAAAAGGTGCCGAAAACGGTCCAAGAGGGCCCCCAGACGGTCCAAGAGGGCCCCGAGACGGCCCAAGAGGGCCCCAAGACAACCCCAAGAGAACCCCAAGAGGCTCCCAAGTGGGCCCCAGAAGGAGGAGGAGAAGGAGGAGGAGGAGGAGGAGGAGGAGGGGGAGGAAACAGAGGAGGAAACGGAGGCGGAGGAAGGAGGAGGAGGAGGACGGAGAGGAGGAGGAGGAGGAGGAGGAGGAGAGGAAGGAGGAGAGGAGGAGGAGGAGGAGGGGGAGGAGGAGGAGGAGGAGAGGAGGAGAAGGAGGAGGAGGAGGGAGGGAGGGAGGGGAGGAGGGAGGGAGGAGAGGAGAGGAGGAGGAGGAGGAGGATTTTGACATCAACCGTGCCCAACAGACGACGGATCCGCCGTCGCCACCTGCTCCCTGGCCTGGATGAAGGCAGGCCAGCAAGCAGCGCGAAAATATGAAAAAAGGAGGGCGGGCGCGACAGCCACGGGGCGATTTCCCACAACGGGGAGGATCCCCTGTGGCTATCCGCCCGCCCCCCCAAGGCCAAGACCAATGAAGTGAGGTCGAGGCCGAGGCGCCCATTGGGTGGGACCGAGGGACACCTCAGAGTCCGAAGCGTCGGACTACGAAGCAGCTGCGGCAGCACGTGCGGCTCCCCCCTCTTCGAGGGTAGGCACACCGACGCGAACCAACACCCATCCAGGGCGGCATTGCGCCCATGTGGGCTGCCTCCGCCGCTCTGAGCGGGCGGGGGTCGAGAGGGCAAGGCATCGGTCGAGGCGCAACGCCTCCGTGCCAAGCCTGAGCCAAAACGTAACACTCGTGCTGCGCACCTTCCCCCACAACTGGGGTGCCTGACGCACGTGCCAGTGATTGACACGCACAATTAAACACAAGGCGACGCCAGGACGACGCGGCTGACCTACCCCTGGTGTATTGAAATGCCGGGACGGTGGCCAGCTTCGCCCCTGGTGTGGGCCTGGCTCAAACCGCCGAGTCAGTGCTCCCGTGATGGGCCCTCCGCGGCCCGTTGGCCAACTGGGCAGGGTGCAAAGGCTACAAGCAGCAGAGTCTTAAATCAAAGACAGGGCAGGGCAACGGTCGGGGTGGAGCTCCACCCCCGTGCCAAGCCCAGAGAATAGTCCAGGACATAGCACCCGTGCAACGCACCTTCCCCCACAACTGGGGTGCCTGACGCACGAGCAGACGCGCACACGAACACGCACGAAACACAAGGCGACGCCAGGACGACTCGGCTGCACTACCCCTGGTGTACCGAACGCCAGGACGGCAGCGAGCTCCGCCCCTGGTGTGGGCCTGACTCAACCGTCGAACCAGGACCCCCGTGACGGGCCCTCCAGATGCGGCCCTGTGGCCAACTGGGCGGAGCGGAGCGATCAAAGGGCCCGCCGTCTCCCGCTCCAACGCAGGGGGTACAGGCTTCAAACGATTGGGTCTGCTAGGAGAAGCTTCTTCCACTACTTCCAGTGGGTCTGAATCCGCTGCCATGTGCACAGGAGCAGGCTCGGTGCTCGACGACGACGGACAGATGACGACTCGATCTCCCTGCTTCTGTGCAGCGGCCTGTGCCAATGGGGGCTCAACCTCCATTGGGGCGGCTGGTGGAGGCCTAGGCGTTCCCCCAGCAGCGACAATAAGCCTACGCACAAGACTGGCTGTGCGCTCCTCCTTGTCAAAGTCGGTAAGGCGCCGCGGCAGCTCCTCTGAGTCCTGGTCAACATACCAGGGGCCTACCTCGACAGAAACGCCTCGCCGCTTGGGGTGCTTACCAGTGCCCGCAGAAATCCACGCCGACTTAGCCCCGGGACTCCGGGGACAGCCACCGCATTTTTTTTTTAATGAATTGCGAGGCGGCCCATGGGAGGAATCGGCATAGCATCGCATACAGATGGTGAGCAGAGCCCCGTCCGAGCAAAGCAAGGCAATGCAACTGTGCTGGAGGAGGGCGCGGAGGACCGCCGCCTCAAGCTTGGAATCTCTGAGACACTTGCCAGGGGGCGGTGGGTCAAGGCCTCCGAGCTTGCATTCGCCAGGAGGACTGAAACGCGGCACTCCTTTGGCTACTTTGGGACATTCGAAGCACTCCCCTACATCGGAAACCCGAACCCATCGACGAGGCTGGGGGCCCACCTTGGGCTGGGGAGGCCTAGGGGCCACAGGGATGCCTTTAATATCGAGCCTGGGCCACAATGGCATCAGCTCGGCGGAAGGTCGCATAACGCACTTCGCGATGGACAGGCACCGATCGAGCCGTGCGACATCGCATGGGTCGGGCTGCGGGTGCCTGGCGAGTGAATGTTTGGTAATGCTGTCAGCTAGGTCGTTGCCCAGCTTCCAGAGCCGTTCCAAGTCTGAAAGGTCCCTAGAATCTTCCGCATGGCCCTTGACCTTGACAACTCCCTCAACCAACTTCCGATGGAGCGGGGGGGGGCAGAAAACCAGAGTAAACGCGCTTATACGACAGGGCCCGCATCAAAGGTTCGCTAGCTTGAACCGCAACGTTTTTGCAATCTGTATAGATGGAGCTCCCAGGCTGGGCGTGCATCGCAGCGGCAGCGTAGACCCCGAATTGCCCTCCTTCGGCAGTTTGGAGGTTAGGGGGCCCACAAAGGACAACTAATGCGGCAAACCTCGTCGCCATCATCCCCTTGCAACTGCGATTCCCCGCCCAGCCCTGGAGAGCTCTCTAACGGCGCGAGTAGCACACGACCCATCAACAACAATGTGTCAAGAGATGTCGAGAGACCTGCAGGAGCGGTCGCGGGCCCAAATAACCTCAGGCCCAGTATCCCCAACGTCGTCCCGAGCGGGAACAGGAAAACCATCTCCTGGATGCCGAAACAGACCTCTGGTGAACAACAGGAAATCCTCCTCATCCTTGTCGCGGGCCAGGTCGGGTAGGGGCATGAGGGTGAACCTCCCCTTGAAACTATCAAACACTCCCTGCCGCTTGTCATGGAGCGCGGAGCAGAACCAGAGCCGATGAAGCATGGCGTCGGCCGCAACGCCGCAGAGGTCGCACGTAGCGTCAACCCCATGCCCAGCTTCGGCAGCTCTCATCCTCGTCCGCGCGGCATTACAAGCGACAGCTCTGGCACACCCTCGCTACAAAGGTGCGCCCTTCTTGGGGCGCAGTGCGGCAGCTACAACATCGCGACAAACTCGAGCACCAGGTGTGTGAGGCAGCAAAGCGGCGCCGCTGGCTCGCTCGCGGGTCCTCTGCGCCGCGGTCTTCAGAAGCCTCTCCAGAAGGGCGGGGGAGGTGGCGGCGAGGGAAACTTCAGCCCCGAAATCATCAAGGATGGTACAGAAGTTGGGCATGCTCCAGGAAACCCGATCCAGGGCAAGCTTCGTGGCCCCCAGGGGGCCTTTCACCCCGCGCCAGGTTTCGGGGCCAGAAGAACCAAACACACAGGCCCAGGCGGTCCGCAACTCAGCCCAAAGAACGACGAACGGGAAAAGTCTAGTTCGGTTAGCCCATATTTCCTTGGCGTAGCGCACGATAGGAGCCATGGCGGGGTAGCAGGTCGGGCCCCGGGGAAGAATGAGCACCGAGGTCCGAGACCTCATCCTGGCAGAGGGCTGCATGGTGCTGGCGGCGGCGACCTGCAGCCGTTCCCGCTCAAAACTGGAAATGCCGTGGACCTCGGCCCCAGAGGTAAGGCTGGGCACGGGACCGGCAGTAAACACTTTGACGGCGTGCCTGCCCAGGGGGCGCTTGGCCCTCCTGAGCTTCCTAGGGTTTTTGTTAAACATCCTTTTTTCGCTCGGGAGCCGGTTTGCCTCTCCTCGGGGCTCGTCGAGAACAACCGGGGGAGACATCAGTGCCCAGATCGACGGCCGACTGCGCAACGGGCCCCGCAAGCCCCCAAAGACAGTCTCTGACCAGATTGGCGAGCATATCCGACGAGGCAACGAGGGAGTCTTTGTCAACCGAAATAACAGCACCCATCCCGTTCTCGATGGATTCCCTGAGGTTCGCTGCAGCCTCAGGGAGGCGTTCCACAATGTGGGCACTAGTGCCAGTGCAGCTGAGGCCGTAGTCGTCTATGTAGACGTCAAGGGTGATACCTGGGGGGAGCTTCAGCGCGTCGAGCGCAGGGATGGCGTTGACGCGCGCCATCGCGGTTGCGAAACCACAGCCTGCGACGGCGCCTCGGTCAACATGAGAAAGGGCCGGCCACAGGGCCTGAAAGAGAAACGCACCTGCCATGCCGATATCCTCGCACAGCCAGCCTCGCTAATTGGACGGGAAACTTGCACTGGTGGCATCGCTGAAGGAGCGTGGTCAGTTGAACCAGTTCAAAGCATTAATAGAGATCCCAAAGCAGGGTGCAACTGGATTGCTTCTTGGCCACAGCTCCTTCAGCCCTCAAAGTTTGCCTCCAGACGACATCGACGGCAGAAGTGAATTGGGGCCCAGCAAAATAGTTTTTCTGAAAACCACATTCCCATTGAGTCGCATACTTTCGGCGGCACCGCCCCCAGGGGCGGTGGGAGCTACAGAAAAGACCAATGGGCCGAAAGCCACCCGAGGGCTTTTGCAGCAGGGAGAGAACCGCTAACGAAACTTGACCAGGGAAGAGCCCCGAGGCTTCCATAATAGCGCACATGGTTCCCAGGGCCTCGAGGGCCCCGTCGGACAGAGAAGCATAATGTTTCATTGAAACCCGTCCACCGCGGTGGCAGATGGCGAAGAATACCGTCTAGACGCAGACCTGAGCTCATCAGCCGCGAGCCGCGGAAGGGGCTCTATAAACTGGAAGGCGGGGTCGGGGCGGGGGGGGGGGCCCCCGGGGGGTCAGCCTTCCATAACTTACTGACCTTGCTGGCCTCGGAACCAGGCAGCGCGAGGGGGTCAGAAATCACCGCCCCCTCGCGACTCAACGTGGTAGTCGGGGTCCATGGCTGGCTGCCTCGAACATGCTGATGCGCTCTCCTGGCGCCTTGATCGATGGACTGGAGGAGCCGCGCTTTTCCACTCAGAAAGAGCCTTCGACTTGGCCTTAACGGCGTAAGTAGCAAGGTGCTCTTCTAAGTCCGACAGCATGGCTTCTCCAATCTTCCAGTCGAGCAGGTCGTGCTGGCCTAAAAACTCTTGCACCCGCATGACTTGGCCAGCGTGGACATCCAGCCCATGCTTTAGAAAGGCAGGCGGCCCCAACAGGAGCGTGCGAACTTCCTGGGCCCGGGCGGATCCTAAAGCAACCGCGTCAAGCTGGAGGGGGGGCCTGAACTTGCTGACGAACCATTTTATGGAAAAGAAGCTGGGGTTGCCGATGGGGGGGGGGGCTGTCTATCTTGCTCCAAAATATTGGCCCACCTCTGCTGAGGCATCTTCCCCCTGCTCCCCCGACACGGGGGGGTGATTTGTCGGTCCCTTGCGAGCTCCTCCTCCACGGTGCCAGCCCAGTGCTTATATAGGGCGTCGGGCGTGCATGCAACGTGCGCATCGCCGCTCTGGCAAGCATCTAGAGCACGATCTGCTTCGCACTGGACCGCAGCCCAGTATGGTGGCGGCGGGTAGGGGCCGATGGGCGGCTCTTTCGGCAGCGGAGGTGGTTTCCGAAACACCAGCCCATGCAGCTGACCAGCTCCAGCGTAAAACCGCATCTGCACTGGTAGGTGAGTGGCGATGTTAGAGGTGTGCACAGCTTCGACGTGTGATATACCTTTGGCGAGGCCCGAGGTAATGACGAAATAATCGAGCATGCTCGTGTCACACGTGCCGACCACATTCTTCGGGATAACCAACTGCGCGCACAACCTATTGACGATGCCCGAGGAAGCACGCATGTCGGGACTCATGTTGAAATCAGCACCGATGATGGAGGGGGGGACCTGCTCAACGACAGTGCCGATGTGTGCCAGCAGTTCGACATTGGCCTCCGAAAGCCCTTCCACTGTACGCAAGTAGGTGCTACAAACGAAAACGGGGGCCCCTCCAGGAATATGCACGATGGCACCAATAGACCGATGCTGATCGATGATGTGCCCACCAGGGGGCGCATGGCACCCAAGAGAGTCCTTGACCAGGATGCCGACCCCCGAAGACGTACCATGCCCAATTCCTGGAGCCGCTGGCCCAAGAACCGCTTTCCACCCATGCCGATTCGCCCAACCCATGGCCTCCGCGAGCTCAGGCTCCAGCAGATGGTGCTCTTGGATGAGTAGAATATGTGCTCCGCAATTTGGCAGCCAAGCTTTAGTGCCACGAGGTAACGCTGGCAGTCTGAATCACGAGCTCCACATTCGATTCTCCAGGGCTGGGCTCTGGGGAGTGCATCGGAAAAAACTGCGACGCCTGGGCACGTGAAAAACCTTGCACTCGCACGGCCTGTCGGTAGGCCGTGGGGCCCTCGGACCCAAAAAACTCCACCTGGTGGGCAGCAGGGCTGGGCGCCTGCAAACTGCTTTGCATGCGCCTTCCACGGGACCGCTTATCCAGGTGCGGTCCTTTGGGGGGGGGTCCGAGGTGGCCACCGCAGCTTTAGCGAGGGTGCGCTCGACAGCTTGTGCCAAATATTGACGGTGGCAGAAGATTGCCTGCGACCAGTCGAGGGAGTGTCCAACTCCGTCGACTGGGAATGAGTACGACCCAAAAAGGGAAGGCGTTCTGAGACCGACGATTCCGAGAACATCACTGGCAAAAGGTGGGGACTGCCGCACCTGGCCACCTGGGCTCATATACGTTCCCAGGAGGCCTAGGGGGCAAGACTGGCCTGCTTGAGGCCTGAGCAAACACAAATATTCGTAGGCGCTCATCTCCTGAACGCTGGAACTGACAGGCACATGCTGCGGCGGATGCGCGGCCAGGCCATGCTGCGTCACCTCCCCCCGCCCCAGCGGGGGCTGGGGGAGGAGGGTGGAGGGCCTTGTCTGCTTTGGCCCGCACATCGTCAGAAGTAGGTGGGGCTCCACCACCACCTGTCGACTTCGGCTCAGCAGCAGCGGGCGCGGGCCCTGCTTCTGCACCTGAGGGCTCAGCGGCCCCCTGTCCTTCAGCACGGGCCCCTTCAGCTGGTGCCGGTTCCTGAACAGGGACTGGTGCCTCTTCTCCTCCTGCAGCAGCTCCGCGATCTGCGCGGCGGCGCTTGGCCGCAATCCTGGCGAGGTGCTCCCGATGTGCATCTCGAGCCGCCTTGGCGGCTGCCACCAGTGGGCCCAGCAGGTCCTTGGCGTGCTTGGACACTCCTGAGTTGAGGTCGTCCTTCCGCTTGGCGATCCCATCTCGGCCCTTGGGGTCGAGCTGGCCGCCCCCCTCGAAGAAGCTGACTTCATCGATGGTGAGGAAGGCGCCCAGGTCGAAGGACTCGTCGCACATGTCTTCGAGCTTGAGCCTGGCAGGGCCTGTCGGAGCACCATGAGGCTGTCCCACAGAAGCCTGCTGCTGCAGCTCGGTAACCAACGACTTGTAGCGCGCATCAGCCACCTCCAACTCGGCACGCATGTCGCGCACGGCGCCCTCGAGGGCCAGGATGTCGCTCCGCCAGCCCAGAGCTTGTCAGCTTCTTTGTCAAGCGCCTTCTCAAGCCGCATGACCACTGCATACTGCTGCTGTGCTCGTTGGCGAAGCGGCGTGGGCCGCTTGGGCGCCTCCAGTGCCACCAGCCGCTTGTGATCAGCCTCGTACTTGCCAGCCGTGGACAGGTCGCCTCCCTTGCGTGCAAGTTCGGCGAGGTGCTTGGCCTCGGTCGAGCTACGCTGGCTTTGGGCGAAGCGGCGTGGGCCGCTTGGGCGCCTCCAGTGCCACCAGCCGCTTGTGATCAGCCTCGTACTTGCCAGCCGTGGACAGGTCGCCTCCCTTGCGTGCAAGTTCGGCGAGGTGCTTGGCCTCGGTCGAGCTACGCTGGCTTTGGGCCCCCCCTGGCAGTGGAGCGGCTGTGAGCGCCCCGCCAGCATGGGCGCCCCCGCCGTGTGGTCCTCCTGGTTGAGCAGCGGGATTGGGGAACTTGCTGTGGGGCGACGGTGCCTGCGTTGCCCATGGCGCTTGCTGTCCGAGAGCTCCTGGTGGTGGATGGGCCCAAGCACCACTC
>CAUYUJ010002447.1:601264-758764 GCA_963575745.1 Prorocentrum cordatum
AAAATGTGGCCCGGGAATGGAGTTCTGGGAACTCGAAGAGCACGAAGTGGCCTACAGTTGGCTCCGGGCATTCAGAATGTGGCCCGGGAATGGAGTTCTGGGAAATCGAAAAGCACGAAGTGTGTGACTGTTTGCATAAAAAACGATCCCCCCCGGCAAACCCCAACGGCCCCCCAACGGCCCCCCAACGGCTCCCCAACGGCTGCCCAGACCCCCCTGTGGAGTAATGTGCTGCTCTCTTTTTAGTCTATTAGAAACCTATCAGTCTTCGTTGTTAGGTAAAAACGTGCATTTTTAGCATATACGGCTTTTCGCCTTTCACGGCGTTGACGACGGCCCAAGAGGCCCCCAAGACCGCCCCAAGACGGCCCAAGAGGCCCCCAAGAGGCCCCCAAAACTGCCCAAGAGGGCCCCCAGACGGCCCAAGAGGCGCCCAAGACGGCCCAAGAGGGCCCTAAGACGGCCCCAAGAGGGGGACCACGAACCGAAAAGTCTAGCCTATCGCCCCAAGACGCTCCCAGGAGGCCCCCACGGCCCCCCAAGAAGCCCCAAGAGGTCCCCAAGAGGCGCCCCACGAGGCCAACAGGAGGCCAAAATCATATATCTTCGATGGGAAAACGTACATTTTTAGCATATACGGGTTTTCTGTTTTCACGGCCTTGTCGACGGTCCAGGAGGCCCCCAAGACCGCCCCAAGACGGCCCAAGAGGCTCCCAAGAGGCCCCCAAAGCGGCCCAAGAGGGCCCCAAGACGGCCCCAGAGGCGCCCAAGAGGGCCCCAAGACGGCCCCAAGAGGGGGACCACGAACCCGAAAGTCGAGCCTTTCGCCCCAAGACGCTCCTGGGAGGCTTGCACAGACCCCCAAGAAGGCCCAAGAGGCCCCCAAGAGGCCCCCAAGAGGCCACCAGGACAGAAAAGTGCCCCAATAGGACTCCCACGAAGGCCCAGAGACGCCAAGAGCGATCGGTAACGCAAACAGCTCTTCACACCAAGGCTCCCAAGAGCGAACGGTGACGTACACAAGCTGATAAGACCAAGGCTCCCAGCAGAGAACGGTGACGTAACAAGTTCCTGACACCAAGGCCCAGCCAAGGCTCAGGAACGGGCGGCAACGCAACCATCTCTGAACCCCAAGGCTCCCAAGAGCGAGGGGTGACGTAACAAGCTCTCAACGCCAAGGCTCCCGGTACGAACGGTGGTGTGCGTAATTTCGGTTTCTGTTACTGCAGCGCTCTTTCCGTTTCTGTGCCGGGCCAGGTCTAGTGGCCTTCGGCCACTCCCGCCACCGTGCCTGGCTTGGGTGAGAGGACTCTTGCGTACACATGCTGGTATATGGGGTTGCCTCTTGGAGGGCTTTTGGGGGTTTCGGGGGTAATGTTGTTCTAATCGTGTTGTCGAAGGCTCGAAATTTGGGCTTGTGCTTCCCCTCTTGTGGATGTCTTGAGGTACTGTTGGCCCCTCTTGGGAGCTCTTGGGCCGTCTCGGGGCTATCTTGGGGACTTCTCGGGCCGTTTTAGACGCTCTGAGGAGCGAAGGGCAGTTAAGAAGAAGGTCATGCAACATACCCATGGAGGTTGGACGATATGGGTCTCTTGGGCCAGCTCCCAGGAACCGCCAAAACAGCCCAAAGAGGCGCCCAAGAGGGCTCCAGGACAGTCCCTGGGACCATCTTGGGATCTTAGGCCATGGTGAACATGTATGGTCCCACGTACATTCCTCTGGCCTCTGGAAAACATTTGCGGGGCTCCCCAGGAGGTCTGCGATACACCAAAGGAGATCCGGGACTCGGGAGTATGGGTCTCTTCACGAGCATCCAGGTTTTCCATTGCTGAGGGCCGAGTACTCTGGAGGACCTCTGGACGCTCCATTTAGGCAACACTGTGGGGGGTACCAAGTGCCTCGCTGCATGTTCTCATCCAGTACCGAGACGTGGGTGGACGGGGCTGCCAGCCGTGTAGCGTCGGAGATGCAGAGGGCCGACCCACGCGCCGCCATCAGTCTCTGTCTAGGCAGGTTTTCCACGAGGCTCCGCCTCCCCTACCATACAGATTTTTTAGGAGGGGGAGCCCGCGCGAGCACTCGATTCTCAGGTGCAGGTTGCCAGAACGTCCCGCATGCGGTCGGGAACTCGCAGTCGACGGTCAGCTCTGCCCTCCTCTCTGCCTCTCCTCCATCTCCCTCTCCCTATCCTCACCTCCACCTCTCCCTCCCTCCCCCTCTCCCAGCTTTCCTGGTACGCGAGTATACGTATATCCATACATCCTTCTGAGAAGCAAGAGGGCCATTTTCGTGTTCGTTATATCCCTTGTTATCTCCGTCAGTCGCGATTTTCCGCAGCATCTTGCCTGACCTTAGAAAGCTTGCAGACTTTTGCTAGCTTGCCGCAGCAGCCACTGACCTCGCAGCCGATCGGGCGAGCGACACCACGCAAGCAGCAAGATCTGATACAGTCAATGCCTCGTGGATAGGTGGGGAGTACCTGGCAGGAGGGAGGAGGAGGGGCGGGAGGAGAAGGGTATTGTTTTTTTCCGGCGCCCCCCCTCCCCGTAAAGCTTATCACGGGGGGTCCGCCCCCTCCCCCCGGTAACGGTAACGATCGTGCGGCGGGCGGTGGCGCGACCCCCCCCCCCCCCCTGCGCGCTGCTGTCGCTGTGTACACATCGGCGGCGTACACAGGCGCTGTTGTGCACGCAGGCGCTGTGGTGTACACCGGCGCTGTGTTGCACGCGGCTGTTGTGGTGTAGGTAGGCGCTGTGGTGCGCGCAGGCGCCCCTGCCTTGGTGCAATAGAAAATGATGATCCTCCCTCACCCCATGTTTGTCTCCGCACGGGCCCCAGTTGTGCTCGCGGGCTACTGTTGCGCTTGCACGTTGCGGTGCTCTCAGGATATAGTCTTGACTGTTTCGTTCACATCGCAAATGACAAATTGGAGGGGGAGCAGCGGCGAATGCAACAGAGCTGCGAGGAAGCAGGTACCAGACAACATGTTGCAGTCTTCCACGCTTCGACATGCCAGTGGACACAAGCGGCTGCTGGCGACATGAGCGTCAACTTTCGGAGGTCCGCGCGGATTTTTGGATCGGTGCTGGACTCGCTTTTCTGGCGCAGGATCCAGCATCGACCTCAGCGCCCGCTGGCGCTCATGCGACGCGCCTTTGGGGGGGGCCTGTCGGGCCCCAGGGCTCTCAGAAACGAGCCCGCGGTGCGAAATCATGGTTCAAGATCGGCCGAGAACTTCCAGTTGCGCAGATCACTCAAGATTGAAAGATCCACGCGGTGTCAGATAGTTTAACGTCCCCCCGCCCTCCTCCTGCGTTCTCGCGAGTCCTCCTACCTTCTCCCACGTCCTCCCACGTCTTCACACCTCTCCCCATGTCCTCACATCTCCTCCCCACGTTCTCTTGAATCCTCCTAAGTCATCCTATTGGTGTGCACAGGCAGTGTCGGCCAATAACCAGGGGACCGCGCCCCTGGCCACAAAAGTCAGCATTCATTGATAACTGACGTATTGATTTTGATACGTTCAGGCCCCCGGCGGCGGCATGGTGTACGCGTGCGCTCTGGTGCACGCGGGCGCTGCCTGCGGGCTACAGGCGCTGCGGTGCGCGCGCACGGCCACAGCGGTACATACGGCAACAAGCACTGCGGTATGCACCGGCGCTGTGTTGCACACGGCTGCTCTAGTGTACATGGGCGCCGCGGTGTACACAGGCGCTTTGGTGCACGCAGGCACTGCGGTGTGCACCGGCGCTGTGTTGCACACGGCTGCTGTGGTGTACGTAGGCGCTGCGGTGTGCACAGGCGCCTTGCACAGACGCTGCGGTGAACGCATGCCCCCCCACCCGCCCTCCACCCCGCCCCCACCCCAATCGTTACCGTTAAGCTCCCCGTAACGGACGTTACGGGCCCAGATTTATTATTATTATTATTATTATTATTATTATTATTATTATTATTATTATTATTATTATATATAAACGCTCTCAATGAGGAAGGAAGAGTTGGAGAAGGAGGAGGAGGAGGAGAAGGAGGAGGAGGAGGAGGAGAAGGAGCAGGAACGGAGGAGGAGGAGCAGGAGGAGGAGGAGCACAAGAGGAGAAGAAGAGAAAAGGGGACGGAGCCGGGGGAATGAGGCGGAGGGTGAGGAGCAGGAGGGGCAGGGGGGGTAGGGAGGAGAAGGAGGGAGGAGGGAGAGGGAATCAGAGGAGGCGGGGGAGGAGGAGGAGGAGCAATGGAGGAGGAGAGCAGCTGCCTGCCGCAGCGGCGCCTTGGTCGGGGTTGCGGTAACATCTCGTTCTCGTGCGAGGCGTCTTTTTTCGGGACGGGTGGAAGACGAGCAGGAGGAGGAGGACCAGAGTAAGGCCAGTTGCGCCATAGGTAACCTCCTCCTACGCCTCCATTCCTCATTCTCCTCCCTCACCTCCTCCTCCTCCTCCTCCTCTTCCTTCTCCTCCTCTACTCAGCTTTTCTATGTCTCCTCCGTTCCTGCTCCGTGTCTTCTCCTCCTTCTCCTTCTCCTCCCTCTCCTCCTCCCCCTCCTCCTCCTCCTCCTCCTCCTCCTCCTCCTCCTCCTCCGTAGCCATTTTGGCTCAAGGTTGAAACCTGCCCTGGGGCTTCAGCCTTGTTGCAGGCGACAGGGAGGCCCGAACCCTCCGAGGCCAGGACGCCTCTCTCTTACCTGTCGTGCGCCCCAGCACGCTCCCAGTTTTGGCTACAACGACGTGCTCTGCGGCGCCATGGGCCCTGCCGCCTGCGACCGCCCGCACCCTGCTGCGCATCGTCTCGATGGCGGTGATGACGCTGATACGGAGCTCGCCTCCTCTGGTGGCCGTGATTCCTCTGAGGAGCCACGCCGCTCTGCCTCTCGGAGCGGTGGCAGCCGAGGTGCCCGTCGTGCCGCTCGCGCTCGGCCGTCCTCCCACGGCACCGCTGGACCTGCTCCTGAGCCTCCTCGCCGTGCTCGCCGCGCTGGCCGTACTCGTGGCTCTGGCGGGGACGTCCCACCTTCTCCTGGTGCTGCTGCCTCGCATCGGGGCCCCGACCCTGCAGCACAGGGAGCATCTCGGGGTGCTGCCTCCAGCCATGGGGCTCAGGCTATGCCCTACGAGGAGTGGGATGATGCCAAGCGGGCACAAGTGGCTGCAGACCTGGAGATGGCCGCTACCTTCCCGTCGCAGGAGATGCGCCCCGACCCGCACGCCACCCCGCATGGCCCCGCTGCTGGGCTATTCGACCCATGGGCCGCGGCGGCAGGGGCTGGCGTTCTCTCGCGGGCTCAGGCTGCTGCTGGTGGTGCTGTTGACTGTGGTGATGAGGAGGAGCAAGCCGCCTTCACTCGGGCCTTTTACCATGCCGACATCTCCGCGAGATTTCTGCAGCTGCGCAGTGAGTTCGACAACATCGTTACCACGGCCGTCACCAACTCCGTCCAGCAGTCGAACGCTCCTATCTTGGCCACGCTCGCCACATTGCAGAAGCAGCTCTCCTCGCAGCACACCTCCATTGATCAGCAGGTCATGGCATCGGTGCGCCCACAGTTCGATGCTATGCAGCGCCAGTTTCAAGAGCAGCATGATGCCCTCAGCCGTCGGGTCGATTACACAGAGCGGGACATCGAGGCCCACGCCGCTCAGCTGGCTGAGCTACAGAAGCAGGTCGAGGAGCTTCGCCGCCAGAATGAGCTGGACCGACAGCTACCTTCGCGGCCACCTGCCCCGCCTGGCTTCGACCGCGAGATCGATCCGTCGCAGGTCATTGTGGTCTCGTCCAAGCTCGTCGGTCTGGCTGGCGTCCGTGAGGTGGTCAACTCTTTCATGGGTGAGCTCAACTTCTCTGAGGGCGACTCGTACACGATCAAGGCCCTCACGCCGCTCCCCTCAAAAAAGTTTGCCGTCTGCTTCTCTGGGCCTATCGGACTTGCCTCCCGCCGGGTGCAAAAGGCCCTTGCTAACCTCAAGACGGACGGCGCCTGGCGGGTCTTCCAGTGCCCGGCTCAAGGTGCTGATCCAGCCCGTCTTCACTTCGGTCCCGACAAGTCGCCGAAACAAGTTCGTGGCGAGATGCTCCTTCGTAAGGTCCGCTCTTCCCTCATGGAGCTTGACAGTCAGAGGAGGTGGTATGTCGATCGGGAGCGGAGCGTTCTCAAGTCTGACTACACCGACATCCTTCGTCTTGTTCCACGGCCAGGTGACGAACCTCCTGAGATCTCTTGGAACGACGTGGGGATCCGCGCCCCTGGCCTTGACCGTCGGGACCTTCAGGGAGCCATTCGAAACATCACCGCTGCGCCGACGGCCACCCAGTGGTGTCTTTAACGCCATTACTAGTATGTTTGTGCTTCCAGTGGGGCAGGTCGGCGGAGAGATCACAGCCAGCCTCACATTCATGACCTGGAATGCACGTGCTCTTCTTCAATTTGGTGGGGCGAGGGCCTCGCCTAAGCTATCTTACCTAAGCAGACTGCAGCCTGGGCGATCCATCTTGGCTCTCCAAGAAGTGCATGCAGATCGGTTTGAGTTGAACGACTTTGTGACAAGGCTTTCTTCCACGGCCATTGTTCACAGTAGCTTCTGTGAAGATGATGATGGGGAGGTTGTCCGCGGCTCTGGGGGAGTTGCCGTCATTCTTCCACCTTTCTCATCTACTTCGGTCAGTAGCTGTGCGGTGCCTCTGGTCAGAGGCAGGGTGCTTCGTGTTGATGTGGCACTTGGGCATACACAGCTGGTGATCTTCAACGTTCACAATCACGGCTTGACCAAGGGTGAGGTACAATCTGTCTGTGAGCAGATCGGTTGTGCTCTGCGTCGCGCTGCTGATGACCCCCTCTCGTACTTTGTGGTTGTCTTGGGGGACCTCAATTACAGTTTTGATTCTTCTCTTATCTTTCACCGACCTACTGGTGTGCAGCGGCAGCAGACCCATGATCATAAGGTTCATGCTCCAATTTGGGCTGCTACACTTGGCAAGATGATGGAAGTTAACTCGGAAGCGGCTACCCACTTCTGCAAGTTCACCAATTCCATCAACATCATCGACCGCTTCTTCTGCTCTGCCACAGGCTGGATGATGTGTCAGCTCATGACCGAGGTCAACACGGTGGACACGCCACAGCACCTGAGCTCCCAGGGCATCTCTGATCATGCTGCTCTTTCGGTTCGGCTGCGACTTCGCGGTGCGCGTCCTGCCTCTGAACGGCCCATACCCAAGCACATCTTCACCTCTGTTGCCTTTCAGCGCCGACTCCGAGGAATGGTTGCTGATAGTGATGAGGATTTGCTCCGATGGAGTCCACCTGTGGCCACAGAGCACTATAAGTACATGATGAAGGAGGCCGCCAGGGAGGCCCGCAACATCCTCTTCTATTCGGCCCCTGACTTGCCTGGGACGCTGCAGCTGGTTGCTCGTGGGATAGCGCGAGCTGTGTGGCGTCAAGATGCTGCCCTCGCCCTCAAGCTCATCGAGACCTCCCAGCACGCCGCCGACGCTCTGACGGTCGACGGCCAGGTCGTCTCGCTGCGCCACGCCCCGTCCTTCGAGCAGTGGGCTGCTGGAGTACATCGGCTGGTCTATGAAAAAGAGCTTGCTGCTGCTGCTGCTGATCGTGCTCCCTCAGGCTCCTCCTCAGCTTGGCGGCCTAGTTCGGCCACGCTTTTGCGAGCTCTCGAGAGGAAGGCCTCCATATGGGCCCCGTTTTCGAAGCGCCTGATGCTGTCCGCGGTCAACACCCCAGAGGGCCCCATCTCAGAGGTTCGGGAGCGCACTGCGGCCCTGGCGGCCTACTGGACCCCTGTCTTCTCCAGGAAAGAGCCCCACCCTGTCATGACCCAGATGTACCTCGACAGGTTCCTCACCAAGGCCTCCGACATAGACTTGCACTGTCCTCTGACCTCAATGTTTCGGAAGGTTCTCCGGCGTGCCCGTCACTCTGCTCCTGGTGTCGACGGGCTGCCCTACGCGGCCTGGTCGGCGTGCGACTATGGCGCCCAGCACCTGGCCAGAATGTTCGGTTGGCTATGCCAAGGTCAGTCGTTGTTCGCCTCCGCCAGCGTCACCCTCCAGGCGTTTCTCCCCAAAGGTGTTGACGACTCAGATCAGCCGTCTGGGGTTTGTTCTCGGTCTCCTGATAAGATACGGGTCCTGGGGCTGCGAAACACCGACGTTAAGATCCTGAGCTCGGTCATGAATCGGGTCCTCGAGCCTGTCGTCCAAGCCGTGGCACCTGCTTCCCAGAGAGGCTTCATCAGAGGACGGAATTTCTGCTATAACGTGCTTGAGCTCGATGTCCATGCTCGGCTTGCATCTCAACATCCCCTTGCTGAGCGCCGTTCCCCTGTCCTCGTCGGGTTCGACTACGGGCAGGCCTTTCCGAGCTTGTCGCAGGCCTTCCTGCTACAACTGTTGGGCTCTCTTGGGCTCCCCGCCGAGGTTCTTGCTTTCGTGGGATGGATGTATTTGGCAGTGGAAGGTGTGGTCCATGATGGGGGACGCTACGCGACCATCTTCTGGATCCGCTCGGGCATCATCCAGGGCTGTGGTCTCTCGGGGTCTTTATATGCTCTCGCCTCCTCTCCCATGCTGGCCGACCTCGAGCGGAGCATCGAGCATCGTCGGCTGGGGATATGCCGTGCCTGTGCCGATGATCTAGGCGCTGTCCTGTATGAGCTGGCCTCTCTGCGTATCCTGGTGCGGGTCCTTGGGGTCATGGAAAAGATTGCGGGCCTCAAGATTAAGATCAGCAAGTGCACCCTGGTCCCTCTCGTAGGCGGCATGACCGAAACCCTGAAAACTATGACCCAGGCCCAGCTGGCCTCGATCGCGGGTGCCTGGTCAGACTTTGCTGTTGAGGGGTGGTTACTTTATCTTGGGATGATTTTGGGCCCTGATGCGACGGTCGACATGAACTGGAGGGGCCCGCTCATGAAGGCACGATCTCGCTCTCGGATGTTGGGACGTGGGGTTGCGTCGGTCTGTACTAACTGTATCTTATACCGCACGCGTGTTTATCCTTGTTTGGCCTATGTTGCACAATTCCTTCCTATGCCCGAATGGTTCCTGCCCATTGAACGTGGTGCTATCGCCCAAGTTCTTCGAGCTCCCCTTGGCCTCTTTTCGAACGAATCGGTCCTGGAGCTCCCGGCCTGGGGTGGACCTCAGATTCCATCGTGGGCTGCCCATGCTACTGCTGCTCACCTTCGTGCTGCTATTCACACCTTCCAGGGCTATGAGAAATACCTGCGGCTGCTGCGGCAGACGGCTTCGCTTTGGCACAGAGAGGTCGTGGAGGGGAAGTTTGATGCTATCCCTTTGGTTTCTATGGATCGCTCTCGTGTTTATCCAGCTTTCTGGAAATCCCCTGCGTTCGTCGAACACCTTGAGCTGGTCCACGTGAGGTCTCAGGAGCCCCTGCTTGTCGCTGCTCGCTCGGCTATTCGTGAGGAAGCTGAGGTTACGACACGAAGACCCAAGCTGCAACGTGCGGCTGTTCGCTCACTGGGTCAGAATATGTGTATGCACAAACCTCTGCACGCTATGCTGATTCGCCACTTAACCCCGCTCTTCACGGCTTACCACCCCTTCCTCAACCAGATTCACTGGCCCGCTATCCAGGAGCTTCTGGCGTTGGTCCCGCAAAGCTGGGCTATGGCGGCCTTACGGACTTGGGGGCATGGATGGCTGACGTCCTATAGGATTATCCACCCACGGGGTAAACTTCGTTGCCGTTTCGGTTGCCCTGGCCCAGATCGGCAGCAGCATTATCTCCGCTGCCCTAAACTGTACCAGGCAGTCAGCAAGGGACTACAACGTGCCCTGCCTCGTCCCCTTGCTCAGCGTCTTGGCCTTACCCATCCCCACCCTGACCACTTCGAGGCTCTCTATGTCTATTACCAGGTCTTCAACCATGCTCGGCAGGGTGCGCTCGTGTCGACTCCTCGTCAGCTACGTGGTTATGTTGAGGCCGCCGTCCGCACCTCTCGTCTGGCCAGACCTTCGGACAAGTTGAAACGGTGGGAACCTCCTCCCGATGTCCAGGCGATCCGCCGCAGGCAGCCTCAGTCGGATGTGCTCACTTCCTCGTCCACCACCAGTGTGAGCTCCGACGCCGCGGCCCCTATCCCTGGCCTGGTCCCACCCACTCCGTCTGACGACGATGTGTGGCATAGTTATTCGGTGCGCGGTGGTGCTCTTTCGGGTCCTCCCACGGGCTCGGATGAAGACGGCCAACCTGCTCTCCAGCCAGAGTTCCCTGTGCCCTTGTCTGCTGGCGCTTTGGCTCAGTGCGAGGCCCTGCCCTCAGGGCAGGTCGTGAACGTGCGGGCGCCCGTTTCCGTGGCAACCTCGCCGCAGCCTGCGGCATCCATGTTCTCGTGGCCGCTGACCGCCACCGTGGCGCTCTCCGCGGTCCGTGCAGCGACGCTGACTGTCCCAACCACATGTGAGGTGGATGTGGCACGGCTCGAGCGTGAATATCGAGCGACCATCAAGCGTGTCGACCGCCTTCGTGCTGGTGGGCTCCCTGTTCGAGAGGACCCTGCTCTTCCTGAACAGCTGATGTGCCCTGGCGCTGCCACCCCTCCGCTGTCGGCGCCGTCACCTGGAACTCCTGTTCTGAATCTTGCTGGCCATCCACATTCTACCTCTGCGGAGCATGCCCCACCAGCTGTCTTTGCCGAAGGTATTGCCTCGAGGGCTACGCGCTGGGTCTTGCGCCTGGATGATCCCGAGAGTGGCCGTGCTGACTGGTGGCTGTGGTGCATCCCGTTCGTGCGCGCCAAATTAGATGCGATGGAATGGGTGGATTCTTCTGGTTGGGGTGGCACACTCGACGAACTCGCTCGTCATATTTGCACGGTTGCCTGGGACACTTCTCTTGAGGGGCGCCTCAACATTGTGGCATACCTTCGGTGGCTGAATGAGCCTCGCCACGCCTTGACTCGACACGAGCGATGGGAGGAGGCGGCTGATCGACATTACCAGGCACTTCGTGAGATACGCAGAGAGATGAGGCAATACATGGGACCTGCTGCGCCACAACGTGTACGCGACTTCCTTGTGGACAGCGATGGAGACGAGGTCCTGCCCACCGTTACTGCCAACGGATCGGTCCGCTACCTTTCTTTACTTGTCTCAGCAATGGAATCTGAAGATGGTGATGACGCCGACGGAGATGGGGACGACGACCCTGCCTCTTTCCTTCTCCAGGTTTCTGCTGCAGGGTGCTCCTCGAGCCCTGCGGCCACTGGCGTTAGATCGCGGAGGTCGACCGCCTCTGATGGAAATAACGGCTCTGGAGTACGTTGTGAGCCTTTGTCTCAAGTTCGGAGGTCGACCGCCTCTGATGGAAATAAGGGCTCAGGAGTAAGTTGTGAGATCACGTCTCTTGCACGGAGTTCGACCGCCTCTGATGGAAATAAGGGCTCAGGAGTAAGGAGTGAGCTGGTGTCTCAAGCACGGAGGTCGACCGCCTCTGATGGAAATAAGGGCTCAGGAGTGAATTGTGAGCTGGCGTCTCAAGCTGGTTCTGGGCGCGACCTCCCTGCAGCCACTTCGAGCTCGGCATTGTCTGCTTCGGGCACTGCGTCATCTTCGTGTTCGGCGGTCTTCTCTGGCCCTGGAGCGGCCCCGTCTGTGAACTTACCTTACCACTATGTTGCAGGCTGCTCGCCTCTATCCACTCGTACTGAGGTACCCGCTCGAAACCCCGACGATGCCTGTGCCTCTGGACTTGTCGCGGGACCCGTGGAGCTGTTCTTGGCTGACCGCTCTGAGCGATCGCTGGACCTCGGTAGCCCTGTTGCTGATCCTGGTGGAGTCCCCCCTCTGAAGCCTTGTGTGGCTGCTGGTGGTGTGGGTCCCAGCCTCCCGAGCCTCGGTAGCCTTGCTGGCGCTCCTGTGAGCCCGGCGTTTCGGCCTGGAGGGCCCTTCTGCGGGGAGCGTCCAAACAGTGCTCGCACCCCGCGTGCTCCGCCGCCTCCTGCTCGTGCCGCCGCCGCGTTTCCCCGTGCTGGCCTGTTTGGGGTCTGCGCCTCTCGGGATACGCGTGAGAGTACCAACGCTGGTCGTCCCGACCTGTGGAGTGACCTCCCACCCGTAACAGGGGTCAGCGGACAGGACGGTGTGAGCGTGTGCGCCGAAAACAGTGTGCACGCCTGCCCGTCGCTGTCCTTCCTTCCCTCTTCCTTTGCTTCGATCCCTCCTGCTGCTGCTCCTTGTCCTCCGAATATAAAGACCGCTGCGCCCCCTGTGCAGATTGAAATAGGCTCTCGGATTGAAACGAATCTTCGCACGTCGACGGCCACGTCGACCACGAGTGCACCAGCTACAACAGCAGGCGCGCCCCGCTCGCCTGCGGTCTCGTCTTCCTCCGCCACGGGCGTCGAGAAGCGCCAGGTGCCGAGGGGCTCCTAGGCGGGTGGATCGACCTTGGACTCCCTCTACGCTCGTCTCCTCCTCCTCCTCCTCCTCCTCCTCCTCCTCCTCTACTCAGCTTCTCCATTCCTCCTCCGTTCCTGCTCCATGTCTCCTCCTCCTCCTCCTCCTCCTCCTCCTTCTCCTCCTCCTCCTCCTCCTCCTCCTCCTCCCTCTCCTCCTTAGTGGAGAGGGAGATCGGATGTCACCCCTGAAGGTAGAGGGTTGGGTCGGGTCGGCCAACCCTCTGCCTTCCCCCCTTGAGAATGTGATGGTCCTCCCTCTCCTCCTCCTCCTCCTCCCTCCCCCTCCTCCCTCCTCCTCTCCTCCTCCTCCTCCTCCTCCTCCTCCTCCTCCTCCTCCTCCTCCTCCTCCTCCTCTACTCAGCTTCTCCATTCCTCCTCCGTTCCTCCTCCTCCTCCTCTCCTCCTCTCCTCCTCTCTCAAGTCCCTATTTTTGATCAATCGCCAGCTTACCAAGCTCCCGCTTGCTGCCAGCCCAAGCCCCTGGCGCCTGCCGCGCCGCCCTCCTCTCCACCTGCGCACGGTCTTCTGCCGCGCGCGATGTTCGCAATGACATCGGCTGCCCAGCCACGCTGCCGCCGCCGCGCTTGGCTGCCAAATGCCGCGCGCACGATGCACGTGCTGAAGCGCGACGCAACGACTTCTTCACACGTTCGATGCAGTCGCGTCCCACCGTGGCCAGTCCTCGGGCCGCCTCGCAGCTGCTCTGCAACATGCCCATGAGGCTGAACGTCCTGGTGGATGTGACGCTGCCGGACTCATAGTCGGCGCCTGAGGGCCATCCACCTCGTCTTGAACGGCCGTTTGCGCCTCTCGGCTCTGTTGTGGGCAACGGCAATGGCAAGGACGAGTGCCAGGATAATAATTGTCATTCCAATTCCAGATACAGGCCAGATCCCTCATGCTGCTGGTTACGGTACAGTGTTCTTGCTGTTTGATGTTGCCGTGAAGATGTTGCACCAATCACTTTGCCTTCTGGTACGGTTACTGCTGTCCTTGTCTTTCGTGGTACGTTCGCCGCGTTCGTTTTGGTCTTGGTTTTCCTGCAGGGCGTGCAACTCCTGAAGCACTTCAGGCAGCTCGGCGCGATGGAATGTTTGCACTGGTATCTCTCTTGTGTGGACCAGGATGAAAGCGCGGGTAGTGATAAGGACAAGGGGCTTGAAATTGCTACTTTCATGTCGACTTGCAATGACACTTATTTTATGGAGCTTGATTGTGGAACAAGCTGCGGCGGGTAAGAATTTGACAAAGCAGCGGCAAGGCTTGGATTGCTCCGAGGACAGTTGTGGACTTGCGATGATGCTCACTCTGGCAGTTTAGAAGTTGTGTCCCGCCCCCCATGCCGAGAAGTCCAAAACATCAAAGTCATCTTCCTCCTCCTCTTATTCCTTCGCCTGCAGTTGTTCGTTTCTTCTCACGCGTCCTACTCCCATCTTCCCTTGTCCTCAATGTCCCGCTTCCTCATCATCGCTCGTGATCCTGCTGGGTGGTCTGTGTGTGTGTGTGTGTGTCTGTGTCTGTGTCCGTGTCTGTGTCCGTGTGTGTGTGTGTGGGGGGGGGGGGCGGGAACGCTGGAGCAAACTGGGTTCCCAGAGCGAGCCACATCGCCGACGCAACGTCGCTGCGTTGGTGATGCGGTGCAGTCTGGTACCTGGGAGCACTACGCGCACCTTCTATGCACCGCTGGTGCGTCTGAAGTGCGATGCGGTGAGATTTGGGGGCCCCACTTTCTCCAACGCCACCTCACCCTCCCCTCCCATCTCCAGCACCTCTCCCTCATCCTCACCCTCCCCCTGCAGCTGCTCCTCCCCCCTCCTGCTGGAGTCAGGAGGCTACCTAGCTGCACCTGGGATCTGCGCGACTCCGGCTGCGGGCCTGGGCTGGGCGGGGGCGGGGAGAGGAGGAGCGGAGGGCAGCGGGGACGGGCTGGCGACGCGGGCGGCGGGGGAGCGGCGTGCACCCATCGCTTTGCTGGAAGCCCCCCGTGGGCGTAGCGGGCGCGGACGCGGGGGAGGGCGCCTCCGCGCGGGGGGTCTCCGCCCGGGGGGCCTCGCCGGTGGTGGGGGCTCAACTCGGAGATAGGGTCCACGACGTGTGGTTGCTGAAAGAAGAGGGGGGGCTGGAGGAGGAGGAGGAGGAGGAGGAGCAGGAGCAGTAGGAGGAGGAGGAGGAGCAGTAGGAGGAGGAGGAGGAGGAGGAGGAGGAGGAGGAGGAGGAGGAGGAGGGGGGGCGGGCCTTCCCAGGGCGGGCCCCCGCTGCCGATGCCCCTTGCCGTGTGTCGGGTGGCCTCGGTCGGGAGGGGTGCCCGGGACCCCGCGGTGCGCGGCCTTCGCCCAGGGGGGGTTCCAGCTGCGTTTGCCATGTTTGAAGTGCGGATTTCCCTTGGCAGTTTATAGTCGCGTCGATGCCTCGGGAAGTGGCCGCCCTCGGCCCCTCGCTGTGAGAGCTAAGACGTGTCTTGCCGCGGCAGGTGTATTCCCCATACGCGATTCTGATCGTCACCGTATCGATCGGTCAATGGGCACCGCATCGATTTTCATCGTGAGAAGCAATTATCGATCCACCCCCCTCACGACAAAATATATCACTACCGCACCTGGAAGTGAGATTCCCCCTTCCAGTGAACATATTGCTCTCGCCTCAGCGCCGCGCACATTCGTTTGAAAAGTGTGCAACAGCTTCACGGATGGAGGGCGGGCCCTTTTCAGAATGTGTTTCTCGCTCTAGCGTCGCGCACATTCGTCTTCAAGGTTTGCAAGAGTCTCATGGATGGAGGGTGGTTCCTTCTCAGAATGTGGTTCTCGCTTGAGCGTCGCGTACATTCGCTTTAAAGCTTTGCAAGAGCTTCACGGATGGAGGGCGGGTTCTGTTGAGAATGTGGTTCTCGCTTTAGCGTCGCACAAATGTGTTTCAAACGCTCGAAAGAGCTTCACGGTTGGAGGGCGTGTCCTCCTCAGGATGTGGTTATCGCCCTAGCGCCGTGCGTTTTCGTTTCAAAAGAGCTTCACGATTGGAGGGCGGGTCCTCCTCAGAATGTGGGTTTCGCCTTAGCGCCGTGCGCTGTCGTTTCAAAAACGCTTCACGGATGGAGGGCGGGTCCTTTTCAGAATGTGGCCTTCGCCGTTTCCCCACGCACATTCGTTTCACATCGTTTCAAACGTGTGCAACAAATCGCGAATGGACGGTTTGTCTTTTTCAAATTGTGGTTCTCGTCACAACGCCGCGCCTACACGTCTCCAAACTGTGCTAGAGCTTCACAGATGGAGGACGGGTCCTCTTCAAAATGTGGCTCTCGCGTTAGTGCAGCCACATTCGTCTTCAAAAACTGCGGCAGGTTCACGAATGGAGGGCGAGCCCTTTCCTTTTCAATAGGTCATTATCGCTCTAGCGTCGTGCGAATTCTTTTCAAAAGTTGATAAGAGTTTCACGGATGGAGGGCGAGTCCTTGTTGAACCGCAGTTGTCGCCCCAGCCCCGCGCACAGTCGTTTCAAACGATTGCAAGACTTTTACGAATGGATGCGGGTTCTCTTCCAGAGTTATTAAATTATCAACGTGGAACAGTGCATTATGACGCCGTGCGGTTTCTTTTTCGCTCGTGCGCGCTTTCGCGTTCGCCGCATAAAAGCAAACACACAAAATGACTGTCTTAACCTTGAAAGAATGAGTGGTGGAAACCCGTTGTTTCGCTTGTATTCCAAAGGGCCTCTTTGTGGAATCGTGCATTGTGACACCTTGTGCGTTCCTTACTGCTTTTGCGCGCGCGTGTGCCCCCGCGTGCGCAATAGAACTTGAAATCGATGGTTGCCATCTTATCTTCGAAATTTAATGGTGAAGAACCAATACCTTGTCGCGTATTCTTCAGGCCTGGACGAGGACTGGTGAATTGTAGCGCTGTGCATGCTCCCCATTGCCAGCGCGCGCGCACTGGCGCGCGCGCGCGCCCGCTCTCGCGCGCGCAATGTACAAACCAATATAGTGAATACCGGTTGTTCCACTCGTGTCCTGAGGGCCTTCGCATATACACGCGTGCTGTGACATTGCGCATTTTCTTCATTGCCCGCGCGCGCACGCGCGCGCGCCCGCTCTCGCGTGCTCTATCCACGAATCACTGACGAATGGCCATGTTCATGTCGAAGCCAAGTGGTGACAACAAATTATTTTACTCGTATCCTGAGGGCCCCAACGTGGAAACTCACATTCTGACGCTGCACAGTCTCCGCATTGCGAATGTATTCCCCGTTGATGCCTTCAGGATGCAAGTGACAGTGAAGGGCTTTGGTTTTCACCATTCAGTTTCGAATTTAAGCTTGGCATTCTATATTGTTTTCAGATTGCGCTCGCGAGAGCGAGCGCACGCGCGCGCGGGCAATGAGGACGACGCGCAATGCTACGATCTATGGTCCAGAACTGGAGCCTTAAGAACCTGCGTGAAACACATTGGGTGTGCACCCCTTTGTTTTCGAGGTTGAGGTGGCCACTCTGCATGTGTTATTGCATTGCGCGCGCGGGCAAAGAGGAAAGCATTTTGCGTCACACTGCAATAAATTCCACGCGAGCCCTTGTGAATACGAGTGAAACCGTTGTTTTCACCGTTCAGCTCCCGAAGTTAAGGTGGCCGTTCGTTATATGTGCTTAAATTGCGCACGCGAGAGCGCGCGCTTGCGTGCCCGCGCGCGCGTGCACTCAACAAACTGCACAGCATCACAATACGCGTTCCCATTGCGAGGCTTTCAGAATACGCATGAAACAAATTGGGTTGTTCACCCTCCTGTTTTCGAGGTGGAGACATCCGTCCTTCATGGTTTTTCCATGTTTCACGCGCGAGAGCGAGCGCGGGCGCGAGAGCGCATGAGCACGCGCGCGAGCGGGCAATGAGGAACATGCGCAGTAGCACAAGGCATCATTGTTTCGTTTAGGCCTTAAGAACACAAGTGGGACAATGTGCTTTAACTTTTCTCAGTTGTTTGAAGTCTGGGCTGCCATCCGATGTATTGTTGTTTTGTTGCACTGCGCGCGCGAGAGCGAGCGTGCGCGCGCGCGGGCAATGAGCGGAATCTGCAGTGCCGCAATGCAGCATCCAACGTTGGGTCTTCAGAGTACGAGTTTGAAGTGTGTCCCTTGTTTCGTGTTTATTATTCCGGCTTCGAATTGGAGATGGGATGTCTTGGCTTGTTCTTGCATTGCGCGCGCGAAAGCACGCGCACGCGTGCGCGCACGAGGAATGAGGACAGCGCGTGGTATGCCAATATCTTCTCATACGTTTGGGGGCCTCAGAATACGAGTGAAAAGTTAAGTTGTCACCGTTATGTTTTGTACGCTCAGATCGCTCATCCTCATTGGCGCTGGCACTGCGCGCGCGCGTTCGCGGGCAATGGGGGCAATGCACGTTTCCGACGTGAAATTATTCCACGCGAAGGCCCTCATAATACGGGGTGCAGCAAGGGGTTTTCGTCGTTCAGTCTTCGAAGTCTAGATGCCCATTGTTTATCTCTTTTCGCAATGCGCACGCGAGAGCGCGCGCAGTGCGAAGCGTGTTCTGTGTTACACTAGATCATTGCATGACCGCGCTTTCAGAACGAGTGAAACAGTTCGTTTCACCAGTCAGCTTTCCTTGCTAAGTTGGCGATTCACGACTGATTCTTGTATTGCGCACGCGCGCGCAGTAAGAAACAGTGCGCGCTGTGTCACAGAAGTTGCATCATATCAGATTGTGGCACAATGCGCGCTGTCGCGCCGCGCGCCTGAGTGCTTGCCGCCACAAGGATTCGGCGCTCCCGCATCAGTTCAATCAGCTCACACCGCGAACGCCTCAACCTTGCGCTCAACTAAAAAGGCCGAGTCTTCAGGACTCCCAAGTCGTTGAGAAATCATCCCCCCCCGCAACCTCAGCTCACGTCGGGCTACAGGTTCTAAATATCGCTGTCGGTGCGGTGGGGGCGATATTCCTAGGATCGCGGGGTCCTTCAGGGCCGCCGACAACTCAAAAACATGAGTGGTGACACAAAAAAGTGCGATGGTTCGCTCTGGCGGGAGACTGAGGCTTCTTAGGCAGGCCAGGAGAAGTTGGCCTCACCGAGCTCCGCGTGGGGAACCTTAAGAATTCGCTGGGATCTTGAGGACATTCCCGCGGTCCGCACCAAACCACAGGAGTCCGAAAGTATCCTCGCGAATCCTCGGAAATCTCCCGTGATTCAGGCAGGGATCTTCAAGAATTCTTTTGGAATCGTCCCGAGTCCTTCAAGAATCCCCAGGAATCTTGAAGGAACCTTATAGGAATCCCTGGGAACTTACAGGGGGCCCTCAGGAATATGCAGTGACCAACAGGATCCCGGTCGCCTGAGGGAGGAGGATGCGCGGGGTGGGCATTTGTGACCAGGAAGGTGCACTGGTTGTTGCTCAGCTCGCGCCGCAGGCAGCGGGCCCAGTTGCTACGCGACTGCGCGTGGCAAGGCAAAGCAATGAGAGCACATGGGTGCCAAGACAGCCCAACCCGAGACAGCCCGAGAGAGTCTTAGACGGCCTGACCCAAGACAGTCCCAGACAACCGATCTAGCTTACAACGGCTTGAACCTAAGCCGGCCTGACTTTCAGGACTCTCTTGGGATCCCCACGAAACCAATGAAATCCAAAGGTGCCCTTCGGAATCTACAGGAAACCGTCCGGAACCCGGCAGGGTCCTCCAGGAATCTTCGTGGAATTCGCATGGTTCCTTCCAGAATGTTCAGGATTCCATTTTAGGAATCCTTTTGGAAGCGCCAGGAGCTTTCAGAAACCATCAGAAATCCGCCGAAACCAGCGAATTTCTAAAGTTGATATCCTCCAGGCATCCCCCCAGGATCCTTCAACACTCATCCAAGAGAGTAAAGGAATCCCAAGGACACCGCAGGAGCCCCCAGAAGTAGACATTTAGTCAGACCAGAAATCCTCACATATCACACAGGACCCCGCAGGAGTCGTCCTCAAGAGTTCGGGGAACGAAACAACTCACTGGGGCGTTTCTCTGAGCTCCGTGCTAAGACAAGGCCTGGATGTAAAACGCAATTGCCTGCGAGGTGCGAACAAGGCGCTGAAGGGTGATATTGAAAGTGATCCGCTCGTGCTCCCAGTGCAGCAGCGTGCTCCTCCTCCTCGTCCTCCTCATCTTCCTCTTCCTTTGATTGAATCGCTTCGCTCACTCCGCTGGCCCGTATTGCATGATCGCTACTGCTTCGGCGCGGGCTCGGGGCCATTTCGGCGCCGCCGGAAGGAGGAAGATGAGGATGGGGAGGGGGAGGGGAGGATGAGAAGAGGATGAGAAGGAACGGAGGAGGATGAAGATAAACATGAGGAGGAGGAGGAAGAGAAAAGGGCGGAGGAGGAAGCCTCTCGATGGCATCTTGCGGCGCTCTTGGGGCCAAACAGGGCCGTCGTCCAGATGCGTCTTTGGGAGGCCCTGGGGTCTGTTGAGAGGCCGTTCGGGGGCGCCTGGGAGACATTTTTGAAGCCTTGTGGGGCCTCTTTTGAGCCTCCTTGGAGCCTCCTGGGGTCTCTTGGGGGCCTCTTGGCGGCATCTTGGGCCATCTTGGAGGCCTCCTGGGGCCTCTTGGGGCGGAAGGCTTGAGGTTTCGGTTCGTGGTCCCCATCTTGGTGCCGTCTTGGGGCTCTCTTGGGCCGTCTTGGGCGTCTCGTGGGCCGTCTCGGGGCCCGTTTGGGCTCTCTGGGGGCCTTCTTGGGGGCCTCTTGAGCCGTCTTCGTGCGCTCTTGGGGGCCTCTTGGGCTGTCTTGGAGCATCGGAAAGCCGAAAATGCGACAAGGCCAACATCCTTCCAAAACCATCGTGCAATTGATGGTTTTGGCCTCTCGGGGCGCTCTTGAGAGGCCTCTTGGAGGCCACTTGGAGCGTCTTGGCGGTTTCTTGTGCCGTCTTGGGATCATCTTCGGCGTCTTGGAGCGTCCTTTGGGCGTCTCGGGGGCCTCTTGGGCAGTCTTGGGGGCCTCTTGGGGCCCTCTTGGCGCGCTCTGGGGAGCCTGAGAGGCCGTACCCAGGAGGAAAACCATCTCTGAGTAGACCTTCCCGGGGCCTTCCCGGGTTGCGGTCGGGGTACTTGTCGCTGGGGGACCCCCAGGGGCCGCCCCGCGCGCCCGAACTAGAAGAATTGTGAACCAGTTACCGGAGATCTTAGCACGCCTCTGGCCCGTTGGGCCGGCGAATTTTCTTCTCCCCTTCGCCCCTTCCTCCTTCTCCACAATCGGTTTGGGAGTTAGTTCGTCCCGCGAAGGGGCGTATCGTTAGTTAGTTCAGGGAGGAAAGGAGAAGGCAGGATGATGATGACGATGAGGAGGAGGAGGAGGAGGAGGAAACGTGACCTGCGCGGCCGTGTTCCGCCGAGGATTCCACAATGATCCCGGGAGGATCCCTGCGGATTCGCGAAGCCTTCCTTTTTCTTGGGCTTGCGCCGCACCGCCGACCCCTTGGGGGGGCTCGTGGTAGGTCTCTCGGGTGCCTCCTGGCAGCACTTTTGATGGTTTTTGGTGGCCGTTTTGGGGCTTCTTGGAGCCTCTTTTGGGCCTTTGGTGGGCCTCTTGGAGCCTCTTGGGTCTTGGGGGCCTCTTGGGGCCTCCTGGAGGCTTCTTGGGGCCGAGGGCTCGAAATTTCCGTTCGGGTCCACCGACTGGGACCGCTCCTGGAGGCGTCTTGGAGACCTCTGGGGCCGTCTTGGGGACCTCTTGGGCCGTCTTGGAGCCTTCTTGGGGGGTTCCTGGGCCGTCTTGGGGCGATCTTGGAGGGGCCTCTTGGGCCGTCTTGGACGGTGTGACAGCCCAAGAGGCGAATGTGCTGAAAATCGTACGTTTCCCCAAGGGAATGGGACGGTTGTTGCTTCTGGGGCCCTCTTGGGACGCCTCTTGGGGACCTCTCGGGGGCCTCTTGGGCCGCCTGGGGGTCATCTTGGGCGTCTTGGAACGATCCATCGGCGACTCGGGGCCCTCTTGGACCATGTTGTGGGTCTCTTGGGGCCCTCATGCGTGAGGCCCGTTGCGCGTTCACCCGGGGCAGGCCGGACCCCCCCCTCTAAACCGACCAGACCAGGCCCCGGGGGGAGGGGTTTGGGGAGGGGGAAGCAACTCACACGTCGATGACCCCAAGGGGTTGGCGGATTTTAGCAGGGGTCCTGAAGGGTTCCTGAGATATGCTGCGGGTTTTTGTGTGGGTTCCTGAGGATTCCAGCCATTATTTTTTAGAAGGGTTCTTGTCGTTTTCTTGGACGTTTCGTGAGGATCCCTAACGGTTCCTGAGGGCTTCTACTGCGGACTCCTGAGGATTTTTGAGGACTCTGGAGTGATCCCTGGACTTCCCTAGCGGTTCCTGAGGATCCCGAACGGTTCGTGAGGACTCCTCCACGGTTCCTGAGGACTTCTGCCGATTCCTGGAGGATCCTTGAATATTCCTGCCATGTGCCCGAAGGATTCTTGAGGATTCCTGGCGGATTCTGTTTCATTTCAGAAGATACATACATGATTTCTGGCGATTCGTTGAGGATTTGTGAGGATCCGTCAGGATTCCTGAAGATTCCTGCTACGGACTCTGGAAGGTTCTAGAGGAATGCGATCTGATCCCTGAAGGGCTCCTCGGGACTCCTGCCGATTCCTGCAGGACCCATGAAGATTCCATCCGCATTCCTGAAGGATTCGTGCGTGTTCCAGTGGGTTCCAGAAAGATGATCGAAGAGTCTTGAGAATTCGCTGGTTCCCCCTAAGAGTGAATTTGCTAGTGTGAGGGCCTTACAACCTGTGCCGCCGACCCAAAAGGCGGGACCTTCCCGGGGACCCCAGCGGCGCTCCCCCCAGGGCCCGCCTGGACCCCTGGGGAAACGGTATTCTGACGCGGGACCACCCCCTCCAGAACCCCCCCCGCAGGGCCCCACCCCTTGTTCTTCCTGTCTTCAGGGGTGACCAGGGAAGGGAGGGAAGGCCGCCGGGACCCTTGGGGAGGCGGTAATCTGACCGTCACCCCACGCCCCTTTCCCTCCCTTACACCCCCTATACCCTCCCCGTCAGGGAGGGGAAAAGGGGAAGGAACTGTGTTGACACAACGTGTCTTTTCTGTGCTCGTTTTTTCATGCCACTTGGATTGACGACGACGACGACGACGATGGTGACGAAGACGAAGAGGAAGACGACGACAGCGTCTCACACACGCCGAAAGGTCGGCGGATTTGTGGTACTTGCAAGCAGATTCCGAAGGATTCTTGGAGGATTCCGTTGGATTCCTGCGGATTCCTGCCAGTTGGTGAGGAATCCCTGGGGATTCCTCAAGGCTCCTGAGGTTTCATAGCGTTCCTGAGAGATCCGTCGGGGTTGTAAGGATCAGAAAGGATGTTTAACATTCGTACATATTCCAACGGATTCCTGTGTGCTTCGCAAAAGAGTCTTGAGGATTCATGCAGGTTTGTTGCTGATTCCTCTGTGTTTCCTGAGGGTTCCTTTCGACTTCCTCAAAGCTTCCTCAAGACTTGCTGATGCGCCCTGCGCATACAATCCTTCAGGATGTCTCGAGCGAAACGCTTGTTTTGCAGCACTTGAGGGGCTTCGGCGCCCCAGGATGCCTAGGTGGTTCTGGGATCGTGGAAGCACCGTTATTTACCAGGGATCGCGGCCGTGGGAGCGCGGACGCCGCGTAACTAATGAGGGATATTGGTTCTGGGGGCGCGGGCGCAGCGTAATTTATTGAGGGTCCTGCCCCTGGGTTGGGCGGGACAGGGCGTAATGCACAACGAATCCTGGCCCCGGGGTAGGGGCGCACACAGAGCAATTTACAAGAGATCGTGGCCCTGGGAGAGCGGACGCCGCACAATTTACGATGGATCCTGGCCTGAGGGCGCGAACGCAGCTTAATGTACAAGGGCTCGTGTCCTTGGGAAATCAAATCACCGTTATTCACCGTCCTTCTCATTGTCCGTTCACAAAGTGCAAGCACCGTCATTCACGAAGGACTGGCCCTGAGAGCACGGGCGCCGCGCAATGTGCAATGGATCGTTGCCCTGGGAGCGTGGACGCAGCGTTACTTTCTAGGGATCGTGGCCCTGGGAGCGTGGCTCCCGTGTGATTTCTGGAGGATTCCTGCAGGTTGCTAAAGGATCCTTGAAGGTTCCTGGCAAGGTTCCTGAGGCTTTATGGGGTTCCTGAGAGATCCGTCGGAATTCTTAGGATTCCAAAGGACACTTTAAGAGTCCCACAGTTTCCCTCCGGATTCCTGCGGGGTCCCGAAGGACTCCTATGGATTCCTGCAGGTGTGCTGCCGACTCCCAGAGGATTTGCTGGGATTCCTGAGGGCTCCCCCAGATTTCCTCCAGGCTTCCTGTGGGCCCCTTCAGATTCGGTAACACCGGGGGGATCGATAATTGTTATTATTCACGGTTACCCATCGCCACACGACGCCGCATATCGCTTGTGTTCTTGCACAGACCCGGGACGTGAGTAATTCTATCCGGGTTGTTTCCCAGTGACGTTGCCATTGCACCCCGAAGGGATATGCGCGCTCCGAACCTTTCGCGTATCGTATGCCGAGTGGTATGTCTGAATTGGCGTCCCCGTATGCCAGACGTCTTCGCGGCACAGCCTTCTACTCTTGCAGCGGGAGCGAGTGGTCACCAGCTGTAGTTGCGTGCGTGTGCGCGTGGAGTTCCTGTTTTGATGGCTTGTAAGGTCTGTGCAGTGGCTGGTCCTAAGCCTCGGTAGGTGGCTCGCGCCAGGGCCTCCTCCCTCCTCCCTCCTCCCTTCACACCGCCAGCCTGGACACTTTGTGGGCTCTCCCTGACGGGGAAACCCCAGAGGCCGTCTGCGCCGCACCAGCCTCGCTCGCCCCACTGCCCCGCCCGCCTCTCCGTCGGCGGCTCGGCAGAAGGGAGGAGAGGAGGGGGAGGGCGGGGGAGGAAGTCAGAGAGGGAGGGGGGGCGGGCAAGGCGGGGGGAATGGGGGGAAGGACGTGCGGGATCGGACCAGCTGTCTACGGGAGAAGGGTCAAGCCCTTCCTGCGGGAGGAGTGCCGAGCCCAGTTGGGGCCCGACGGGCGAGGGGGGCCCCACAAGCGGCCAGGGAGAGCTCAGGGTTCAAAGCCCAGAACAGTCAAAGGCAGAAGCCGAACGTTG
This sequence comes from Prorocentrum cordatum, assembly GCA_963575745.1. Taxonomy (NCBI): domain Eukaryota; class Dinophyceae; order Prorocentrales; family Prorocentraceae; genus Prorocentrum; species Prorocentrum cordatum. The sequence continues at coordinate 625,822 of CAUYUJ010002447.1, forward strand.
ATCTCTAACGAGAGGTCTAACTGGTCAGAGCTCCCCCCTCCTGCCTCCCCCTCGCCCTCCTCGAGCACGCCCTTGTCGGCGCGCTCGTTGCCCAGGGATGCCCATATGCGGGCACAGCCTCGGACTGGCGAGAGCGGGGGAAATCGGAGGCAAACAAGGGGAAGCCAGCAACGCAACACATCACACTCAGAAGCAGTCGCCCCAACCTCGAGTGTTTGGTACAACAGTGACAGACGATAGACGCCTGGACGTGTATTCCACCCGATGTTATCCATACTTAACACCTGTCTACAACCTCCTCTCCGAGAAGGAGGGGAGTGGGAGAATGAGGTGTTCCAACTCCCAGTCCTACTCCTTCTTGTTGCCGTTGATCGGACGGACACGAGGCGAGGCCTGTTGCGCGTTCGTGCTGAAAAATCGCCGATTTAGACGAGGTGACAAGCAAATTAAGCTGAGTAGCGACGTGCGCAGTGGGGAGACAGAAAGGCGACAGAGAGAAGCATCAGAAAGAGGCCCGCAGGGGCACAGAGCATCTGTTCGCCACTCAGCACGAGAGGGGAAGAAGTCGACGAAGAAATCTAGATGTGAACACTCCTCCTCCTCCTCCTCCTCCTCCTCCTCCTCCTCCTCCATCTCCTCCTCCTCCATTTCCTCCTCCTCCTCCTCCTCCTCCTCCTCTGCTCCTCCTCTCCTCCTTTCCTCCTCCTCATCTTCCTCCTCTCCTTTTTCTTCCTCTCCAGAAATCGAGAACCCTGCTCCTCCTCCTCCTTCTCCTCCCTTCTCCTCTTCCTCCTTGTCCTCCTCCTCCTCTGGACCATCGGCTGTGCTCCTCTCTCTCTCTCTCTCTCGCTTTCTGGCCCCGGTCCTGCTGTTTGCCTCCTCCCAGGTAGCTTAGTGTCTTCACGCAGAGGGGAGGCAGCATCGCAGCCTTCCCGTCGACCACCTCAAGTCAGCCACGGGGTGAGTGGTGGTTGCTCCATTACCCTGTGGCATGCTTGGAGGTCATCTTTACGGTTTGTGAAACTCTGCGGCTAGGCACTCACAATTTGAGTGAGGCGTTTGCGTTAGTGACAATAGGGGAGCGCCGCGGGCATCCATGGCCAACAGAGCCCGTGCCATCCGTAATACACAGTCTCTCTGCTTAGTACGTGTATATGTAGACGTGTAGCATACAATCAGATCGCAGACGTCCCATCCCCTCTCAATCTACCTATGTATTCACATGCGCATATACACGTGGTTGTGTATGCGCATGTTTCTCTTGCGTCGCGTCATCCCACTGTGCATGTGCACTCTCCGTCTGACTTGCAATATTTGGACCGACCTGCCATCCATTTGCACCAATAACAGTACTGGTTGTTGGCTTGCAAGTATGCATAATGTGAATACAGTCATATGTGTATATATTGCGTTTGTAAACGACATCCCGCATGCTCGTCATCCTTTCGTTGTGCTATGTCTCGATCGTATATACCCTCTCTCGTTCTCATGCGCGCTATCTTTATCCCGATCACTATCTCGCTGGCTCCCTCTCTCTCTCTGGCTCGCTCTCGCGCTCGCGTGTGCTCTCTCTGTATCTCTCTCTGTCTATTCCTCTCTCTTTCTCTCTCCCTTTTCTGTCTCTCTCTCTCACACTATGTATTTTGTTATGTTTGTTCTCTCTCCCTCTCTCTCTCCTCACCCTCTCTCTCTCTCTCTCTCTCTCTCTTTACTATATCGGAGGATGGAGGGTGAGATCGAAGTGGGATGGAGAGCCTCTCACCAGGAATTCGGTTTCGGTTTCGGGTTCGTGTCGAGCGTGCGGGCGAGGCGAAGCTGCGTGGGCGGGCGAGAGGAATGATTCCGCTGTGGCTCGGGCGGGTCAAGACAAAAGGCCGCCCCTCCAGTGGGCCAGCACGGCTAGGGGTGTCCCGCCGTGGTGTCCCGCCGTGGTGTCCCGTCGGTGTCCGCGGGCGGTGGCCAGATGTCCCGCAGTGGTGTCCCGTCTGTCATCGCCACCATGCTTTTTCGCCAGGATCGCTAGTGTGTTAGCCCATTGCCGTCATGCATTGTCGTCAGCATCGTCGCCTTGCATCGTCGCCAACTCGCGAGCGCATCTCCAGCATCGCCACGATCACAATCACTGCAGTTGTCCTCAGTTGGTGCTGCCCCCCCGAACCTCCTTATCACCCGAAGGGTGGTCGTGTAGTTACATGTGTATACAGATGTATGTTCGATGCGCAACCTTGCGCCATGCCGCCGCCTCCCGAAACGCGGACAGGCGTACGCAAGTATTGCCGCGTTCCGCATCCCCAACAGCCCACGCACCAACGATGCCCATGCGAAAAGCTAGGACGCGGGACGCATATACGGATGTATCGAAACCGCGCACCGCCAATGTGGAACGTACAAATCGCTGGTGGCTCCTTCGAGGCTTATTGGGGATCTTCGAGACCTATTGTGCCGTCTTCGGGATTTGTGGGAGGTTTTTTTGGGGGCCGTGGGGATTTCTTGAGGCCATCTTGAAGGACACCCACCAAGCGATCCACACTTGGCGGCAGAATACCCTAAACAATGTTGTACACGTGCTAAAGAGAGTCTAAGAGAGCACGTACATGGAGCCTAAATAGAAAGTGAAGGGTATTGTGCAGAGCAAGGTTGCGAGTACCAAAAGTACGAGAGGCCATGCGGATGACCATGCTGAAGGCCATACGGAAGACCATGCGGGAGGCGGGAGACCATACATAATGCCGTCTAAGTTATCTGGGTGACAGACCCAACCATATGCAAGTGTGGATACCGTCAGGCTGGTGGGACAAAGGTGGGGTCACGAAACGTGTGAGGGGCGTGTCGGCATGTACTAGGTGGCGCTGCCGCTGGGGCCTTCTGTGGGGCTTCCTGTGCGGCCACGAAACGTGTGAGGGGTGTGTCGACATAGGCGGGATGACGCCATGCTGGCGCTGCCCCTGGGGCCTTCGGTGGGGCCCCCTGTGGGGTCACGAAACGTGTAAGGGGTGTGTCGACATGGACGGGCAGACGCCATGTGGGCGTTGCCGCTGGGACCCTCGGTGGGGTTCTCTGTGGGTGGCACGAAACGTGTGAGGGGTATGCCGAAGTGTGCGGGGTGACGCCATGCAGGCGCTGTTGGTGGGGCCTTCGGTAGTGCTCCCTGTGGGGTCACTAAACGTCTGAGGGATGTGCCGACATGGGCGGGACGACGCAGTGCGCGGCTGCCACTTGGACTTCCGGTGGAGCTCCCAGTGGGGCCACGAAATGTGTGAAGGATGTGCCGAAATTGGCGGGGTGTCGCCATGCGGGCGCTGCCACTAGGTCTTTGGTGGAGCTCCGTATGGGGCCACGAAACGTGTGAAGGGTGTGCCAATGATGGCGAGGATGACGATGACGACGGCGAAGCTATTTTGATGATGATGGTGATGAGGATGAGGATGAGGATGACGATGGTGATGACGATGAGAATATGCGAAGGGCAGAGTCAAGGATGGATGAGAGGAGGGAGGAGGGGGCAGCGGGAGGGCAGGAGACGCGGGGCGCTGTCTCTTTAAATCGAGGGCCCAGCATCACATAATGGTTGAGAAATGCAGGAGAGACCATGTACTCGAGACAACACAAGGGATCACACGGGACACCATGCGGCATGATACGCAAGATCACACGGGAGACCTTGCGGGAGCCCAGACGGGAGATCATGCGAGCGACCGTGCGGGAGATCATTCGGGAGGCCAAATGGGAGGCCATACGGTAGACCATACAGAAGACCATACGGGAGGCCATACGGGAGCCCAGACGGAAGACCATGCGGGAGACCGTACGGGAATCATATCGGATGTGAGTCCGGATCCGGATGAGCTGAGCACGTGTTTTGATGCATGATAGCGGGCCTCCATAGGCAAGTTGTTTAAGGGGAATAGGGTATCCTAAATTAGACGCCCCCGCTCGGATCCCGAACAATTGTTTTGCGCTTGGGATGCTCTTGTGGCGCGGGGCCTTCGGGGCTGTCTTGGAGCGATAACGGCATATGGACCCCTCTAGGGGTTCTCTGGGGTGGTCTTGGAGCCACCTGAAGTCATTATCAGACCATAGCACAAAAGCACTCATCAGCCCACAGCAACCGAAAAGGCAACAATGCTTGAAACACCGTAGGTGATTGTATGTTTTTGGCCTCTCAGGTGTATTCTTGGGAGCCTCGGAGGCTCCGTGGCCACTTAGAGCCGTCTTGGGGCCCCTTGGCCGTGTAGGAGCTCTTCTGGAGCCTTCGCGGTGGGCTTCTTGGGCACCTTGAAAACGACAGAGACCCGATCTCGAGGCCCTGAGGGCCCGGAAGATGTGCCGGGGAGCTCGTCGACTCCCCCGCAACGGATGAGGGACCCCCGGGGAGGGGGTCAGCCAATCATCTCACGCTTTCTTAGCCCCGCCAAGCGGGGGTCGGCGGATTTATATATGCGACCTCCACAGATCTGCGAATACCTCCGCCACCTTACCATGATACGATGTTCAAGCATCAGGCATGTGTGTTAAGCATCATCGAAACGCAAGCGCTCTTTTTTTGTTTTCTGGGCTCACTCCCAGCTAGGATGGCGATGCGCCTGTCTGAAAGAAAGAAGCGGAACAAAACAGCATGCCTCGCATTGTATGCGTGATGCCTGCTGTCTTGCCTCTCGCGTTCCCTCGTACCTCTTCTGTCACGCCGCCCAATTTTCAAAACAGTCACCACTCACTTGTCATCTCCTGTGTTGCGTTGTCTGGCACGCTGACGTCATTTATTCGAATGGGACATGGGTGCATGAAGACCTGCACGGTTAGTTGAGGACCTGGTGATTTCGAGCTTGGCGTAGAAGCTTCATTTTGGCTTGACAGTGTGTGGTGCAAATCACACGTTAAAGTGCCGCCACGGTCGGATCGTCGTGGTATTCTTCGTGTCTCCGAGACGCCTGGGGGAGCCCATCAAGCTACGATGGTAGATCTTGCGAACCGCTTTCGTGATCAAATCGTCGTTGCCCTGGTAGCATTTCTATCTTGTGGGTGGGTGGGTCCACAAGCAGAGCATAAGCCCAATGCTGAGCGTCTTCAGTTTCCCCACATTCTAAGTGGGGTTCTTGTTTTCTCTGCCCCCCCCGCGCAGGAAATCTCCCACCTTTCTTTCTCGCACACTCATCACCATCACCACCATCATCATCGTCATCATCAACATCGCGATACCATGATCACCACCATGCTGAGTGCTGATTCGACTCCCTCTGGCCTGCGAGCCGCAGCCCCTGACCCAGACCGAGGGGAAAACGAACCTGCGATCGTCGCTCCTGGTCAGGCCCGGAGGCTGGAAGACGGCCGAAAGGCCTCGCCTCCGTTGCCGCGTTCGCTCGGCAAGGCGAGCGAAGCAAGCCACCTGCTCAAAGGCCCGTCGGCCCCGAACTCGAATCGACGCAGGGCTCGCTGGCCGCGCTGGCAGCTCTGGTCGAGGAACGGGCAGAACAATGAACGAGGGGGAATAGGAACAAAATCGGCGGGGAGACGCCGACATGCAGGAGGAGAAGGGAGAGGCACAGGCAGCAGCAGGCAAGCGCGCACGTTGGGGGCGGGCGGGGGGCGGGAGGGGGCAAAGGGAGTCGGCGGCAGTCGGAAGGTCGTCGTGGGTCCAGGGGTCGTCGGCGTCGTCGTCGCTGTCGTCGTGGGTCGTGGGTGGGGGGAGTCGTCGGGGTCGTCGTGGGTCCAGGGGTCTGAGGGCCGTCACAGCAGGGCTTGCCGGGCATCAGGCGGGGCGGGCGAGGCCGTCGTCGGGGGCTGGCGGGGGCGAGGACGGCGGGGCGGGGGATGTCGGGGGCAGAAGGGCGGCTGCTCACGCGGCGCTTGTTACCGTTCTGTCGCGTCGTCGGGTCCTAGGGCGGGCAGCAGAGCCTGCCCCAAGGCGGCCTCTCTGGCCGCGCATTCTTCTTGCGCAGGAGTAGCGAGAGTCGCTGGGCGTGCTCCGCCGCCGCGAGGGCGGGGTCTTCACCTGTGGCGTCAGCCGCGCGCTTCGCCAGGACGGCGAGCGCGCGGCGTGCCTCCTTGCCCCAGGCGCCGCCGTGCGCCTCCATGACCATGGGGATGAAGGTGGCGCCGGACGCGCTGCAGCTGCGCGCCGTGTCGAGGAACTGGCGCATCTGCTCCTCGTAGCGCTCGGCGGCGGCGCCCGGCGTGGCTCCCGAGGTTGCGAGGGGGTCGCCCAGCAACCCCTAGGTGACCGCGAAGTCAAGGGCAGCCGGGGCGCCGTTGCGCCAGCGGGGGATGTACACGTCCGTTGGGTGCTGGCCGCTCTCGTCAAGCTCGGCGCCGTTGGCCTCCGTCCCTGGCGGGCCCTCCCCTCGCTCGTGGGGCTGCAGCAAGCCCAGCCGCTCGAGCTCGGCGCCAGGGAAGCCGGTTGTCTGCGCGGCGAAGAGGGCATCGTCGCGGAGTGCATTGTGCCGGTTCACGCGGTCCCCGCGGCAGGGGCACACCAGCGCGTGGTCCCCGAGACGCCATCGCAGGCAGGGCAGAAGGCCTCTCCGCTCGTTAGTTGCACCCGCAAGCGCCTCTGCAGGGCGATCTGCATCAGGCCGCGCGGGAAGGCCGTGGCGACCTCGCCGCAGGGCCGCGCCTGCAGCCAGCCGCAGGCGCCCTCCGAGATGGGCCGCGGTCAGCAGCTCGCCCTGGTGGCACGCGGCGCCTGTCGTTTCTGGGGAGCCGCCGGGGGGCTACTGGGGGTCCGCGGCTGCAGCCGCGTGGCCCGCGGTCGCGGCTGCGCTGGGCGTCGGGGCGCCCGCTGCTACAGCTGGCGCTGCTGCTCTCGCCGACGACGGCGGCGACGACGACGCTGGGCCTCGCGCTCCGCGGCCCGCGCCCGAGCGCCGTCCTGCCCGGGGAAAGGCGGCGCGGGAGCGCGCCGAGGCCACTGTGCGATTGCGAGGGCGCCGAGCGCGAGGCTGGCAGGTCTTCCCTGGCCTTCGCTCGACCTCCCACGTTGGCCAACGACGTCGACATATATTGCCGCATGCGTTGATGTGCTGTCGCTATTTTTTCTAACCGCTGCTGCATTCCACGATTCCGGTCCTCGATGGCCGTCCGTCTTCGGGCCCCAGGGCCTTCAGAAACGAGTCAGGACGAAGCAATATCGGTATTGCCTGGTCCTCCCTCGGCAGATTCATGTGTTTATTTGTTGTCGATTTGTTGTTGGCCTTTCGTTTACCTTCGATCCTCGGGGGTGCCCCCTGACTTAGATTGGATCAGTATGGCAAGCGTGACCGGGGCCCTCTGGGTGAAAAACAGATGGGACATGTCGGGGCGCACATCCAAATTTTATTTGGGCGTTTCAGAACATGCAGAACTAATATTTGGGCGCCCAAATTCCGGAAGAAACTTTCACCACATGTCCGGGCTTCATGCAAATGTCTAGGGAAATCTCTGGAACATCGCCGCGGTGCAGGAATATTCTCGGGAGGATTTCCGGCATCGAAATCTCTCTGGCAAATCCATTTGTCATGTCCAGCAAATATACAGAACATCTGCGGCGTGCAGACGTCTCTTCAGCACCGAGAGAAAGTATATGGAAGATATACGTGAAATCTCCAGCGGAGATTTCGTGGGAGATTTTGAAGGCAAGCGCGACGTTGTTGGGATACTCTCCCGATTTATTCCAGGCGCGAAGATTTGTTGTGGATTCGCCGGCAGTGTTGGGAGATTCCAGGGCGGTCGTCTTTAGCTAAAGGCGCACGGGCAGAGAGAATAGGAGAAGGCGAGCGGCGGCCGCAGAGGAGGAGGAAAGGAAAGCGGCCCCCTCAGACCAGGTAGGTCTTGTGGCGGCGTGTTGCGGCCTAAGCCCCCAGGGTGTGCTGCAAGGGGGGGCGCTTCCAGTGCGTCCAGGAAGCGGGCCGCGCAAAGGTGCAACGCCAGGTGGCATGCGAATGGAGCGCAGTTGGTTTTCAACATTGTGGATCTCTCTTTGGTGCCGTGCAGTTGTGTCTGTAAGTGCCCAGTTGACCAACGGATGTAGGGAAGATGGTGCTCTCGCTTGAGACGCTTTCGCATTTTATTGCTAGAGCATCATACAGAAAAGTTGTACATATGAAGGGCGGCATCTTGTCAACATGGTGTTGGTTTGAGACTCCCCACGGCTGCATCATCCGAAACCTGAAGACTAAAAAATTGTACTCTAGCGATGGACGGAATATTTTTGGAGAGGTGATCTCGTTTGGTCGTAATTTGAAGGATATGTTCTTACATCTCGGTATGTCCAATGTGTACACAGATGGGTGAAGGATCGCTCCCATTCAAGAACGAGATCCCGCCTGCATGGCACGCCCATGGGACGTTCATGAGGGGGCGCTCCCCGCAGTGAATCGAAGTTCTACAGCCTCGTAAAGGTTTTCTCCCCACGCCGCCACACACACACACACGCATATGTCGATCCACAGCGCGTTGGGAATATCAACACCCATGCCGCCCGCCATTTTGTAGTGCAGTCGTGCCACATGTGGACTACAACGGGTATTCACGACTCCGTGCCATTATTTGGGTTTGTACACGCCCATCATGACGTGTGTCAATGGACCATTCAATGTCGAAGGGAACGTAACACATCCCACTGCGTGTTGAGACCGCGTGCGACCATAACGGATGTCACCCAACTGTCCAGACATTCGCTGTTTTTTCTTGCCGCGAGCTTCGTGATTTGGGGCTACAACCATGCCAAACGAGGGAAGAAGCAGGCAAACTCTGAGGATGTTTCGCGCGAAACCGGGCCGAAGCAATGCCAAACCAGTGCCAAACCAGGCAATGTCTGACAACCTCTCAGGCGAAACGGGGCCCAAACCAGGCCAAATCAGGGCGACACCCGGCAAATTCTGACGACGTTTCGGGCGAAACCTCGCCCAAACCAGCCCAAACCAAGGCCAAGCAAAGACAAGTCTGAGGACGGCTCAGGCGAAACTGAGCGAACAACAATGCCAAACCAGGGGCCAAACCAGGCAAACCTTGAGGATGTCTCAGCTGGGGCGCGCGGTCAAACCAGGCCAAACCAAGCCACCCCAGGCCAAACCAGGGGCCAAACGAGGCTGACTTAGAGGACGTCCCAAGCAATTGCCCAAACCAGGCTCCATCCATTCCCCTTCAGAGAATTCGAATTAGAGTAGTGGATCACCCCATAGCCCCCCGCAGGTGGAATGTCGGGGCGTTTGGACCGCGCGCCCGCTGATGCGGACAGGGTGAGGCGCTGAAGCCTTCATTTCTCTTTCGGTATTTTTTGAGGCCTTGGTGTGGCGTTCGGAGAAATACTTTGGAGCCTGTAGTGTGGACTTACGAAGGACGGCAGGCTGTGGTGTAGCATCGGTGGCATACATTGGGTTGACTCTCCTTCCTTCCAGAGCCGTTTTGGCTCAACCAGTATCAGCCGAGATCACTTGTTGCGCTGCGGCGCCGACAGTCGGGCGTTCCTGCCCATTTTCGTCTCCAGGCGGCTGCTACCGCCACCATCTTAGAGGAATGCAGGGGTCGGTCGCCCCAGCTCCTGCCCGGGCATTCGTGGCCCTGCCATCGCAGGGTCTGGCGGCCAAGGGCGCCGCGAGCCCCAACGTGGGCTCGCTCCGAGGCGCGCCCGCGAGCCCTCCGCGCGGCGACGCCGCCGAGGGCGCGGCCCTGTCGGCGGTGTGTGCTGGCGTGGGCGGGGCGCTGGTCGGCGTCGTTGGCGCCCGCCGCCCCACCCGCAAGGAGAGGAGGTCGGCCCGGCGGGTCGCCACCGTGGACGTCAAGGTGGCGGAGGACGCAGGCAGCGACGAGCTGGCGGGGCTCGGAGGCGGCGGCTTCGGGGGCTACACTGGCTCCAACACCATCGCACGGCGCGTGGAGCTCACCGAGGAGCAGAGGGGCGGGCGCGACTGCGTCAAGATCGTGTACGTCGTGTTGGAGTCGCAATACCAGGCGTCCATGACCGCCGCGGTGCGCCAGATCAACAAGACCAACAAGGGGGTGTGCGCGGAATGCGTTGGCTATCTTCTGGAAGAGCTTCGCGACCCGGATGTGCAGGAGGAGCTGAAGAGCGACCTTGACAGCGCCAACGTCTTCGTCTGCTCGCTAATCTTCGTGCAGGAGCTCGCCGAGAAGCTGGTGGAGATCGTGCAGCCGCGCCGCGACCGCCTGGATGCGTGCCTGTGCTTCCCGTCCATGCCCGAGGTAATGAAGCTCAACAAGCTTGGCACCTTCGACTTGACCGCTATCACCGGCGGGCCACTGGGCGGCTTCGCACAGCAGGTGAAGGATATCCGCCAGAAGAGCCTTGAGAAGGGCAAGCCGTCGCCATCTGGGGGTGCTTTCCAGGACAGTCTCCTGAAGCTTGTGAGGACGCTGCCCAAAGTGTTGAAATTCCTTCCTGGTGACCAGGCGAAGGATGCCCGAACGTTCATCGTGTCCTTGCAGCATTGGCTCGGCGGCACCAGTGAAAATCTCGAGGCGATGCTGTTGCGGATATCGGCTGGGTACGTCGAGAGCGTCCGCCCAGGTTTCATCGACGAGGAGAAGTTGATGGACCCCGTGGTGATCCCTGACCAGGGTATCTGGCACCCGCTAGCACCAGAGATCTTCCAGACCATGGGTGAGTACAAGGAGTGGTACAACGGTGTCCACCTTCCTCTCACCGACATCCCTGGTGACGCGCCCCTGGTGGGCGTCATCCTCCAGAAATCACACATCGCAACCCAAGACGACGGACACTACGTCGCGATGGTCCAGGAGATCGAGCGACGCGGCGCACGCATCGCCTGCGTGTACACCGGCGGCCTGGACTTCTCGCAGCCCGTGAAGGACTACTTGCTGGACCCGATGACGTTCGAGGGGGCCTGCGACGTGCTCGTGAACCTCACAGGCTTCAGCCTAGTAGGCGGGCCCGCCTCACAGGACGCCAAGAAGGCGAAGGAGGTGCTCAAGCAGGTCAACCGCCCGTACCTCGTCAGCGTGCCTCTGGTGTTCCAGTCCTTCACCGAGTGGCAGAACAGCCAGCTTGGGCTGCACCCTGTCCAGGTTGCGCTGCAGGTGTCGCTCCCGGAGATCGACGGCGCGATCGAGCCTCTGATCTTCTCCGGCCGCGACGGCACCAGTGGGCGCTCGATCCCCATGCCCGACCGCATCGACGCCCTGGCGACGCGCGCCCTGAATTGGGCCAGGCTCCGCAAGAAGGAGAACAAGGACAAGAAGGTGGCGATCAATCTCTTCCAGTTCCCACCCGACAAGGGCAACGTCGGCACCGCGGCGTATTTGGATGTGTTCGGAAGTATATTCTCCGTGCTGAAAGAGCTTAAACAAAAGGGGTACACTATCGATGAGCTCCCCGACGACGTCGAGGGCCTGCAGAAGTCCATTCTGGAGGACCCTCTGCAGGAGTACTCGATGGCCGACCTCCACGTCGAATACAAGATGAGCTGCGACGAGTACGAGAGCCTCTGCCCGTACAGCAGGGACCTGTACGAGAATTGGGGCCCACCTCCAGGCACCCTCAACACGGACGGCAAAGACCTGCTCGTGTACGGCAAGCGCTTCGGCAACGTCTTCCTGGGCGTTCAGCCAACATTCGGCTACGAGGGGGACCCGATGCGGCTGTTGTTCGCTAAGTCCGCCTCGCCGCACCATGGCTTCTCGGCGTTCTACACGTACCTGGAGTTCGTCTTCAAGGCGGATGTGCTGCTCCACTTCGGCACCCACGGCTCACTGGAGTTCATGCCTGGTAAGCAGGTGGGCATGTCGGGCTCCTGCTATCCGGACCGCCTGGTCTCTGTGCTGCCGAACTTATACTACTACGCTGCGAACAACCCGTCCGAGGCTACCATTGCGAAGCGCCGATCGTACGCCACCACCATCTCCTACCTCACCCCGCCGGCAGACAACGCTGGCCTGTACAAGGGCCTGCAGGAGCTCAGCGAGCTCGTGAAGTCCTATCAGGGCCTGCGAGATAACGAGCAGCGCGGCGCTTCCATCGTTGCCTCCATCGTGGCCACAGCCCGACAGTGCAACCTCGACAAGGACATCGTGGACCTGCCCTCCGAGGAGGACGACATGAAGGCCGTGTCTCTCGAGACGCGCGACCTGATCGTCGGCAAAGTGTACCGACGCCTGATGGAGATCGAATCCCGCGCGCTGCCCATGGGGCTGCACCGCATCGGCGTGCCGCCCACGGCTGAGGAAAGCGTGGCAACCCTTGTTAACATCGCGCAGCTGGATCGCCCGGACAGCAGCCCACCCATCAAGAGCTTGCCACGCATTCTCGCCGAGTCCGTGGGCATGGACGTCGAGACGGTCTACCGCAACTCCGACGCTGGTGTCTTCGAGGACGTCACCAGGCTACAGCAGATCGTCGAGGCAAGCCGGGCAGCGGTCCGGGCGCTGGTCAGCGAGTCAACCAACTCGGAAGGCCGCGTGGAGAAGCCCAACCCTGTGCTGCGCGACGTCTTCAACTTCTTCGGCGGCGGTTCGCCGTGGAAGAAGGCGGCGTCCGAAGCAGGCTTCCCCGATGCCCGCGAGGATGACTTGAAGCCGCTCTTCGAGTACTTGCAGGCGTGCTTGGGAGAGGTGGTCTGCAACAACGAGCTGCCCGGCCTCCTCTCCGGCCTCGACGGCAAGTTTATAGAGCCCGGCCCTGGCGGCGATCCAATCAGGAACCCCGACGTGCTGCCCACCGGCAAGAACATGCATGCGTTGGACCCCCAGTCGATCCCCACCAAGGCGGCAGCGGACACGGGCCTGATCGTGGTAAATCGTTTGCTCGAGGGTCTCGAGAAGCAGGGCGAGTTTCCCGAGTCCATCGCCTTCACGCTGTGGGGCACCGACAACATCAAGACGTACGGCGAGAGTCTCGCGCAGGTTCTGGCGCTGGTCGGTTGCAGGCCGGTGCCGGACAGCCTGGGTCGCGTGAACAAGGTTGAGCTTATCCCGCTGGAAGAACTGGGCCGCCCTCGCATTGACGTCGTGTGCAACTGCTCGGGTGTCTTCCGCGACCTTTTCATAAACCAGATGAACCTGCTGGACCGCGGCATCAAGATGGCGGCCGAGGCCGACGAGCCCATCGAGCAGAACTTTGTGCGCAAGCACGCGTTAGAGCAGGCAGACGAGCTGGGCATCTCGCTGCGCCAAGCCGCCACCCGCGTGTTCTCCAACGCGGCTGGCTCATACTCGGCGAACGTGGGCATCGCCGTTGAGAATGGCGGGAACATCGACGAGTCGCAGCTGCAGGAGCAGTTCCTGACTCGTAAGGGTTTCGCCCTCAGCGCCGATGCACCCGGGGAGTTGACGGAGTCCACGGAGCTGTTCAAATCCTCCCTGAAGAAGGTGGACATCACCTTCCAGAATCTGGACAGCAGCGAAATCTCTCTGACGGACGTGTCCCATTATCCGAAGGGCTGCGCCTTCTGCCGCCGGCCCCCATGCTGACTCATCCTGTGGCTATGGTGGAACGGTTTTTATACCATCATGGGGTATCTTGGGGTTTCAGGGGCCATCTTCGGGCCATCTTGGGGCAGTGTCCGGCCATCCTTGGCAATTTGGCACTTTGGGCGGCATCTTGGTGCCTTTTGGGGCCGCGTCTTGGGAGCAAAACGTGGGATAGTCAAAAATCGCTGAAAGCATCTCGTGGACGTCTGGTGGCCCTCCTGGACAGTTTTAGAGGCATCTTGGGGCCATCTTCTGCCGTCTTGGATACTTGAAGACTTCTTCAGAGCATCCGGAGGTCGTCTTCAATGCCTCTTGGGCCATACTTGGGTGGCGTCCAATCGGAGTCCTGGGGCAACCTAGAGCTACCAGGAGTTTGAGTAACACCTCCTCCAGGTGGCTTGTTTGGGGTGGGCGGGGCGCCTAGTAGACAGCCCAGTGGAGGTAGGACTGGAGAGACAAGACACAACAAACAAAATGCAATACAAAGAAGGCAAAACAGCAGTCCAGGAGCATCTATCATAGCCTGGCGCCCCCAAGGGGGCTGGCGAATTTCGACAACGACCCGACCAAGGTGGTCGAGAACCTCCGTGATGATGGCAAGAAGCCGTCTGCTTTCATCGCCGACACCACCTCTGCCAACGCACAGGTGCGCTCGCTGTCCGCGCAGGTGCGCCTGGACTCGCGCACGAAGCTTCTGAACCCGAAATTCTACGAGGCGGCCCTCAAGAGCGGGTACGAAGGCGTGCGAGAGATTACCAAGCGCCTGCGCTACACGTACGGCTGGAGCACCACAGCGGGCGCTGTGGACAATTTCGTCTACGAGGATGCTAACGATACTTACATTGCAGACGAGGACATTCGGAAGCGGATGATGGATAAGAACCCAGAGGCACTCCGCGAGATGATCACTACCTTCCTAGAGGCTAACCAGAAGGGTTATTGGGAGACTAGCGAGGAGAATCTGGAGCGCCTGCAGCAAGTTTACCAGGAGTGCGAGGACAAGATTGAAGGCGTTGACTTCACAATGTCTGCATAATTCGCTCATTGACAATCTTGAGGGCGAGCGATTCGCTCGTGCTGGTTGCCATCATGCGTCTTACATGCGCTGGTGGGAAATATTGGCGAAGGGGTGCGTCTGACAGTGTCGTCAAGGCTGTGAGGACCTCACTCGTTGGGAGGTCGGCCACTGTCGGATGCCAGCGTTTGCTGGCGATGCAGCTGTCTCGTTTTTCCTCTCGTAGATCCCGCCAGTCGCCCCCCGCGGGCGTAATCCGAGCGAGGGCGGCGGACTACCACAGAATCTGTGGAAATACAAAATCCTGTCGTAGAGCCGAGTAGGTTCCTGGAGGTGCCCATTAAGTATTTTTAAACCACCTGTCGGTGTGTTGCCTTTGGCAGGCGAATGCCATGCCGACCGACTCGGGGCGAATCTTCCTGGATAGAGACATCCTAGCGTCCAGACGAAGTTCGGAGTTGCACGGCTAGTTTCGACAGGCCAGATCTTCCTCCCCCTCCTCTATATATCTGAAGCAAGTGCTGCTCCCTCTGCCGCCGCTTCCTAAGGCGGAGCCATTTTGAGATGATCCTCAAAACACCTGGGAATTTCCTCGGGCCATCTGGGAGCCCCTGTGGGATATCATGGGGCGTTCGGGGCCACCCATCCGCAATATCTGGTGTGGGAGCATCTTGGAGACTATTGGGAGCATCGTGGGGCCTACTCGGAATAATTTGGGACGACTTTGGTGGCGTCTTGGCCCTGAGCCTCTGGAGGCCGCCTTCTTTGGAACTGTCTTAGGGAGAACCCGCTTCAAGCCATCGAGTGGCCTTCGGCCCATCCCACCACCGTGTTTGGGTTGTGAGCCAGAGTCCTCTTGGATGCCTCTTGGGGTCTCTTGAGATGCCTCCTGCGACCTATTGGATGCCTCTTGGGGCCTCTTAGGTGCCTCTTGAACATATTTGTGGCCTTTGGGGGGCCTCCAGGGACCTCTTGACCACCTCTGGGGGCTTAATCGTGGCCTTCACTGCTGCCCTGATCGCCGATTTCGGCGAGTCCTGCATCCCCATTCTCTGAGGGCCCCGCACCTTGAGTTACACGTGCATGGTCAGGACTCCTCCTCTTCCGAGCATTGGGGTCTGAGCGTCCAGTCGATGCTTCAAGCCCCAGAACGCGTGCCAGGAGCCGTGCCAAGTCGCGCGCTCCCTGGGAGCGCCGGGATCGCCCCTGCCATTACGTGCTTCACGGCCAGAAAGCTTATGGGCAAGCAGGAGGAGGAGGAGGAAGGAGAGGAAGACGAGGACGAGGGGGAGAGAAGGGAGAAGACGAGGAGCAAAAAGGAAGAGCTCGACGAGCAGGACCAGGATACCGCGGAGGCGGAGGAGGAGGAGGAGGAGGAGGAGGAGGAGGAGGAGGAGGAGGAAGATGAAAACAAGGCGGAGGAGCTGGGGAAGGAGGAATAGGGGAAGAGGGAGCAGACGGAGGAGGTGGAGAAGGAGGAGGAGGAAGAGAAGGAGAAATAGGAATATTTATAAAAGCAGTAGGAGATAAGAGGCGGAGACATGTCGGGGGAGAAGAGGAGGCAAAGGAAAAGGAGCAGGAGGAGGAGGAGGAGGAGTAGGATGAGGCGGCGGAGGTGGAGTTGGGCAGGGAAGGGGGCGGACGAAGCTGGTCAGGGCTGTCGAGTCCGGCAAGTCGACCTTTCGGCCTTCTACTCCGCCGCAACTATTTGCGTGGATTATCCTGGATCGGCTTTGGACTGCCGGGGCGTCGAGAGCCCCCATACCTCCCTGCGTGTTGCCTTGGCTCTCCGTGCCCAGTAAAGTTTCGTAAGACGCCAGAGGCGTTAGGGGTCCTCGGCTGCCCATTCCAGTTGTGCTTCCCTAAAGCTTACCCTTCCCTCCGGCGAACACTCTATCCGCGCACAGCTCATCCGCATCTCTGTCATCGCAGAGGGCGGATGCACAGAGGGACATGGTGGAATGCAGAAAGGGCCTTGCTCTCGAGGATCGATGGAGTTGCGGTCTCTTCCTCGGCTGAAGGCGGGGAAGGGCGGCGGAAGTAAAACGAGGGCGCCTCCGCCGGCGGAAGGCCTGCAGAAGCCGGCGGATGTAAAATTCGGCCCCCGAAGAGATGGCAAGGTTTTTCCCAACCATCCTGTGGTAATGAGTCCTCGTTTCCCGCATTCCTTCCTTCCTTCCTTCCTCTGCCCTCCTCGTCGCCCCCGCCATCATCATCATCATCATCATCATCATCATCATCATCATCATCATCATCATCATCATCATCATCATCATCATCATCATCATCATCATCATCACCATCACCATCACCATCACCATCACCATCACCATCACCATCACCATCATCAGCATCAACATCAGCATCAGCATCATCATGAATCACCATTATCATAATCAGCACCATCATCATCATCATCATCATCATCATCATCATCATCATCATCATCATCATCATCATCATCAGCATGGCCCCATAGGGAACTCCACCTGAGGCCTCAATGGCGGTGTTCGCATGCGTCTCCCCCACCCAGTACAGCGTTTCGTGGCCCCACAGGGAGCCCCACCTAAGGTCCCAGTGGCGGTGTTCGCATGCGTCTCCCCAACCCAGCACAGCGTTCGTGGCCCAATAGGGAGCTCCACCGCCCAGTACAGCGTTTCGCGGCCCCCATAGCGAACTCCACGTAAGGCCCCAGTGGCGGAGTACGCATGCGTCTCCCCCACCCAGCACATCGCCTCGTGGCCCCATAGGGAGCTCCACCGAAGGCCCCAGTGGCGGTGTTCGCATGCGTCTCCCCCACCCAGCACAGCGTGTCGCTGCCCCACAGGGAGCTCCGCCAAATGCCCCGGTGGCGGTGTTCGCTTGCGTGTCCCCCACCCAGCACAGCGCTACGTGCCCTCATACGGAGCCCCACCTAAGGCCCCAGTGGCGGAGTACGCATGCGTCTCCCCCACCCACCAGAACGTTTCGTGTCCCCTTAACGAGCTCCACCTAAGGCCCCAGTGGCTGCACTCGTTTGTGTTTCCCCCACCCAGCACAGCGCTTCGCGGCCCCATAAGGAGCTCTACCGAATGCCCCAGTGGCGGTGTTCGGATGCGTCTCCCCCACCCAGCACATCGCCTCGTGGCCCCATAGGGAGCCCTACCTAAGGCCCAGTGGCGGTGTTCGCATGCGTCCCATAGGGAGCTCCACCTAAGGCCACAATGGCGGTGTTCGTTTGCGTCTCCCCCACCCAGTACAGCGTTTCGCTGCCCCACGGGGGTCTCCACCGCAGGCCCCAGTGGCGGTGTTCGCATGCGTGTCACCCACCCAGCATAACGTTTCGCAGCCCCAGAGGGAGCCCCACCTAAGGCCACAATGGCGGTGCTCGCATGCGTCTCACCCACCCAGCGCAGCGTTTCGCGGCCCCATCGGAAACCCCACCACAGGCTCCAGTGGCGGTGTTCGAATGCGTCTCCCCCGCCCAAGACAGCGTTTCGCGGCCCTCTGGGAGCCCCACCTAAGGCCCAAGTGGCGGAGTCTGCATGCGTCTCCCCCCCAAACAACGTTTCGCGGCCCCTCTGGGAGCCCCACCTAAGGCCCCAGTGGCGGAGTATGCATGCGTCTCCCCCGCCCAGCACAGCGCTTCGCGGCCCCATAGGGAGCTCCACCTAAGGCCCCAGTGGCTGCACTCGCTTGCTTCTCCCCCACCTAGGACAACGCTTCGTGGCCCCATGGGGAGCTCCACCCTAAAGCCCCAGTGGCTGCACTCACATGCTTTTCCCCCGCCCAAGACAGCGCTTCGTGGCCCCATAGGGACCTCCACCGAATGCGTTACTCACGAGGACGGTATTCACAACTGCATATGGTTAGGTCGTTCGCCAGGCTGATGGTTCGGGGCTTTCGGAACCCGCCACATGGCCAATATCTCGACTCTTGGGGCCGAGTGCAGCCGGGGGAGGGGACATTGATGCGTGATATCGCCTGCCGGGGGCAGCCCAGAAGCGCCCATTCTGAAAGGCGCCGCTTTCGCGCGCATGTGTGTTGTCAGCAGCGCTGGAAAACACCAAACGGGGGGAGCACGGGAGCAGGGGAGCAAGCAGCGGAGGCCACGCTGCTTCGGCCCACGGTGGTGGCCTCCCCAGCATGGCTAGGCCTCCCAGATGGGGTCGGAGTAAATGGGGTCGGAGGTCAGAGGATCGCGCCGCATGCGGCTCGATGTGGACCCATAAATTCTCCACGCCGACGGCGCTGATGCATTGCCGACGTCGCCGATGCATCGGCGATGCGGCGCGATCCTCCGACCCCATCTGCTCGACTCGGATTACATCTAGGAGGCCTCTATATGAGCAAGCTGCTTGCTGCTGAGGCTCCAGCCCGTCAGCCGCTCGAGCATCGTTTTCAAGAACATCTTGGGGATAGCCAGGGATGGGGGTGGTTCTGAGATGGCACCGCTCGCACAAGAGGACGGCGATCTCGCAACGTTTCGGCTCCGTGTTCGCTGTGCTCTTCAATTGCGATGATCGCTCTCTCATTGTTTGTTACCTCGTTCCCTGCGAAGGCTTACAAGAAGGCTCCGGACAGCGTGGGAGACCCTGACAGTATGAGGGAGCATCGAGTTCAGCGCGCGTTCGAGTGTAAGCATCTTCTGTCCCCCAGAGATGTCACATGCATCAGGTCATGGTACAAAGACGTCGATGCCCAGGAAATCTCAACGGCACATATCCTTGACAATTAATTGCACGAGACCTAGCACATTACCAGTCGCGTGGAAATATTTGTTTGGTCCCGCTCGCCTCAGGCAGTTCCTCTCTTTGTCTCTCTCTCTCTCTCTCTATCTCGGGAACGTCGCAGAGGGGGGATGAGGATTAGGGGTGTGTGTGTGTGTGGATACAATGGCCAGGGCCATGACACCGCTCAAATTCCATGGCCCCTTTTCCTTTCAATGCGCCCCCTGGCCTCCCCCTCGTCCGCGCATATGCTTCGGGCCATGATGCGCTAACCCTCCACTTCTTGGCCCCTTTTCGGCGCACTCGGCTCTTGATCGGAACACCGCGACAGACACGACGACGACAGGTTTTGATCGCCAGCGTTCCTCCATCTACCAACCAGCCTGCATGACTGCGAACATATTTGTCTCAAGCGGCGCCCCCTCTGGGTTCCGCCATGGCCTCTGGCCTAGATGGGTCGGGCCTAGCAGAAGCACTCGGTGATATGAACCCATTCCAGGCACCAGCTCGAGCGATCCAGGAGTTCTTTGGCGAAGGAGACGCCAACAATGATCCCATCCTGGACATGGCGCATCGTGACCCTGCCATGGCGTCACGTTTCCTCAAGGCGACTATGCTGATGGGAGGTCTGACCAGCGCGTTCGCATTTGTTGTTTCTGTGGTGATGCTCTGCATGTACTGGGTGCCGTGGGGTCACTGCGACCGGCCGCTCCGCTGGTGGCTGCTCCTGAACTGTTTGATGCAGTCACTCCAGGTGGCGGAGCCAGAAACGGGGGTCCTACAGTGAAACCGCTGACGGGAGCGCCCCTCCACGCCGCGGGTGTGTGGAGTTCGCCACACGACGTTTCGACAAAACCAGGGTGCAACATACCTCGAAGGAAGAGGCTCCCGAGGTTCCGTAAACCACGAGTACCGTCGAGCCCTGCATTACTGCACAAAGGGGTGGCATGGGGTCTGTTTCATTACTTTCTGGGCTCGATGAGCCTCCGCGTGTGAGGGGGGACCCCGCTTGGTACAGATTTTTGGGCTCGGTGTGCCTTCTGTGAACCGTGTGCCCCATGCAGCCCGTTTACCCCATCTTTCACTTGTGCACCGTATGCGGGTGTGTCGGGCCCGTTGCCCATGTGGTGTTGTGTAGTGCTGTGTCGGACGCGTTGCCTGTTCGGTGCCGTGTGGTGCTGTGCGGCGCCGTGTGGTGCCGCATCCAACCCATGGCTCGTGGGGTGCCGTGTGGTGCCGTGTGAAACACGTTGCCCGTGCTTTGTCCGGCCCGTTGCCCGTGGTGTTGTGTCGAGTTTGTCGCCTGTGTCGTGCCGTGAGGCGCCGTGTCGCGCCGGTTGCCCGTGTGGTGCAGTGTCGGATCTGTTTCTCTTGTGGTGCTGAGGAACTTCTTGCCCATGTGGTGCCCTCTCGCTCCATGTGGTAAGTCTCCGATCCATTCGCCACATAGTGGCGTTTGATGTTGTGTGGTGCTCCGTGTCTCTTTACAGCAAATTGCGGAGTGCGATCTTTATGATGGTTGCCCCTATGGCCTGGTGTGTCCCGTGACTATGTGTTTGCTGTTGTTTGTTGTTGCATCTGTTACCACAAAATCAAACGTTTCAGGTTCTGGGATCACTTGGAACGGTTCCGAAGTGATCCTAGTAGCTTGAAGCTCACCGTTTCCAGTTCCAGAATCACCCTGGAACGGTTCCGGGGTGAAAACCATCTGATGTTTCTTCTGGAAATTTTCCGAGAAGGGCCTCATTAGGCTCCTTGCAGAAGGGCCTTACCAAGCTCCCTGCAGAGGGCCTCACGGAACCCCTTCCAGAAGGCCTTATTGGGCTCCTTACAGGAGGCCTTTTTGGGCTTCTTACAGAAGGCCTTAGTGAGCTCCTTGCAGAAAGCCTTGCTCGCTCCTTGCAGAAGGCTTGTTTGGGCTCCTTACAGAAGCTCTTGTTGGGCTGCTTACAGAAGGCCTTGCTAACCTTCACCGAGCTCCTTGCAACTCCCCGAGAGCGCCCTAAATGGATTTTAACCCTGGAGCGGTTCCGGGGTGAAAATCCATCTGGAGCGCTCCGAAACGGTGAGGGTGCCCAGCCGCGAGAAACACGCTCCCCACTAAGAGATCTCATGTGGAACCTGTTTTTTTGGGGGGGCTCGGGTGCTCCCACCCTATCCCCGAGAGCACCGTTGTGCAATGGAGGCCAGATGGGTCTTCACCCTGGAGCGGTCCCGGGGTGAAAATTCATTTGGGGCGCTCCGAAATGGCGAGGGTGCCCAGCCGCGAGAAAAAGGCTCCCCAATGAGAGATTTCATGTGGACAATGGTAATTTGGGAGCCCACCCTATTCCCGAGAGCGCCGTTTTGCAGTGGGGGAATCTCAGATGGATTTTCACCCTGGAGCGGGTCTGGGGTGAAAATCCATCTGGGGCGCTCCAAAACAGCGAGGGCGCCCAGCCGCGGGAAAGGCCTCCCCAATAAGAGATTTCTTGTGGAAACGTGTAATTACCTAACAGCGAAGACTGATAGGTTTCTAGTAGTGTCAAAAGAGAGCATAGCATCTTGACTCCCCAGGGGGGTCTGGGCGGGTGCCGGGGAGAACCCGCGGAAGTCGTTTTAAGCAAACAATTACACACTTCGTGGTCTTCGAGGTCCCAGAACTCCATTCCTTGGCATGATTTTGAATGCCCGGAGCCAACTGTAGGCCACTTCGCGGTCTTCGAATTCCCAGAACTCCATTCCTGGGCATGATTTTGAATGCTCGGAGCCAACTGTAGGCCACTTCGCGGTCTTCGAGTTCCCAGAATTCCATTCCTGGGCATGATTTTGAATGCCCGGAGCCAACTGTAGGCCACTTCGTGGTCTTCGGCTTACCAGAACTCCATTCCTGGGCATGATTTTAAATGCCCGGAGCCAACTGTAGGCCACTTCGTGTTCTTCGAGTTCCCAGAACTCCATTCCCGGGCCACATTTTGAATACTGAGGCAGGCCTGAGGCTGACTGAGGCTGAGGCAGGCCCTTTGAGGCCAGGCTTGAGGCTGAGGCTGAGGCTGAAGGCTGCAGGCTGGCTGAGGCAGGCTGAGGCTGAGGCTGGAGGCTGAGGCTGAGGCAGGCTGAGGCTGAGGCCAGAGGCTGAGGCTGAGGCTGAGGCTGAGGCTGAGGCTGAGGCTGAGGCTGCTGGCTGAGGCTGAGGCTGAGGCCGAGGCTGGGACTGAGGCTGAGGCTGAAGGCAGGCTGAGGCTGAGGCAGGCAGGCTGAGGCTGAGGCTGAGGCAGGCTGAGGCTGAGGCAGGCTGAGGCTGAGGCTGAGGCAGGCTGAGGCTGAGGCAGGCTGAGGCTGAGGCTGAGGCTGAGGCAGGCTGAGGCTGAGGCCGAGGCTGAAGGCAGACTGAGGCTGAGGCTGAAGCAGGCTGAGGCTGAGGAGGCTGAGGCTGAGGCTGAGGCTGAGGCTGAGGCAGGCTGAGGCTGAGGCTGAGGCTGATGCAGGCTGAGGCTGAGGCAGGCTGAGGCTGAGGCCGAGGCTGAAGGCAGACTGAGGCTGAGGCTGAAGGCAGGCTGAGGCTGAGGCTGAGGCAGGCTGAGGCTGAGGCTGAGGCAGGCTGATGCTGAGGCAGGCTGAGGCTGAGGCTGAGGCTGATGCAGGCTGAGGCTGAGGCAGGCTGAGGCTGAGGCCGAGGCTGAAGGCAGACTGAGGCTGAGGCTGAAGGCAGGCTGAGGCTGAGGCTGAGGGCTGAGGCTGAGGCTGAGGAGGCTGAGGCTGAGGCAGGCTGAGGCTGAGGCAGGCTGAGGCAGGCTGAGGCTGAGGCTGAGGCTGAGGCAGGCTGAGGCTGAGGCAGGCTGAGGCTGAGGCCGAGGCTGAGGCAGACTGAGGCTGAGGCTGAAGCAGGCTGAGGCTGAGGCTGAGGCTGAGGCTGAGGCTGAGGCTGAGGCTGAGGCTGAGGCGAGGCTGAGGCTGAGGCTGAGGCTGATGCATGCTGAGGCTGAGGCAGGCTGAGGCTGAGGCCGAGGCCGACGGCAGACTGAGGCTGAGGCTGAAGCAGGCTGAGGCTGAGGCAGAGGCAGGCTGAGGCTGAGGCTGAGGCTGAGGCTGAGGCTGCAGGCTGAGGCTGAGGCTGAGGATGCAGGCTGAGGCTGAGGCAGGCTGAGGCTGAGGCCGAGGCTGAAGGCAGACTGAGGCTGAGGCTGAAGCAGGCTGAGGCTGAGGCTGAGGCAGGCTGAGGCTGAGGCAGGCTGAGGCTGAGGCTGAGGCAGGCTGAGGCTGAGGCTGTGACTGCGACTGCCGTTGCCACTGCGACTGTCATCGCGAATGCGACTACGACTGCGAGAACAGCAGAATTCTAAAACTGGATTCTCATCTGAATCTTAGGGGAATGCTTCCAGATATGCTCCTACACATCGCTGTTAGGTTGCTTTGCCGGGATATTTTTCTGGTTCGGGTACACCCCCCCCCGTATCCCCGAAAGCGCTGTTTTGCACTGTTGGGGCACAAGTGGGTTTTCACCCAGGAACGGCTCCAGCATGACAGTCCATGTGGGCGCTCCCGGCACCAGGCGGGAGGGCCCACACGCGCGAATTTGGTTCCCCAGTGAGATTGTTCAGTTGGTAAATGATAATGTTTGGGGTTCGGGTATTCCCCCACGATCCCCGAAACAGCCGTTTTGCTTTGGGGGGGCCGCAAATGGATTTTCACCCTGGAACGGTTCCGGGGTGAAAATCAATGTCGGCGCTCCCGACAACAGGGCGGGAGGGCTCGGCCGTGAGACAAAAGCCCCCAAATAAAACACATTCATTTGGATAATTTACATTTTCGGGGCTCGGGTACATCCCCCACCTGTCCCTGGGAGCGCCGCGTTGCATTGGGGGAGATCCCAGATTTATTTGTATCCTGGAACGGTTCCGGGGTGAAAATCCATTTGGGCGCTTCCGACACTGGGCGGGGGGGGCAGCCGCGAGAAAAAGGCTCGCAACTAAAATATTTCATTCCGAAGATCTGAATTTTTAGGGCTCGGGTGCAATCGCCGAGAGCGCCGTTTTGCAGTGAGGGAGGTCCCAGGGTGAAAACCCATCTGGGCGCTCCCGACACCTGGGCGGGAGGGCCCAGCCGCGAGAAAAAGGCCACTCAAAATACGATATATCATTTGGACAATTATTTCCCACCCATCCTGTTGTGTTGGGTCCTCGTTTTGAAGAGACGGTCCCCGCGTTCCTTCCTCCTCCCTCGTCCCCTCCTTCCTCCCTCCTGCCGTCAAGCGCCCGCGTGCGCCAACCACCGCCCAGCACGGCCATTCCTCCCTGCGTTTCGCCCACCTAGTACAGCGCTTCGTGGCCCCATAGGGTGCTCCACCGAAGGTCCCAGTGGGACCGCCCGCATGCGCCAGCGACCACCCAGCACAGCCCTTCCTCCCTGCGTTCCACCCACCCAGCAGAGCGCTTCGTGGCCCCATAAGGAGCTCCACCGAAGGTCCCAGTGGGACCGCCCGCGTGCGTCAACCACCACCCAGCACAGTACAGCGCTTCGTGGCCCCATATGGACCTCCACCGAGGGTCCCAGTGGGACCGCCCGCGTGCGTCAACCACCACAGCACAGCGCTTCGTGGCCCCATGGGGGGTTCCACTGAAGGCCCCACCACCCACCGCCCGCACGCGCCAGCCACCACCCAGTACAGCGTGTCGTGGCCCTATAGGGAGCTCCACCGAAGGCCCCAGTGGCATTGCTCGCATGCATCAGCCACTACCCACCGCCCGCACTCGTCAGCCACCACCCACTACAGCGCTTCGTGGCCCCATGGGGAACTTAACCGATGGTCACAGTGGGATCGCCCCCATCCGACAGCCACCACTCAGTACAGCCTTTCGTGGCCCCGCAGGGAAGAGCTCCACAGAAAGACCCCAGTGGCACCGCCCGCATGCGTCGGCCACCACCCAGTGGCACCGCCCGCATGCGTCCCCCCCACCTGGTACAGCGCTTCGTGGCCCCGTAGGGAGCTCCAGTGGCCCGCCCGCATGCGTCCCCCCCACCCAGTGCAGCGTTTCGTGGCCCCACATGGAGCTCCACAGAAAGACCCCAGTGGCACCGCCCGCATGCGTCCCCCCTTCCCATGGCCCCATGGGGAGCTCCACCGGAGGTCCCAGTGGCACCGCCCGCATGCGTCGGCCACCACCCAGTACAGTGTTTCGTGGTCCCGCAGGGAGTTCCACAGAAAGAGCCCACCTGCACCGCCCGCAAGCGCTTCCCCCAACCAGCACATCGCTTCGTGGCCTAATCGGGAACTCCAGCGAGGGGCACCGCTCTCATGCGTCAGCCACACCCAGTACAGCGTTTCGTGGCCCATAGGGAGCCCCACCGAAGGCCCCACTGGCACCGCCCGCGTGCGCTTCCCCCATCCATTACGGCACGTCCCTCACGCGCTTCGTGGCCTCATAGGGAACTCCACCGAAAGCGGGGCCCACAACGCGTTATTCACAATTGTGTCTGGTTGGGTCCTCCGCCATGATCATCGTATGCTTGTCGCTTCGGGTACACCCACCCTATCCCCGAGAGCGCCGTTTTGCATTGGGGGGGGTCCCAGATGGATTTTCACCCTGGAACGGTTCCTGGGTAAAAATCCGTTTGGGCGCTCCCGATACTGCGCGGGAGAGCCAACCCGCTAGAAAAACGCTCTCTTGCGAAGGGATCCCATTTGGAAAATTACGATTTGGGGGGCTCGGGTACACCCCCCTATCCCCGAAAGCGCTCTTTTGCGCTGGGGGGTCCGGATGGATTTTCACCCTGGACCGGTTCCGGGGTGAAAATCCATTTGGGCGCCCCCGATACTGCGCGGGAGGGCCCACCCGCTAGAAAAACTCACCCCAAATAAGAGATTTTATTATGAAGATTTTAAATTTGGGGTCCGGGTGCACCCCCCTTATCCCCGAAAGCGCTGTTTTGCAGCGGGGGGATTTTCACCCTGGAACGGATCCGGGGTGAAAATCCATCTGGGCGCTCCCGGCATTGGGCGGGAGGACCCAGCCGCGAGAAAAAGGCCCCCCAGTATGAGATTTCATCTGGAAGCTGAATTTTGTTTTGGGCTCGGGTACACCCGCTCTATCTCAGAGCAGTTCGTCTTGCGGCGAGGTTGTGGCGCCGCGCAAATCAGGACAGCCTGGCGATGCATTGTCGCCAGGCCCGCGGGAGCTCTCGCCGAGGAGCGCCCCTGGTGCCAAGCTTAGGCCGGAGACCGCCCGGGTGCCGAGGCCCCCCGCCTGCGCCGTAGGCGCAGCCAGCGGCGGCGGCTCCGCTGGGCTGCAGTCGTCGAGCCGCTGGCCCCAGAGGCCCTGACGTGTCAGCGCGAGGCGGAGGACTGCGTCGGGTGGTGAGCGGCTCACCCGGACTTCGCGCCCGAGTTGGCCCCTTTGGTTGTCGAGCGGGGCAACGCACCCCTGCGAGCTGCCCGAGACGCTCGGCACGGTAATCCACTGGTCGGTGCATTGAATCCCTAGCTGCAGGACCTGCTGCAGCTCGCCCCCGACCACGCGCGGGAGATGGCCCGGAGAGGGGCACCGTCGCGCCGCCAGGCGCCGAGGGCGAGGACGAAGACAGCCAGCCACAGCTCAGCAGTGGACGGTGCCCTCGAGATGTACGAGAAGGTTCGGCAGGACTCCAAGTTCGGGGTGGTCCTTTGGGCTTCGGAGGCGATCGAGGACGTGCATCTCGAATCGGCCGTCATCGAGGGCCCCTCAGGGCGCGTCCCCGCGATGCTGCGCGATCCGACGGCGTCGACTGACAGCCGGCCGATCAACGACATGCACGACGCGAGCGCTTTCAGCCCCAAGGAGCAGCACACCCCGGCGAAGTTGCCGCTGCACAAGGGGCTGGCCAGGCTCAGCCTCTGGCGGGAGGCCCGCCACCCACGCGTGCGACAACTCGGTGCGAAGCGAGACGTAGCGAGGGCGTTCAAATTGCATCACGTCGAGCCTGAGTCGGCCCCCGATTTCGGGATCACGCTGCCTGGCGAGCCTGCGGGGGTAGCTGGCAGAGTGGTGCTCATACTCGGTCCTCGTGTTCCGCCGGGCAGGATCCCCAGGAAAATAGATGGCTTTCGCATGGGCTGCAGAGAGCGAGCACGAGCGACGACGCCCTCCGAATGCACGTATCAACGATACCGTTCGATACGCCGGGGAGTGGCTCACGGCCGACGGGGTTTTGCTGGAGCCAATGGTGGGAGTCCAGCCGTGGCTCAGCGCGGGCATCATGGACCTTGCCATGAAGGCTAAAGGCGAGCGCCCGGGGCGACCGCGCCGCGAACGTGGAAAAGCTGGCGGAGGAGAGGGAGTTCAACGCCGTGCAACTTGCGCGGGGCTTGCACATTAACTTCGCCGCGAAGACGACGCCCCTCCCAGACGCCAAGTGCGCGAGGGCCAGCTGCCTCCTGGCGATGCCCGAGCTGGCGCCCACTGGAAGGCGTGCACGGGCCAAGCTCGCGCTGGGGCTCAGATCAGAGGCTCGGCGCAGTCCTGGCGCGCGGCGCAGCTGGCCATCAGGCCCGAACTACTTATGCGATATCGTCTCTTCAGCCCGGCTGCCGGCAGCGGGGCCTGGGCGAGCCCTGAGGGCAGCGCAGAGGAGATCGCAGCAGCGCGGGGGGAATGGGATGCGACTCTCGAATTCTTCCGCATCGTGTTCGACGCGACGGAGACGCGGAGCACGACATTCAAGGCGGGTTTCAGCCGGGCGCTTTCTCTTCGGGGGCCCATGGCACTACCGGGGATGGCACGCGACGCGCGCTGGACCGGCGGATATGCCACGACGAGCACGGTCGGCGCGATCGACCGGGGCAGAGCCACCCGCGCGGCCGCACAGGAGCTTCTACCTCGCTTCTAATGCGAAGGATCTGCTCGAGCACCTGGGCGACGCGCTGGCGCGCCCCGACGGCGAGGGCGGCTGGGTCATCGCCGCTGCGGGGCTGCTCGCGCTGGCGGCGCCGCCAGCGGCAGCCAGTTTGCGCGACAGACAACCAGGGCGTCGAGACGTGGCCGGCTTTGCACCGACCCGAGAACTTCTTCGCGAGACACTTGATTCGCCTGATCGAGGGGCTCGAGGCAGGGCGCGGCTTCGCCGTCGCGCCTCTGTCACTGAGAACGCGCCTCAGCGACGTAGCCGTTTGGCTCTCGATGGGGGGAGGCCAGGGCAGGATGGGCGGGGTGGGCGCGCCTCGAATTCCTGGCCGAGCGGGGCCAGATGGCGGCCGACGCGAAGCTCCTTGGCCCCCCTGGCGAGGAGGGGCCCTCGGCGCAATCGGCGTCTCGTCGCCGTGCTCCGCGACGCGCCGCTAGCCTCCGCGCGCCGCCCTCGTCGGCAGGTCAGACGCGCCTGGGCGCCGGGGGCCTTCTGGTCCGCTGCGCGCAGGTCTCCGCGAGCTTCGGCGGGGGCGCCGCGAGTCCAGGCGCCGCGGTCGCGCGCGCCCCTCGCCGGGGGCCCGCGGCGCCCCGGGCGGGCACACCGTCGGGCGGGCAGGGGGGATTTGAAGCGCGGAAAAAGCGCGGTTTCAAGGAACAACGGAAGTGCGAGTGTGAGTTGCCCGAAAATTATGAGAATTGCACAAGGAATGGAAAACGCAAATTTTGAAATGGCGCGGGGGGGCAGGGGGGGCAGGCGCGCGGAGGGAGTTCGAAGCCGGCGCTGGGGGGGGGGGGGCGGGGGGGCGGGGAAAAGTGCGAAACCAAGTTTGAAAGCGCATGGGGGAATATGCAAACATGCGAAAACAGCGAGAAGACGCACGCGCGGCGCAGGCGAACTATGACAACTACGAACAATGCGTGAACCAGGGGGGGGGGGGCGCGTCTGGAGTTGTTTATGCGATCTGGGTATGCTTTGTTCTAGGTTTTCTGATATTTCCTGCTCGCAGCATTGGCAAAGCTGCCGTTGTTCGGGCAATCCAATATTATCCGCTTTCGTGCCCCAGAGCATGTTCCATAATGGTTGTTGCCGTTTCCAGTGGCAGCTAATGCTCGTGCTGTTGCGTTTTGTCTTCGTGTCTCGCTTGGGGTGTTGTCCAATCTCATGGCCGCGAGTTTCACTGCGTGCAACGGTCGCGCGGGCGACGGGCGATTGCTTTAGTTTCTCGCCAGATGCGCGCTCGCGAGCGATTGAGGGGGCGCGACTTTGTGCAGCAGCCGTCTGGATGGAGGACCGATCCTTCGCAAAGAGGGAGTTCGCCCGAAATTTTTTCGCCCGTCAACACCAAATTCCGACTGCCGCGGATGGGGCCATCCGTTTTTAAAATGAGGTTTTCGCTTCGACGCCTTTCCAACCCCGCCCCAGGGCGCCGTCGCTTACGCGGGGGCCACATAGGAGGGGCTCCTGCGCGGAGGCAGACCCTCTATGAAGGCACCGACCACGGGGCGCCTGTCTTCCAAGGGCCTTCGATTCAAGGACGCGCGCCCAGTCGCGGAACGGAGCGCTTGCGCGGCGCGAGGGAGAGGGGCGGCGAACCCGTCGGCGGGGTCGACCCCGCGAGAGGACTTCGCGAATCGGAGAGGCGGGGCGGTCTTCGAAATGGCACCTTGCCTCCTTAGAAACTTCGGTGCCTGCGTAGAAGCCGACTCGCCTCGTGCCGCCCTCTCGCGGGCGCCGGCGGTGCGTCTCCTCGCGCCGTCTCACCCCCGCCGCCCGGGCGCCGACGTTGCCGCCGCCGCCGCCGCTCCTCTCGCGAGCGCCCCCGGCGGAGGCCAGCGGGCGACGCCGGGCGGAGGCCGGCGGGCGCGGGGCGTGAGCGCTTCGGTGTTCTCGCAACGGCCCAGAAAGTTTCTCCCGCGGGCGCGCGGGGCCCCGGGGGGTCGCCGCAAGGGGGTCGCGCCGATTCCGAGGAATCTCGCGGAGTCCTTCGGCATGGAATCCGAAGGAATCTGCGCTCGGCCCCCCCGCGGAGCCGGGGGGGTTCCAGCGGTTCCCCCTGGAGATGCACGGGGCCCGCGGCCCGCCTTTAAATTTTGCGAGGGGGCCAAGCAAAGTCCGCGGAATCCCGCGGGCCCCGCCCAGCGGTCGCGCGGAATCCACGGCAATTCTTCTAGGGGGCCTGACATGGTCCACGGCCTCTCGCGGAATCTGCCCGACGGGCGCGCGGGGTCCACTGAGCCCCGCGAAATCTTTTCCAGGGGGGCTACGGGGAGTCCGCGGGGCCCCGCGGAATCCTGCCGACGGACGCGCGCGGCCGGCGGAATCTCGCGGCGCGCGCGTTGGCCCCCGCCCGCGGAATCCGATCCGCAGAACCTCGTGGACCCCGTCAGACAGACGCGCTGAATCCGCTGGATTCAGAGGAAGTGGCTCCGTGGACACGCGCGGGATCATTCGGAACTTTTCCGGCGGATGCGCGAAATCAGCGAAATCCCGCAGACCATGTGTTGGGGTTGCTAGGGGGCCACGCAGAATCGACGGTTTCTCGCGGCATCTTGCAGACGCGCGCGCGGAACTTGCGGGCCCGCGCGACATTCGCGCGAAGGCCCCCCGCAGAATCAGCGGAGTCGCGCGGACCCCGTCCGACGGACGCGCTGGCAAACAGAAGTTGCGCCCGGAACCGCGCGGAATCCCGCCGCGCCCGTCCGACGGATGCGCGGGCCCGCCAAATGTCGCGGAACCCTTCCAAAGCGGCCGCGCCTGATCCGCGGAACCAGCCCGGCGAATGCACAGAATGCGTTGCCGTTGGGGAATGGCGCGGAAGCTCGCGGAACCCATCCGACAGGGGGCGCGGATTTCACGCATTCCAGTGGAACCTGCGCTGGGGGATCACAGAATCCAGGGAACCTCGCGGAAGGATTCCGATGGGTGCGCGAAATCCAGTGCATTTCTCGGAATCGCTTGTAGGGGTTACCTCGGGCCCAGAGGAATATCGCATAATTTGTCCGACGGATACGCGGAATCTGTCGAGCATGAGAGGAGTTGTGGGGCATTGGATTCAATGTTTGTGATTCGAAGTGCGCAATTACCAGCGGCAGTTTCTGGTGGCCCACCATGTATTTTTCGACGTGAACAATGTTTCGAGTCTGGACTCCTGATTGCTTCTTATGCTGGATCCAGATTGCAGGTGGAACAGTTGGTTTTCGCTATGGAGGTTTCGAAGTTAACGTGTGTTCTGCATTCGTGGGCATGTAGAGCCTTTGGCATTCGCTGTTCAATTTTCAAAATGAACATTGTTCCAGGCTGCTACGCATGTTCTCTATGCAAAATAAAACACGCAGTTGCAAGTTAAGAACATCATAGTTGAAATATATTTCCACGATCAAACTACCCGGGGGCGCCGGCAAGCATTTTGCAGACTTCGAAACCCATGCGAAACAATTTGTTTCGATGGTTTAGTTTTCCAAGTTAGCATTTAAACTTGCTCCAGAATTAAAGACTGCCGCGTCAAAGTCCAAGTGCGAGTAGAACAGTTTGTTTTCACCGTTCAGTTTTCGAAGCTGCATTTCCCTTGATTTCGAGCTTTTCTTTGGGCTGCACACGAAAATATACGCTGCCACAGTTCAGTTCTCTATATTCTGTTTTTTCGGGGGCGCGGGGATAGTAGCATGCGTCAATGTTGCAGGTTGCGCGCTTGGTTCTTATTGACTCCGATGTTAAAACCGACACCGGTGTTAAAATGGTTTTGGCGAGGGCATTCGCTGTCGCAGTTTTTTCTATATGGCGCGAAGCGGCCGCGACTGGCTAGTGCAAAACCCTTGGCGCGGGCCGCGTTTGTCCCGCGCTGGGGAGCGGTTGCGCCCGCTTCGAAAATCGCGCCATCCCTGGCGCGGCCCCGCCGCGCGCATTCTTTGGGCGCGCCGCGCCTGCATTTCTTCTCGCGTCGGCGCGGTCCAGTTTCTCGCGCGCGTCGGCGCGGCCGCGCCCTGAGCGCAAGCAGAGTCGTCGCGGCCGCGCGCCCGTCGCAAATCGGGTCGGCGCGGCCGCGCGCGCGGCGTCAATCCATCGCGCCGGCGCGGGCCTTCTTGTCGCGCGCGTCAGGGCGCGGCCGCGCTCGCCGCGTTGATCTCGCCGGCGCCGGCGCGGTGCTGCCGCTGCGCGCCGCGGGGCGCGCCGCTGCCCCCGTCTTGCCGGCCGCGTCGGCGCGGGCAACGTTGTTCTCGCGCCTCGGCGCGGCCGCGCCCAGTTCGCGAGTTGCCGTTGCGCCGGCGCGGCTGCGCGCGCGATGCAGATCGCGCCGGGGCGGCCGCGCGCGCGTTGTCCATCGCGCTGCCCCTGTCGCGCGCATCTTGCGTCGCGCTCGCCCGCGCGCCTGGGCCCCTCAGATGAATCTCGCTCGCGCCGCCGCGCCCGCGCGCGGCGAATCGCGTCGGGGCGGGCGGCGTTCATCGCGCGCGCCTGCGGTCCCCTGTTCGCGGCCCAGTCCGGGGGCCCCGTCAAACTTCTCAATCGGGCAAACTCTTTTCAAACTCATTTTCAAGCTTTTCTCGAGCGTGAAAATCTGGGCAAACTTCTTTCGCGCCTTTTTGATACGGGGCATACTTGTTTCCAACTTCTTTCTAAGTTTATCCAAACTTCCGATCGGGGCCGATTGCGTTGTGCGCTTTCTCCAAGCACCTGAAACGGGGCAAACTCGCCCATTCGATTCAAATTTCCAAATCGGGGCAAAGTGTTCTCGCATTGTCTTCGAACTGTGCTAAAAATGTGTTTCAAACGTCCAAATATGGGTTCAACTGTTTGCAGGCGCTTGACAATATGTTTGAACTATTCTCACATTTCCAAAATGGGCATCTTTTCAAAACCAAAAAAAACGTCTTGAAATTTCCGAACCGGAGCATTTTCTCATATGTTTCCCAACTTTTCCTCACTTTCCTCGGACTTCCCAGCCCGGGCAAACTTCTTGCGCATTTTTAATGCAACGAAAAAACAAAACTCCGAACCGGGGCACACGGGACGCGGCGCCCATGGGCGCGGCCTTCATGAGTTGTCGCGCGTTCGAGGCGCGATCGGGCGGGCGGCGGCCCAGGGGCCCCGGCTGTGGGCCCCGCGTCTTGGGGCGCCTTCCCGGGCCCGCGCCCCGACGCCCGCCGCCCCTCGGGCGCCGGGGCGGCTGCGAGCCCGCGGGCGAGGCCGACGGTTGAGGCCCGACCAGCGGCGGACGTGGTCTGGGGGGCCTAGGCGCGCGCCGCCGAGATTGCACGGCGTCTTTTTTTCGAGCGCCGCAAGCGACTCAGCGCCCGCGTCGCCTGGGGAGTCGCCCGCGCGCCCCGCGAGATGGCGACTCGCGGCGAAGTCAAAATGGCGAGAAATCCTCCACGCCTCGCGCAAATCAGGATCGCGGGGCCGCGCGCGTCGCGAAGGAGCATCGCCCTCGCGATGCGCGGGGCAGGCGCCGGCGGATGCCAGCGACGGTTGTGCGTCGAGAGAACCGTTCGCGCTCCGCGGTCGCCGCTGCCGCGTCAATCTGACGCGGTTTGCTCGGGTCGAGAGAGCGGGGCGCCGTTGCCCGGGGGAAATCGCTCGCGCGCCGCGCGAGAGAGGAAGGCGGGGCCGCGCGTATCGCGACGAAAACATCGCCATCCTCGACGCCCGAGACATCGCTGGCGGCTCCCAGCAGCGAGTCTGGAGAAAAAGGGCAGGACAAAATGTCGCGTTCCGCGCGAGTTGTGGACACAGGGCACCACTGCGGATCAAATCTGTCGCGCCCCCCGCAGTCTGAGAGCGCGGGGCGCCGCTGCCGCGGAAAAAATCGCTCGCGCGCCGCGCGAGCGAGGGCCGCGGGTTTGTGCATTCCGCGACGAAGCGTCGCCATCCTCGACACGCGGGGCAAACGCCGGCGGGCGCCAGCAGCGATTCTGAGTCAAGAGCAAAAAGAATATTGCGTTGCGCGCGAGTTAAAGGACACAGGACGCCACTGCTGATAAACAAATTTGTCGCGCCCCCCGCGGGCTGAGCTCGCGGGGCGCCGTTGCCCCGGTGAAAATCGCTCGCGCGCCGCGTGGGGGAGGGCCGCGTGGCCGTGAATTTCGCAACGAAACGTCAGCCTCCTCGACGCGCGAGGCAAGCGCCAGCGGGCGGCAGCAGCGACGCTGAGTCAAAAGCAAGGAATCATTGGCGCTCCGCGCGAGAAAAAGAGCACGGGACGCCGCCGATGAAACCTGTCGCGCCCCCCGCGGGCTGGGGGCGCGGGGCGCCGTTACCCCGGGAAAGTTCGCTCGCGCAACGCGCGAGGGGGGAGCGCCAGGTCGCGCCATGCGCGACGAAATGTCGCCCCCTTCACGCGCGGGGGAAACGCCGGCGAATGCCGGCAGCGGCCCGCAATTAAGAGCAAAAGACCGATCGCGCTCCGCCCGAGTTATATAAGGACATAGGGCGCCACTGCTGATAACTCCGTCGCGCCCCCCGCGGTTTGGGAGCGCGGGGCGCCGCTGCCCCGGGAAAACCGCGGGGCGGCGCAGGGCGGCGCACGCCGCGAAGAACGCGGCCCCCCATGACGCGAGAGACAAGCGCTGGCCGGCGCCAGCGGCGAATGCATTTAGCAGGAACACAAGTCGCGCCCGCTCCGCGCGAGCGAGGTGAAGGCCCAGGTCACCGTCGGCACCTATCGCGAGGCCCCCGCCGTCAGAAAATTGATTACGCAAAAGCCCGGGGCCGCCCCGCGCGTTCCGGCGAAGCGCGCGGCGCTTGCTATAAGTTCAGAATTGTTTGGTGGCGGGGGGTTCTCGGGATCGAGCCCGATCCTCCGGCGCGCCCCCGGGGCCCCTTGTTTTCGCCCGGGGGCGGCCCCGCGCGCTCGGGCGGCCCGGGCGGGGGCGGCGATTGATCGATCGACGTTGGCCAGCGCAGCCGGCCGCGGAGGCGCGCGGTGAAGCGCGCCCGCGCTTTGAAAAATATGTTGCGCCCCCCCTTCGGCGCCCCTCCTCCTTTGCCCCCCCCCCCCCTCCCCCCCCCCTCCCCTTCCCTTCTTTTATTCCATTTTATTTCACCCTTCTTCCACTCCCTCCTTCCCCCGCGCATCTTTTGCCGCCTTCTGCCCCCGCTGCCCCGCGCCCCCTGCCCCCCCCGCCCCGCCGCCCCCCGTCGCCATCTTGGCCCGTCGTCGCCATTGTGGCTCGCGGCCCCCGTCCTGGGCGCAGGCGCCCCCTCGATGCGCACTTGCATCCGTTGGGCGGCGGTCGGGTCTGCGCCGTTAATCCAGGCGCCGCGCGGGGGCGCCTCGCGGCGCGACCGCCGCGCTGTACACGCCCCATTCACTGGCGCGCCACTTCGAGCGCGGCACGGCCGCGACGCGCGCGTCGACTCGAACGTGCCCGCGATTGCGCGGGGCGTCGTCGTCGAAGGCGCGCCCCATCTTGAGCGCGAGGCCCGCGGCGTCGGCGCCGTTGGCAGCGCGCTGTCGCCCCCGCTCGGCCGGCGCTCCGCCGCGCTAGGCAGCGCGGCGCCCCGCCCCGCCGCTGTCGCATTTTGTCGCGCCGCCGCGCGCAAGCGGCGCCCCTGTAGCGGCCGCCGCCCGCAATCGTCGCGGGGCTGTGCGTCGAGCAGGGCGCCGCGGCGCGCAACGCGCGAAGGGGTTTTGGATGTGAAAGTGCGAATGCGCAGTGACCAGATGTCCGCGCGAGCAGTGGTCGCGCCGGGCCCGGGTTCCTGCGCGAGTCGCAGCCGTGCCAGAGTGCGCGCAGTTTCGGATTTGAGGCATCGTGCAATCGAGATTTCGAAGATTGTGCCTCGGCGAGATTTGGTCCGCCGCGCCCCAAACGCGTTGCTCCCCGCTGCGGGTCTGCCGTTTTGTCACAGTAGATATCTGGCAGGTTGCCCTATGTGTCGATGGTCGTGGCCTCTGGGCGTGGGCTGTTGAAACTCACCCGTTGCGGCCGCGGCTCTGTCTGCCGGTCTGTCGTCTGTCGTTGGCGCTGGTGCGTGGCGTTGGTCCTCTGGCCTGGTTGCGGGCAGTTCCTTGCTTGCCGGGTGGTATCTTGCGCCGGTGCGTGGTCTGCGATGGTCTTGCGCGCGCCAGTTTGATTGCCGATAGCGCTTTTGCATTGGAGCCCGATGGCGGTGCTTGGGTCGCCGGGGTGGTGGGCGGTGGTCCTTGCGGCGGGGCTGGCACGGCTGGCCTCTGGATGTCCATTTTGGTCGGGCCGTGGGGTGCGCGTGCTTCGGGGCGGCGGCGGGGGCGCGAGTTGGCGCGGGATGGTCGCGGTCGGCTGCCTGCCGCCATGTTGTCCGGTGCTGCGTAGAACGCGGCGATGAAGGCTGTCGTCCGCTGGGGTCGCCACCCCAATCGTTTCGGCGGCGGCCGCGTGATCTCTTGCATCACCAACCAGGGCCTGTCGATGCCGATGCCCCCCTGGGAATGGGAAGGGAACGTCGGGCGAGCTCCCTTGTCAATGGCCTCGTCTGGGCACGTTGGGTCTTGTTTTCGCCGACGCACGGTGGGCGAGCATGGTGATCGGCTGTTGCCCAGCGAGCTGAACGCTTCTGCGGTCCGCGTGGTGCACGCGCGTTCGCGCCAGGGGCCTTGGTGCGCAATCCAAGGGGTTGCTGCGTGGCCAGTTCAACTCAGCCCGGGAGCGCGGCGCACGCCAACTCGATATGAGCGCGCTGGAAGAGATTTGCGCGCGACGCTAGGGGATCTCAGTAATTGGAGCGAGCGTGTTCCAGGCTATTGTGGTGGTTTCCCTTTGCTGTTTGCATTTGCATTCGGGCGAATGCCCGCTTCCGCTCGTCGCCGAAATCACACTTGTACTTCCAATTTTCGCCCAAGTCACACTTGCCATTCGGATTTTCGTTGAATTCACAATTCCGCGTTCGGCCGCATCGGATTTCACGTTTTGTTGATCTCAATTTCTCACACTTCTTCTTCGTGTTTTCGCTGGAGTCATATGTTCCACAGTTGTTTCAAGTTTGTAATATAACGTAGTTTTTAGCAGTTTGCCTGCTTCGGGGCGTCAGAGGCGTGGGCCCGAGGGGTAGGGGGCGGACGCCGTCGCCATCAGCGTCGGCAAGAGTTGGCCCCGCGCGGTGCTGCTGGACCTGCCGACCACGACCAGCCCCGCGAAGCTGCTGATGACCCTCAGACAAGCGGGCAACACTGTTCGACACCATCACTGAGCTGGGGATCGCGCGCACCCAGCTTGGCGACGCCCAGAACCGCCACGTCCTAATAGCGGGTCGCGGAGCCGAAGGTCAGAGCCCGGCGAGTACGCTGCTGCCGCCGGAGAGGAGGACAGCCGCAGGCATCAAACAGTACCTCGAGGACGGCCAGGGAGGCGGTCTGGGGCCCTAGAACCCGCTGCTCGGGCGACCTGCGCCCAAGCCCCTCGGGCGCATCGCCCTCGACAGGTGAAGCACCTGGTGCGCGGCATCGACGGGCCCTGCCGCGCGGTCCGCTGGCCGGGAATGCCCCCGCGCGGGCCAGTCGCCGCCCTGGCGCGCGTGCCGGGCCAGGTCGGGGGGGGGGCGCGGGCGCTGACCCCGGGAGGTTTGGCGAATCTAAGACGGTATCGACGCGGCCTGGGGCGAGCGCCTGGCAGGGGGCAGCGAGCCGGCGACCCTCCTGCAGGAGGCCGTTTGCCCGAGCTCCGCCGCCCGCGCGCGCGCGCGCTCGTCCAGGCAGCTGCGGAGACGCTTCAAGACGCTGCGGGCGGCCGCGCTGGCGTCTGCTGGGGGCCCGCGGGCGGCCGCGCAGAGGTGGTTCCGCGCTTGGGCCAAGTCGCCCAGCATCCCAGCGGCCGCGATCGCGGCCGAGCCCCCTGCCCGAGGCGCCCTGAGTGACGAGGTTCGCAAGAACAGGCGCAACAGCCAGCGGGTCCGGTCCAAGCAAATCGACGACGACGCTTTTCCAGGTCCCGAGAAGGCGCCCGACGCGGCCGACGCCCAGCTGGACAGCCCCGTCGGCGAAGCGCGGCAACCGCGGGGCGGCCGCGCAGCCGGCCGCGCCCCTGGTCGAGCCTCTGGCGCTGGGGCAGGCCCGCGCTCAGATGGCGCTGCCCGCGAAGCCGGAGGCGGGGGTCAAGCGCCGCGGCGCCTGGCTGGAGCAGGGGGAGATCGCGGCGACGATGTCCAAGCTGAGCGGAGAGATCCGCGTCGGCCACGAGGGCGGCTGGAGGCAGCGGCGCGCCTGCCGCCGCACCAAGAAGCGGAGGCCCCGGTTGCTAGGGCGAACTGGGGAGGGGCGGATGGCCGACGAGGCCGCGCTCATCGCGCTATTAGGCTATGCATCCTAGCTCCTGGCTGCAGTGCTCTGCTGGGCCGGGGGCGCCATCGAGCAGAGGCTTTACGCGGTGCACTGCGCCCACTTCGCGGTAGGCATCGCGGGCCCCTGGAGCGCGCTCGCAAGTTTGAAGAGGAATCCGGGCGCTTCCCTGAGGAAGAAGGCAGTCCTGCCCAGGATGCTGGCTGGGCTGCGAGACTACCTGTTCGACGACAGTCGGGGCGGCCTCGGCGCGATCGACGCGCGCGCGGCGCCAGCCGCGATCTGCGCCGCCCCCCCCCCCCCATCGAGCCTCTGAATACTTCGCGCAGAAAGAAAGGCCCCGGTCGGAGGAGAGGGTGCTCGGCGGAGAGGTTGTCGACGCCGCAAAAGACAGCGGGCGGGCGACCGCGTTCGCTTGCGCGGGCGAGATCGCATTTCACATTGCCGGCCGCAAGACCGACCAATGCAACGTCTGGTCGGTCCGCGACCAGCGCAGGCGACGACGGAGATGGGGGCGCACTTCCGCAGCGCTTCTGGGGGTCGGAAGCGCGGGGGTCGCCGTTCAGGCGGAGCTCTGGCGACCTGGCCGCCCGCGCAGAGGCGCTGCGCTGCCTCGCCGTCGCGGGCCCGGCGGACGGCCTCAAGCGCGGGGAGGTGGGCAGCCGCGGCCTCCGCATTGGAGGCGCGGCCGCGCTCCGCCACGTCGCCAACGACCTAGGCTTCGCGCGCAGATTCGGCAGGTGGCTGAGCGACTCGTTCCAAGGGCGCTTGCGGGAGTCGCGCGAGCCCATGAAGGGGGCGCCCAGCGCCCGGGCGCGCGACGTCAGACCGCTCGGAGCTGACGACGCCGGCGACCAGGGGTGCCCGTGGCGAGGCCGGCGCGCGAGGCGCTGGGTGAGCACCCCCTGGAGGCCTGGAGGCCGCCGCTGGTGCGCCGGCAGACGTGCCTGGCGCGCCGGGCGAGCGGCGGCCGCGGAGGCTGACATGAAGGCCTGCAGCAGCAGCCGCCTGCGAGTTTCCGAGCGAGCTGCAGCCAGCGCGCGCAGCTGTCGGTCGCCCGCGCAGCTGGTTTCGCCGCGCCGTGGGAGCGCGCGGCGCTTGGGAGGGCAGTGGGCACCAGTGCCCTTGAACCCTCGGCCGCAGGTGCCGCTGCCGATGTCAGTATCGGGGTCGCCTACGGCCAGTCGACTGTGGAGGTGGAGGTGGAAGTGGCGGCGGGGCCCGGCGCCTGGCGGACAGTCGCCGGCGCCGTGGCTCAATGGGGCCATGATGGTGCGCCGACGCGCAAAATGATCTTCTGTTTCTCCCCGCCTTAAGCTAGTGCCGTCACGCATATGGGGAGGCCAATTCCCGTCGGGTTCTGCCAGGTGCGAGGGCTTAGTCGTTTGCCTAGACGTCTGGCCCTCTCACCCCCTAGGAGCCCAATGCTGTGCTTCCCCCTCCTTACTTTTGCCTCTGCTGTGCTCTTCCCCCTCCTCCTCCTCTTTCCCCATTGGGGGCGCAAGCGCCTTTTGGGTTCGAGCTGGCCCGCCCCGCGCGAGGCCTCCCCACCCTAGTTTTGTTCGCCGCCTCGTGGGGCGACGGCGGGTCCCAGCGCTTGGCGGACAGTCGCTCGTGCCGTGGCTCAATGGGATCGTGATGGCGCGCCGACCGACGCGGAAAATGATCTCCTGCTTCTCCTTACTCTAAGCTAGCGCCATCAAGTTTATAGGAGTGCCAATTCCAATCCGGCTTTGCTCGGTGAGAGGGCGGATCTGCGTGTGGCCCCACTACGCGAGCTCCCCCAGCAGCCTTCGAAATTGGCGACAGTTTCAAATTTCACAACACCCATGGATGGTGAGGTTCCGTTTGGGTTTGCGTGGGGCCCCGCTGTGCGGGCTCCCCCAGCAGCCCACACGAGCGGCGACAGTTTCTAATTTCAAAGCCCCCCAGGGAGTCAAATCAAGTCACCCCGCTCGCACGAGGGCGGGCCCATATAGGGCGCGAGGGAAAAATCAAATGCCAGTCACTATTCAAGCCTGGTGCGCAAAGGAAGCATCGCGCCTGCTCACGTCGACGTGCAGAAGTCTAGGACATCTTCTGTCATTTCCACCCATGCTGAGTAATCTTGTGCAGCTTCTTGCCACGGTCCGATGTGGTTCGCCCGGCAGAACGAGGATAGCTTCGCGTCCCATGACAGAAGAGGACGACCCTGTGAGCGTGATCCCGACGGCGTCCAATGCAAGGCTCTCTGCACCCACCGATCAGGAGGTAAACCCGCAACGTATGCTGCCAGATCCCAATATTTTTTCATGGACTCTCTCGACCATGTGCGAAGACCATGTTCCGCCAATGCTTGGCTGAGCTTTTCGTGCCATAAGTGCAGAGTCTCATGCCACGGTTGGGACCAATCCACGCCTGCAGGCGGGCCAACGACCTGCCGCATCAGACGCCGGAATGCAACGTCTACCCCGTGCAGTGAATCGCTGTACGGCTTCCAGACACGAGCTCCGAAACACGCCACTGACGTCACGACGCGGTTGAAAAACTCAAGCCGGGCAGCGAGAGAAACATTCCGGTCGCATAG
The DNA here is from genome assembly GCA_963575745.1 of Prorocentrum cordatum. Lineage (NCBI taxonomy): Eukaryota > Dinophyceae > Prorocentrales > Prorocentraceae > Prorocentrum > Prorocentrum cordatum. Next base: position 666,639 of record CAUYUJ010002447.1, read on the forward strand.
AATGTCCTTGTTTGCAAAGAAAGCTTTGCTTGCGGATGTCAGATGATACTCCACGTCCAAATTGTGCGTTCCAGAACCACCCACGGACAGCATGCATCCCAACCACTTGTGGGCGGTACTCCGGGGGAGGACTTGGATTGTTGCGCCGGCCCGCGTGGTAATTTTTTGTGGAGGTTGCGCCTCTGTTGTCATCACCACCGTCTTGGCCGCATTCAGAACCAACCCAACTTTGGCCAATTCGTCGACCAGTGCGTCCAGCTGCAATTTGGCTTCGCCCGCTGATTTGGCAAACAATAAGATGTCATCGGCAAAGCGTAAGTCTATGAGCGGCCTCAAACCGTCGCCCAAATCAAATCCAAGATGCGAAATGCGAGCTCTCCACGCACGCATGGCCCACTCCAAGACAGCTGTGAAAAGAACCGGGCTGAGCACGCACCCTTGGCGAACGCCAGCATTGATCGGAAATGCCTGGCTTCTGGCCCAATCGCCCAAGACTTGCCCTTCCTGGTCACGGTACAGACGGTGCATTGTCCAAATCAGATGGTCGTTGACGCCGAGCTGCCGCAGAGCCTCCCACAACGCAGCCCAAGATACTCGGTCGAACGCGTTTGATAAGTTCAAACTCACGATCCAGAGCGGAACATTCGCCGCCAAAGTCTTCTCAATGACAAGATTTGCTGTCAGAAGATGCTCCTCCAGACGCCTATTAGATCTGAAGCCGTGCTGCTCCTCTGGTTGTTGCGACTCGAGCACGTGCTCGACGCGCCCCAGCAACATGTATGCAAACAACTTGTAGAGAAGACGGATGCTCGCTATATGTCGAAAATCTCCGACTGCCTTGGCGTGCGTCTTCTTTGCCAACATGATGAAAAACGTCTTGTGCCATGATTCCGGAACGTCCCCGCCAGCAAGCACAGCATTGTACAGCGTAAGTAATATCTCCTTCAGTTCAACATTCGAGTGCTTCAACATTTCTGCCACTAGGCCACGTTCGTCCGGGGCCTTGTTTGATCCCAAACGCCGGATGCCCCTGTCAATCTCCTGCATGGTGAACGGCGCCTCTGTGAGGGAAGGCGGCGGCACGTCCTCCGCTGCCTCGGCGAGGATGTCGCGCAACGTGTCGGCAAAATCGTCTGGCGGTGGCTGCTGCGACGTCTTCTTACCCGAAATGCTGTGGGAGAGCCTTTTCAACCCCTGCCAACACGATGTATTGGACAAGTATCGTTGCACCCGCGCCGTCTTCCAGGCCCTTGTCTCTCTGCGGTGCATCTGGCGGATTTGCAACGACAACTGCCTTCTGGCGGATTGGTCAACCTCCTGTCGCCTCCTGGCCCGCAACATATGTAGGGCACTTGATGGGGCAAACTTGTGTTGGACGGTGCGCTTCCTGCTCCTGCAATGACCGGCGGCTCGTTGCAATGCGTCTTCGATGTCCTCGAAAGTAGCGTCCGCAGGAGTAGATTGGAAGAGCACTTCATGGAAAGACGCTGCAACGCCAGACGAATCCAAGCTAGGCTGCCAGCCCTTGAAACTTCGCTGCCGTTCAGGCCGCTGTCGCTTCTGAGTTAAATACCTGCACCGGCTATGGACGCACCTTTGGTCGAGGCCAACAGCCAAAGCATTGTCGCACCAACTGTGCACAAACTCGAAAGACACATCGGCGCACAGAAAATCGATCTGGACGCGTGACCCGTCAAAAGCCCGCAAGCAAGTCGACGAATCAGGGGCATGGCGCGCATCTGGCTGGCTGCTCAAAACTTGAAGCCCGTGTTCCGAGAGCCATCGAACAAGCGTCTGCCCACGAGCGTTGCGTACTCCACACCCACATGGTCTCAGCATGTCAGCGTCATCCCCCTCCTGGAGCTCACCGATTGAAGCGTTGAAATCACCACCAATGATTGGGGCCATACCCTGGCGCTTCCCATCTTCAAGTAGAAGGGACAACAGCATGTACACTTCCTCAGCCGCCTCAGGCGTGTCCCAAGACGTTGGGAAATAGACACATATTGCTCGAAATTGCGTAGCACCATGCCGAAAATCCAATGCACAAGCCCTCTCTGAGACTGAGTGGAATCGAACCGCACTCAGCTGCCTGAGAAAATCGCGTGATAAGCCTATGCCCACACCACGGTGTTTCGATCCACCGCTGAAGTAAAGCATGTCACCACGAGGAGTCTCGATGATGTCCTCGCGCTCCTCCCGCCACGTCTCCGTCAAGAAAACGAATCGTAAGTAGACCGGCCGAGCTCCAACAAGAAGTCGTCAAACCGATTGCTGTCACGTAAACTTTGTACGTTTTTTGTGATAAGGTGCATGCTTACGAATTCTGTAGCCGCCTCGGCTGGCAAACGGCCCGCCGATCTTTGACCTTGCTCCGGCCTTGGCTGTTGACCAGAAGCCCTTCACAGGAACAGCTCGTCCGCGAACTCGTTCACAGCCTCCGTGACCGAGTCGTCTACCTCGAACCCCTCGTCCACCCACTGCGGCGACTCGTTCTCCGGCACGTTCGCCACGAGGTACAAGCGCCGGTTGGACCGGACATGCACCTTAAACGTCTTGTAATTCGCCACGATGTGTTTGGACTCAACCCCCTGCAATTCAATCAAACATTTTTTGATTTTGCTTACAAGTTTCGTCCTCTTCCTCTCCTGCGGAGTGCGGTTCTCAGAAGCCCACAAACCTGCCTCCTTGAACTTACGATTGCGCTTCTGTGTCTTCAGGAACTTCATGGTCTTCGCGATGTCGGAGAAGCGGGCAAACACGACAGAGGGTTTCTCGCTGAAGGACCAAACCTCCTGGAACCCGTCAGTTTCATCCAGTGCGTCTCGGACAAGCTGCTCTGCTTCATCAGCCCCCATTTCATCAAACCCTCCAGTGAGGCCAACAACAGCCACATTCTTGTCGATGTCCCCGGTCTCAGTGTTCGTGTGTTGGGAGTTCTGGAGCTTCTCCTCCAGGGCCGTGACTCGTTTCTCCAACTCCTTGCGTGCATCTCATTCCTGTTGCAACTCCTTCTTCATCTCAGTCATCGCTTGGGCGTTCGACGCTTGGATTTCGGATATGCCGAGTTTGATCTCGTCCCTCATCATGTGCCTGAGTAGGGCAACTGTGGCAGGGCTCATTTCGACTTTCCCCACAGTTACCTCGGTCGCTGGCGCCGAAGCCATAGAAGACCCAGAAATCCCAGCGTTCACGCGTTTTGAACGTGCCGCTGCATCCCGATCCGGTGTCCCAAGCTGCGCCTCCCTCTTCGGAGTCGTCAAAGGCGACGTTGGATCTTCCATTTGGGTGTCTTTGATGGTCAAAAACCCTTTCTGAAAGTCCGATGTCAGGTCCGCCCAGTTTGCACCGTATTGAGTCGCTTCACCAATAGTGTTGGCGACCTTGTATGTGTCGTAACGTTCATGTGGCTTTGATCCTGGACGTCTCGGATTTTCTTCTTTGAACTCGATCTCAGTGTCATTCTGCTTCAGCTTCGAAATCTGCTCGGCGGACAGCGGCATAGTCTCCACGTAAACGACACCCCCAATAGAACGAGTGAATCAACGAATGAGTCACAGAAGCAAAACGTGGGAGGTACGTTAGGCGGGTATGCAACCTTGAGGGGGGTATGCAACCTTGAGGCTGAACCTTGAGCCGCGAAGTTTTTGAGGGTCGGCGCGGGGTCCCATTGCGCAGGCTCCCCCAGCAGCCCGCACAAGTGGCGACAATTTCAAATTTCGACCCCCCCAGAGATGGCGAGGTCTTTTGGGGGTCCGCGTGGAAACTGCTGGCTCCCCCCAGCAGCCCACGAAATTGGCGACAGCTTCGCACTTCGCAGCCTCGCAGGGGTGGCGAGATCTTTTTGGGGTTTGCGTGGGGCCCGACTGCGCGGGCCCCCCCGGCAGCCCACACAAGTGACGACAGTTCCACACTTCGCAGCCCTGAGGGATGGCGAGGTGTTTTCAGGGGTCGGCGTGTGACCCCATGTTGTTGGCTCCCCCATCAACTTTCGAATGCGGTGGCAGGTTCACATTTCGCAGCCCCCAAGAGGGATGTTAGAGAAGAGAGCCGAGAGGAAACCAGGGGGAGGTGGAGGAGAAGGTCCAGGGGGTTGGCGACCCCATTGTTTTATTCAATACGAGAACCCAACCAGGGGAGGGGTGGGAATGAACATCGAGCCTATCTCTATCCCGTTGGACACTTCTGGAGGCTTCCGGGAAGCTCGAGAGCTCAGCCATGTTCCTACCGTGCGAAGGCCCCACCTTGCATCCATTGTGGCCGTCGTTTCTGTTGTTTGCCAGGTGCCCCTCCGGCTCGTCTGCTTCGAGAGTTTACGGATCGCCGAACTGGCTCAGCGGGATATATCTGGAGCCATTAACGATCTGGCGGGTTCAGCGTCGTGGCAGTTCAGCAAGCTGACGTCGCTGTTGACGTATTTCTGGCTCATCCTGGGCGTTGTTTGGATCATCAATGCAGATGGTTGTAGTGAATGCCCTTATTTGCTCATCACAACCGCATCTATGCTTGGAATGTCTTCTCTGCGGATTTTTACCGCATTCGCTGGCTTCCGTGCCTTCTTCACATATGATGCTGCAGGCGGCGGCGAAGCTCCCAAGGTGGCGCCTGCTCAACCAGCCCAGATCCGCGCCCTCAAGCTGATACGATTCATAAAGGACGGCCAGGTTGAAAGCAGCCAGCAAGGCCCAACTTGTGCTGTGTGCCTGGCCGAGTATTGTGACAGGGACGAGTTACGTGAGCTACCATGTGGACATCGTTTCCATAAAAACTGCGCAGACACGTGGCTTGCGAAGAGCAAGCGGTGTCCGCTGTGCATGGGAGCTATTGATGCAGTCAAGTATCGTGTCTGGTGCCCTTGCCACAAGCGCAAGTCCTACCACGGCCACCGCGATTGATCACCAGAACTGAGCCGCGCTCTCAGGGTTCGTGGCGTGCCAGAAGAGTAGAAAAATGGGATGGGACCGTGAGTGTGTACCAAACGCATGTGTGTACACATAGATGCGTATACGCCTACGTGTATACGTATATGTAATGAATGATCTGTTCTTCGAATACGTATGCAGAGATAATATTTGTGATATAAATATACATATATATATATATATGTATGTACACAGACATGCATATACACATAAAATCTGTACCTTTGTATATCGGCAGCGCCCCGTGGCACGAACACCTCCCGCCTTCCTGACGTGTTTCCGTACAAGACGCACCAGGTGCCGCCAGCGATTTGGAACTGCCCGCAGAGACCTCCAAGGTTACCCCAAATCGGGCCCCAAGACGGCCTCCGAAGACCAAGAGGTGCCCCCAGAGGCCCTGAACTACCAGACGCACCGGGTGCCGCCGACGACCTGGAATCCCCCCCTCTCTCCCTTTCCCAGGGGTTTTCGTACCGGGCGCACCGCCGGACTCCACCCCCTATGTGGTAGTGGGGTGAGGCGCTCTTGTGGGAGAGGGGGGGAATCGGGAGGGGCGGTGAGGAGTGCCGAGTAGGGCCGAGAAGTGCGATGGAGTGGGGAGGAATCGGGCGGAGCGGTGAGGAGCGCCGAGGAGTGCAGTGGAGTGGAGAGGAGATCTCCGGGGACCTCTAGAAACCTCGATCAGGGACCGAGGACGTCCGGAACCCTAGAACTGCTCCCGGAAAAGTTCCGTGGGTTCTGGGGACTTCTGGAGTTCACTGGTTGGATGTCGTCGTCGCAGTCGTCGCCGCTGCCTTCGACGCCGCCGCCGAAGCCGCCTGTGGACGCTCGCACGCGCTCCCAGAGCGCTCCCACACGCTCCTGGCTTGGAGGTTGGGGGAATCCTGGGGGTGTTCGTACCAGGGTCCGCACCAGCTGTGGGTTCCAGGCGGTTCTGTGCATCCCAGGGGGGTTCGTACCAGCCCTCACCGGCGGTGCCTCCAGGACGAAGCCCCGGGATGAGCGATCCCGGGGGGGGTTCGCTCCGCACCGGGCACCGCCGACATATTATGCACACGTATGTCGTATGTATAAATATGTAGCGGAGTGCCAACACTTTGGCACAATGACAAATGCCCCCTCTCCTCCCCCCCCCCCTGCGCACCACCCCATCACCCCGCTTCTGGGCCCCCCGGTCTCCTCGGGCTCGCTTTTGGAGGTCCAGGCCATGTTCTTCTGCCCAAGGCTCAAGATGGCCCCGATGTGCCCCGAAGGCGGCCCAAGCTGGTCCCAATGAGGACTATGATGCTCGGGATGCGATCCCAGTGGAATGAAACATTACGCAGGAAGGCTCCAAGATTACCCCAGAAGCTCCCAGGACGCCCCACGAGATGCCCAAGAGAGCATCCAAGAGGCCCGTGAGACGCATCAATCGCTCATGTCGCATATGCGATGAAGGGGGTTCTGGTGATTAGGGTGACGCCTCTGCCTCCTCGCACTCCTGCCTTCACTTCTCCACACTCAGACTCACTCATATTCACTGACTCTGAGACTCACTCACACATAGACTCACTCTCACTCAGACTCAGATTTACTCACATTTCCCTCACACACTCACACTCAGACTCGCAAAAACATATTCACTGATGCTCAGACCCATTCATACTCAAACTCAGTCATACTCACTTACGCTCAGTTATGCTCAGATCAGTCATAGTCAGACTCATACACCCAGATCGCTCACACTCTACTCAGTCACGCTCAGACTCACTCATATTCAGGTTCACGCTCAGACGTACCCACACTTTGTCACTCGTACTCAGACCCATTCATACTCGCTTCTCGCACTCAGACTCGCTGATGATCACCGCGATGCAGTAGGTACAGCACGTGGGCAACCCAAGGGGGAGCCACCAAGGTGCAGCCTCGAGCGAGGCGCTCGTTTGGAGTCCCCGACTCAGGTCTTTGGAGAGCCTCATGATCATTGCGATCTAGCAGGCCTGGCATTGTTGAGCTCCAAGGGGAAGCCGCCAAGGGGTAGAACGAACATATCCTTGTTCGCGCCCAGATTGTGGGGATGTCTCGAGCAAGGCGCTCGTGTGGAGTTCCCGACCCCTGTCTTTTGAGAGTCCCATGACCATCGCGATGTAACAGGCACGGCGCTGGGGCATCCCAGCGAGAGCCGCCAGGGTGCTCCCCCCCCCTCCCCCGACTGCTTTCCTTTCAGAGTCCCAGGGGCATCCCGATGTAGCAGGCACAGCATTTGTGCACTCCGAGGGGGAGCCGCTAGGGAGCTCTCAGTCGCCACAGGAGCATGTGTGCACTCACAGTGGGACGTGCCAGGAAATGGGATGTATCTAAGGGGTTCTTCGCGTCGAATAATTTGACAGGGTTGGTGGAGGGAGCGTCGGCATGGTTCCTGGTTTCTCGCTTGTCGGGTGGGGGCAAAGGTCTGTACTAATACGAGCACAAATAACCCATCCCCAAGTGGAAGGGGCTTGTAAGAGGAACCGCCCAATACCACCTCCGCCAGAGGGCCAGTGTGCTTACTGACTGGCATGGTTCTCTTCGGTCTGACCTCGACCCTTCTGTATCTTCCTTCGGCCTAGCTTCCCTGCACGTTCTTCCTCCATCATTCTCAGTTTGCATGGTTCAAGAGTCGGCCGTGGAAACCCGCTCATGTATATGTATGGTTGTGTACACGCATGAATGTATGTTTGCATGCATGTATGTACGTATGCATGTATGTATATCTGCATACATGCGTATGTGCATGTGTGCATGCATGCATAAGCACATGCAGGCCTGGATGTATTCCTGTTTGTGTATGTGTATAGTTGTATACATGTGTGTATGTACGCATGCGTGCATGCATGCATGCATAAATGTATGTGTGTATAGGTGTACGTAGTTGTGTATGTATGGTTGTGTAGATGCATGTAGTTGTGTGTATGTCTGTGTGTATGTATGTATGCATGCATGTATGTATGTCTGTTTGTATGTACGTGTGTATGTATGTAATGTAATGACATGTAAATCAATGTAATGTAATGTAATGTAATGTAATGTAATGTAATGTAATGTAATGTATTGCACTGTAATGTACTGTTCTGTAATGTAATGTAATGTAATGCAATGTAATGTAATGCAATGTAATGTAATGTAATGTACGGTAATGTATTGTAATGTAATGTATGCAATGTATGGAATGTATGTAATGTATGTAATGTTTGTTATGTATGTAATGTTTGTAATGTATGTAATGTATGTATATATGTATGTATGTATGTATGTATGTATGTATGTATGTATATATGCATTTATGTATGTATGTATGTATGTACGTATGTATGCATGTATGTATGTGTGTATGCATGTATGTGTGTATGTATGGATGTGTGTATGTATGCATGAATGTATGCATATAAATATGCATGTACGTATGTAGGCAGGCATGCATGTATGTATGTATGTATGTATGTATGTATGTGTGTGTATGTGTGTATGTGTGTGTATGTGTGTATGTATGTGTGTATGTATGTATGTACGTATGTATGCGTGTATGCATGTATGTGCACAATGTATGTACGTAGGTATGCAAGCATGTACGCATGCAGGTATGCATGTATGTATGCATGCCTGTGTGCATGCATGCATGTACATATGTATGCATGCTTGTATGGATGTAGGTCGGAGGTTGTGGTTTAGGTCGCAGGGGAACGGAGACCCCCAACCAGGGAATCGTTTCAATTCGTTTGTGTCGTGCGTGCGGGCGAGGCGAAGCTGCGTGGGCGCCCGAGAGGAATGAATCCGCCGTTGCTAGGGCGAAGTGAAGGCAAATGATTCTCCTCCGTCCGTCTGGCGGTGGCCCTAGCCGTGTCCCGCGGTGTCCCGGTGTGTCCCGTGGTGTCCCGTGGTGTCCGCCGTTGCTAGGGCGAAGCCGGCGGTGGCCCTAGCGGTGTCCCGTGGTGTCCCGTGGTGGCCCGTGGTGTCCCGTGGTGTCCCGTTAAGTGAGATCGATCGTGAGATCGATAAGTGAGATCGATTCTGAGATCGATGTGGTGCCCCGAGGTGTCCCGTGGTGTCCCGTTGAGTGAGATCGATAGTGAGATCGATAGTGCCATCGACAGGTGTCACGCGGTGTCCCGTTGAGTGAGATCGATAGTGAGATCGATGTGGTGTCCCGAGATGTCCCGTGGTGTCCCGTGGTGTCCCGATGAGTGAGATCGATAGTGAGATCGATAGTGAGACCGATCGTGCGATCGAGAGATGTCCCGCGGTGTCCCGTGGTGTCCCGTGGTGGCCCGTGGTGTCCCGTGGTGTCCCGTTGAGTGAGATCGATAGTGAGACCGATAGTGCGATCGAGAGATGTCCCGTGGTGTCCCGTGGTGTCCCGTTGAGTGAGATCGATAGTGCGATCGATTGAGTCAGACGTTGGTTCCCCCCCTCTCTCCCCCCCCACAACCTCCTTATCACCCGAAGGGTGGTCGGGACACCACGGGACACCACGGGACACCTCGGGGCACCACATCGATCTCAGTATCGTTTCCCTTATCGATCTCACTATCGATTTCACTATCGATCTCATCGATCTCACTATCGATCTCACTATCGATCTTACTCAACGGGACACCACGGGCCACCACGGGACACCGCGGGACCCCGCCCGCCACCGCCGGACGGAGGATAATCATTTGTCTTGACTTCGCCCTAGCATCGGCGGACACTACGGGACACCGCGGGCCACCGCTAGGGCCACCGCCGGACGGAGGAGAATCATTTGTCTTGACTTCGCCCTAGCAACGGCGGACACCACGGGACACCACGGGACACAACGGGACACCACGGGCCACCGCGGGCCACCGCCGGACGGAGGATAATCATTTGTCTTGACTTCGCCCTTGCAACGGCGGGTTCATTCCTCTCGCGCGCCTGCTCAGCTTCGCCTCGTCCGCACGCACGACACGAATGAAACAAAACGATTTCCCGTCTGGGGTCTCCGTTCCACTGCGATATCACCCCTCAATTTCCGATGTCAATATGCAGTGTTGGTTGGTTTGTTGATTGGTTAGTTGGATGGTTGTATTGTTTTTTTGTGTTGCGTTGTATTGCATTGTACGTATGTATGTATGTATGTATGTATGTATGTATGTGTGTAGTTTATGTATGTATTGGTAGATATGCATGCCGGTATGTATATATGTTTGTGCGTATGTATTCGTTGTGTGTATTCACATGTGTGTATGTATGTACTCATGCATGTGTGCATGTATATGTACAGATGTATGCGTGTCTAGATGCCTTTATATGTTTGCTTGTTTGTAGGTACGCATGTATATGCGCATCTGTGAATATCTACATGCAAGTCGACGAGCACCATCATATGTTGCCACTTATGTTGCTGTAGGGCTAGTGGCATTGAGGTGCTCGGAGCGCCGCCCGAGCGCAAGTTAATAGTGCAGCAGTTGTGTTCTGATAGTTGCCGTTGCTCCTTGACGTCTCACCTAGGTTCGACATTTGCGCCCCAGAGAGGAACGGTTCTTCCATCTGTGTGGTGCTACATTTGGTCATACCATCTCCGATCACATCCTTTTCATTTTGACTTCAGCATGGGTACCTGCCCTGGCGTTCATTCCCATGCTCTATGCTACTGGGTTCGAGCATGTACGTCATATTTACGCAGAGTCGTCGTAACATGGATGCATAACACCCCGCAGATGCGGACACGAGTGAGGGGGCGGTAGGGACGTCGGTAGTTTGCGAGACTCTGGAGAAGCCCGTCGCAGACGCCAAAGTTTCACACACTATACAACGAGTCCGCCGCAGGCGCTGATTTTTTGGTTCAACCAATGTGGGTAGGTCGCTGGTGGGTCGCAAATCGGTCGCGGGTGGGTCGCGGGTGGATCGCTGTTGGGTCGCGAGTGGGTCGCGCGGGGGTCGCGGGTGTAGAGGGCAGAAAATCCACCCCGCAATAACCACCCCGACAAGCGAAGCCGTTTAGTAAACGCGCACACAAGGAAGGAATCGAACAGGACAGGGCTGTTTAGTAAACGCCCAGGGCCGTTTAGTAAACGTCAATTGTCGGGTCCGGGTGGTTTTTCCTCCCTTGAGAGTGGGTCGCGTGGTAGGTCGCGGGTGGGTCGCGAGGTGGGTCGCGGGTGGGTCGCGGATGGGTCGCGGGGTGGGTCGCAGGGTGGGTCGCGGGGTGGATCTCGGGTGGGTCGCGGGTGGGTCGCGGGTAGGATGCGGGGTAGGTCGCTGGTGGGTCGCGGGGTGGGTCGCGGGGTGGGTCGCCGGGTGGGTCGCGGGGTGGGCCGCGGGGTGGGTCGCGGGTGGGTCGCGGGTGGGACGACGACAACAAACAACGCAGCAACAGCAACAGCAACAACAACAACAACAGCTACAACGCAACAAACATAATTCTCACCACGAATTCCCTGTTCAGCCACGCATCCAGGGGTAATGGATGACCGTTCGGCCCCCTCACTCTGATGTGATTATCCATCCGACGATTCGCATGACGCGCAGAGGCGAAAGGCGGAGGGCAGGCGTGTTAATGGCGCAGCGTTTTGTGTATGTGTGTGTGTGGGGGGGGCGGGGCGGGGGGGGCTGGGGTATGGCCTCCCATGGCCTGGTGGCTGGGTCGAGCCTTGGGCATGTGGCATCCCATGGCCTACGACCCCCGCTATTCTTGGTTGTCAGTGCGGGCCGTGGGCGCACGGCCTCCCATGGCTTCCTGGGGCTCGTTGGCCTTCTGTGGTTGCTTCGCCTCCCAAGGCCTGGCCTCTTGCGGCTACTTGGCCCTCCATGGCTTGGCCTCCTGCGGATCTTTGTGGGTTCGCACGCGTTGCCCCAATAATCAACTCCACGACGGAGGCATGGAGGAACACAACGCGGAGAAGGAAGACGTGGATCAGGAGGGGAAAGGGGGAGAAGTAGAGGGAGGTCCTCAGAGATGGATCGTGGAGGGGAGGCTTGCTCCGTTTCCCCATCTGTTTGTTCCGTTTCCTCTTCTTCCTCCCCGATCCCTCCACCACCCGTCTTCCCCCTGCTTGTGCACCCGCGTTGCTTGTATGCTTTTTTTGGTTGAGAGCAGAGTGTTTGATCGGCCTCACTGAGAGGATCGGTGTCCGATCGCTCTCGTCGCCTTATTCCCTCCCTTGGAATCGACCTCGGGATATGGGGGGATGCTTGGGGGGAGCCCGCCTGGGGCCCATCGCGGGCGCCCGCCTGAGCTTCGGGGATTGGGGCTTGCGCTGGCTTCGAGCCGCCTTCCCGTTGGTCCGTCGAGCGTGCTTCGGCGACTTCGGGTCGGCCTTTGGGGCCGCGCGGGCCCTCGGAGCCCTTTCTCGGAGGTGGCGGGGCCGCTCCTCCATCCCTCCTCCCCCCACCTCTGGCGGGGGCAGCAATTACCATATCGGTGACCTTTTTGGAGTGGGGTTTTTTTCAGACGCGCGAAGTCAGGCGTCGGGAGGCCTGGGGCCTCGCCCCCGCCCCCAGGGGACCCTTAGGCTGGTAGTGAGTTCCCGCTCTCCTCCTGGAGCCTCCCTTCGCTCTCCCCGGTGGCTCCAGTCGCGTTCAAGATGGCCCCAGTGCCTCCCAAGACATTACGGGAGGGCCCCCGAAGGGCTCCAAGAGAGCTCCAGGGAGCCCAGCAGGCCCCAAGATCGCCACAACGGGGCCAGAAGAGGCCACACGGGAGCTCCATGCGGACCCCCACACCGTCCGTCTGCTCCAGTCAATCACATAGGGGAATCTGTTTGGTTTGGGGCGACTCGTGAAATTTTGCACGTACTCTGGAGGGCCTCGGAGGAGTCACAGAGCACCCAAAGGAGCCCCAGGAGTCCCAAGAGCGCCCCAGGAGGGCCCCAAGACGACCCAAGAGGGTCCGAAGACAGCGCAAGACGTCTCACAAGCGCTCCGAGATGTACCAAGAAGGCGCCAATACGGCCCCGCGAGAGCCCATGAACAACTACCTACGAGGGTCCAACAAAGCTCCTAGAAGGCCCCAAGAGGCTACAAAAGGGCCCCAAGAGGATCGCAATACGGCCCCCCAGGGCCCCAAGACAGACCTGAGATGGCCGCGCGAGTGCCCCGCGAAGGATGGTGATTTACAGGAGGCGAAGGAAGGGGTATACGACGAGGAAGTGGAGGAGGAACTCCCCGCCTGCCAGCCCTCATCCTCTCCTCGTTCCTCTTTCTTCCCCATCCTCGTCCATCATCCCTGCGCTCTCGTCCCGCCATCCCCCCTTGCCACGACTCCCCACCCACTCGCCCCTCCCCCTCCCCTGCCCGTGGCTGGCGGAGAGTGCGTGTGTGTGTGTGTGTGTGGCAACAGTGGAGGGCAGCATGTGCGCGCACGCATGTATACTTGTTTGGAGTCGTATACCCCTCACCCTAACCCGAACCAAGAGCCGCGCCTTCAGTAACGATGGCAGTGGAGTTAACCCACTGCTTTTTGAAGGCAGTTTTTGGTAACCAATAGTGAACATCGCAGAATACATGATGCGGAACTGAGCCGATCAACCCAAGCTACGAACTCTGGTGGTCGTTTCTTGTTCAGTTTGTACGTAAGGGTTATGTTTTCTTATAGTCCCCCATGCGGGAGCCTGGGCACCCGAAATCAGTAGCCAATCGTGACCCCGCATCGTGCCCTCTTCTGTGTAACTGTGTAAAGCTGTTTAGGGTCTTCTGCCGCAAAGTGCCATTGCGACCTAGCTCCCGGCGGCGAGAAGGTTTCGGTGTTAGATATAGACAGTGCACATTAGGCGCAGCATGCAAGATCATCTCAGTGATGTTGAAGTTCATGGGGAAGCTGTATCTGCGCGGGAGAGGCTTGTTATGTCCTTCCCGGCCCCTCCCTCCCTCGTTCTTCCCTCCCTCGTTCCACCGTCCTCTCTTCCTCTCTCCCTCCCCCTTGTCGCTCCCCCTCCCTAAAAGTAGGGTGCCAGCCACGGTACCAGCTAGAGTGCTAGCGGTCCGCCCGCTAGTAGACCTGGAAGCTTGGTCCGTGATCCTTCCCCCCTCCCTCCTTTCTCCTATTCCCCCGCTGCCGGCTCCCGACTGGGACCGGCACTTCCCGCACCGAGCGCAATTGTCGCCACGGTCGTGAGATCCTGGGAGGTCCAGCGGAGTGACGTCCTTCGCCGGTCCGAAGAGGGCCTCACGCTACTTTCGTGAGCTCCTGGGAGGCTCAGCGGAGTAACGTCCTGCACAGATCCAAACAAAACTTTCTTCCTTTGGGCGATGCCAGCTGTGCAACTGTCAGCACGTGCGTGAGATCGTGGGAAGTCCAGCGGGGTGACGTCTTACGCCTGCGATTGACGTTTTTCCGGCGTCGTCTCATATACGCATGTTTCAGTTCGACGAGCAACGCATGGGCTCCTTACTGAGTTTGCAGAAGGGACAACGCGCCATTTCAGTGTTCACTCGTCTTGGACGAGCCTGTTGGCATTGCGACTTGATAGTCCCTGGGTATTTTGCCGATGTGAACTCGATCGCGTCGCGGTGCAATCGGGCACCACTGGCTCTCAGAACAGATCCGTGATTTCTGAAGAAATACTGGCGCAAGCAGGAGTCAAGCACAAACCACGATGCCACATGATATGAATGGAATGGTATGAGGCCGTCCTCCCATGGCGACTGTGTCGCGGAGCCCCGAGGTTATGTCAGTGGTGCACGCGCTGTTTGGAAAAGGCATCTCGTTGCGAAGATTATAGGTCGTCCCCTTTGTTCGTGCATCCAGCTCGATTTGCCACACTTCTTTCTGTGAGCACGTTGCTGCAGAGTGTCACTATGGCGCTCACGGCATGCCATTAACCAGTTGAATGTTATTGCCCTCTTTTACTCCTCCACCTCTTTCTCCTCCTCCGTCTCCTGTTCCCACTCTACCCCCTCAACCTCCTTCCCTCGCCCCTGTGGCTGGGGAGATCGGTGGGGGGCTGCATTCAGGGGGGGAGTGCTGGAGATATCCGAAGCCTTGTGAGGAGGCCCAGACATGTGCCGCGACGCGGCCAGACAGAAGCCCCTTCGGAAATTGAAGAATACTTGCGTCGGACGTGTTTTTGTTGGGAGGGGGCTTTGAAGGTAAGGCGTGACCAGGCGGGGCCAGGACCGGGATGTATCATTCCAGAGCCGTCTGTAACGCTCTCAGAGCGTCTTGGAGCGCTCTGGAACGGCCGCGGCGCCCGATACATCCTCAAGAAACGCTGGATCTCAGAGATCCCCGATTTGTCCCAGTCCGAGTTTATCGCGGTCCTGATTTCGTCGTAGGTGAGTTACGGTATGTTCGTGTCGTGTCGATACGGCAGCGACCCCGCCGCAGGCAGTCAAGGTTCAGCGCCGCCTGCGGCCCAGAATCGGCCAACATGGAGCGATCAGGTGCTGGAAAAGCGATCAGGCGATGGAAACGCCGCCGATCGCTCAAGTTTGAACGATCCACGCGGCGTCAGAAATCAACACCTGGGTCGTAACCACACGAACCCACGAATGCGTGAGGCCACGACCGCACCAGCAGGTCTCGGGCACCCAGGGCGCTTCGCGGGGCGGCGCACGTCCGAGAACCGCTTGGGAGGGGCGGAGTCTCCTTTTCCTTGGCCTCCTCTGGGAAGCCTGGGTGACCTCGCCCGTGCACAGTGCCCCCGCTCTCCGTTTGCATCCTCGTCCGCGGGGGCCACGGTGCATGGCGAAGCCTTGAGAGGAACACCAGGTCACTAGATTGAAGGCGAGCGTGTTGGGAAAAGGGGGTGAAGGATGGGGGTGAGGATGTGGAAGTGGAC
Source organism: Prorocentrum cordatum (assembly GCA_963575745.1). Classification (NCBI taxonomy): domain Eukaryota; class Dinophyceae; order Prorocentrales; family Prorocentraceae; genus Prorocentrum; species Prorocentrum cordatum. Next base: position 682,318 of record CAUYUJ010002447.1, read on the forward strand.
GAGGAAGAGGAAGGGGACGAGTAGAGGGAGGTTAGCTGGGACAGCTTCTTGGAAGGATGATAAAGTGGCGACCTAAAGTTGAAGCTGCGAGCTGCTCAAGCTTGCCTAGAACGCGACGGCCAGCCACCCTCGAACAGCTCCAGCGGCGCTCTTAGAGTCTCGATGGGGGGGCGCTGCACGGTGCTGCGATCGCGCCCAGGGCCATCGTCCACGAACCCAACAGCTTTGTTCACGTACGTGCCCACGTGCTGCAAACACACGCACATGCACCCTGCCGCTTGTACACCGCACTCAGATAGCCAGAGAAGCCGGGCTTATCAAGGCCGAGTTGGGCAGCATGCTATGATATCGGTCTTTCAGAGAGGAAGAGGGAGAGCGAGGATGAGTATGTCCACACTTGCGGCCTTCTCTGTTTGCCTGGGTGCATTTGGGATGTTCAGGCCATCCCTTCTAGACTTCCCATCTGGCTGAGGCCGGATATCTCGGAAGTAGCCATGGAGGTATGCTCAGGACGGCGGGGCATCGGTCGTTGTCGTTCTCCTCCCCCCTCCGTATTTTCCTCTTTGTCCCAACCCTCCTGTGTTGGGTTCTCGTTTCGAAAAGAACACTGCGGTCGCGACTCCTTCTTCTCCTCCCCCTCCTCCCGCCTCCTCCTGCTCAGCGCCCTGGATGGCTGCGACGTTCGTGGGCTCCTGGGAGGTCCAACGGAGTCGGGGGCCATGCGCACCCATTTGAGACCTCGCGGCCCCCCTGGGTGGCTGCGCACTGCGCAATTGTCGCCACGTTCGTGGGCTCCTGGGGGGCACGGCGGAGTCGCGGAGTACGCTCACCCAGCCGAGACCTCGCATCTCATTGGGGGGCTGCGCACTGCGCAATTGTCGCCACGTTTGTGGGCTCCTGGGGGGCACAGAGGAGTCGCGGAGTACGCACACCCAGGCAGGATTTCGAGGCTGCCTGGGTGGCTGCGCACTGCGCAATTGTCGCCATTGTCGTGGGCTCCTGGGAGGCACGGCGTAGTCGCGGAGTACGCGCACGCCGCCGAGACTTCGCAGCTCACTGGGGGGGCTACGAACCGTGCATCTGGCGCCGCGTTCGTATGTAGGCTCCTGGGAGGCAAGGCGGGGTCGCGGAGTACGCGCACGCAACCGAGACTTCGCAGCTCATTGTGGGGCTGCGAGTTACGCAACCGTCGCCACTTCGGTTGGGTCCTGGGAGGCACGGCGGGGTCGCGGAGTACGCGCACGCAGCCGGGACCTCGCAGTTCCTTGGGCAGCTTCGCATTGCGCAACTGTCGCCACTTCCGTGGGCTCCTGGGAGGCATGGCGGAGTCGCGAATACGCGCACCCAGCCGATATTTCGCAGTTCCTTGGGCAGCTTCGCACTGCGCAACTGTGGCCACTTCCGTGGACTCCTGGGAGGCACGGCGGAGTCGCAGAGTACGCATACCCAGCCGAGATTTCGCAGCGTTTTGGGTGATTGCGAATTGTGCAATAGTTGCCACGTTTGTGAGCTCCTGGGGGGCACGGCGGAGTCGCGGAGTACGCACACCCAGACGAGATTTCGCAGCGTTTTGGGGGGGTGCGAATTGTGCAATTGCCGCCACGTTTGCGGGCTCCTGGGAGGCACGGCGGAGAAGGGGAGTACGCGCACCCAGACGGGACTTCGCTGCCCCCTGCGTGGCTGCGAATTGCGCGCTTGGTGTTACTTTCGTGGCCTCCTGGGAGGTCAGCGGAGTCGGGGGCCACGCGCTCCCATTTGAGACTTCGCTGCGCCCTGAGTGGCTGCGAACCGCGCAATTGTCGCCACGTTCGTGGGCTCCTAGGAGGTCCAACGGAGTCGGGCCACGCGCGCCCAGACAAGACCTCGCTGCTCCCTGGGTGGCTGCGAATTTGCGCAACTGTCGGCACGGTTGTGGGCTCTTGGGAGGTCCACGGGAGTTGGGGGCCAGTCGCACCCAGACGGGACATCGCTGCCCCCTTGGAGGCTGCACACTTTGCAACTGTCATTATTTTCGTGGGCAGCGGGGAGGTCGAGCGGATTCGCAGAGTACGCGTACCTAGACGATATTTCGCAGCTCACTGGGGGGCTGCGAACTTCGCAATTGTCGCCAAGATTGTGGGCTCCTGGGAGGCACTGCGGAGTCGTGGAGTACACGCACCCATTTGAGACCTTGCAGTTCTTTGGGTGGCTGCGAACTGCGCATTTGTCGCCACCGTCGTGGGCTCTTGGGAGGCACGGCGAATAGGGGAGTACGCGCATCCAGACGGGACCTCGCGGCTCCTTGGGAGGCTACGAAGTGGGCAACGGTCGTCACTTCGTAGGCTCGTGGGAGGCCTGGTGGAGATGAGGGCAGCGCAGATCATGCATATGTGGCGATGTGTTCTTTTGTACGGAGCGTTCATGCAGATCTTCGCCTCGCGTGGAGAAGGGGTTGGGTAAGTCTCGGGTTATTCTCTTCCTCTGCCTTCCTCTCCTCATCACATTCCTCTGCCCCAGACTGGTAGCGCAAGTCGACGCAACGAAGGGCAACGTTAGATTTGGGCCGCACAGTTTAGCACTGTTTGCGTTTTGCGCACAGCATGTTGGAAGGCTCAGGGCAGCAAAACGTGTTGTCAATGAACCGTTGGTCAAGCCGAAACCAACCATCCGACGTGGTGTCAGCCTGGCGTGAAGAGCACTCTGGCCATCACTTAGCAGTGCGGTGTAGTGACAGTGGCTGCGCCTTGGTCGCGTTCGGTAATGAGCACCAGCGCGAACATACTTCCTGGTTGCGTGCTGCACTTTCGCGCGGCTTCTGGCGGTTCCGCACGGGTCGGTCGCTGGGATCGGGTCTTTGTGCGCTGGTCGCGCGAAGTGTTCCAGGTGGTACGTCATCTTTCGGGTTTCCTGCCCCAGCGCCGTAACAGGTGGCACGTGACTGGGAGTCATCGCTTCGCTTCCCCACGGCTCTCGGCTGCCACCTCGCCAGGAAGACCACCGCGCTCATCGAGAGGAGCAGCCGGCAGGCGCGGTGGCGGCAGGCCCTCGAGGCCTTCTACGCGCTCGCCGAGGGCGGCCACGCCGCCGACGCGGTGGCCCTCAGCGCCGCGATCAAGGCGTGCTCCCGCGGGCAGCAGTGGGCGCGGGCGCTCGCCCTTCTGCGGAGCGCCCACCGCAGCGGCGTCCAGGTAGACCTTGGCGGGGGCAGAGCGGGGCGGGGAGGGTCCGTGCGGTTCAAGGACGGGGCCCTGGGGGATGGGGCCCTGAAGGACAGGAGAGGGGCCTCGAGCTGAGCCCTCGCCGTGGGAGGCCACCCGTCCTCTGGGCCCCATCCCTCGGGGCCTCGTGCCTCGTCCCGCGGGGCCCCATCTTCGAGCCGCCGGCAGGTCGCCCGCAGGGGCGCGGTGCTGCGCGCGCCCGTGGAGTGCCCGCCCCCCCCCCCCCACAGGTTTCACTGAAGGGAGATTTGCTGAAAGGGGGTCCCGTCAATCCTCGATTCTTCTCCACGGGGGGGGGGGGGGGCGCGCGGGAGTGTGGAGGGCATCGCGCACCGCGGGGGTGGGAGGAGGGCAGAGAGGGAGGAGGGGAGGGAGGAGGGGAGGGACGAGGGAGGGAATGAGGGGTGGTAGAGGAGCGGGGGAAGGAAAAAGGAGGGAGGTTAGAAGAGGAGGAATGGATGAGGGATGGAGGGAGGGAGAGGGTAGCGGTGGAGGAGGAGGGGGGGGCAGAAGGAAGCAGGTGACCTAGGTGACGCAGACAAGCCCAGTGCCCGGCCACCCGTAACAGCGGCGCGAACAGACCTAGTCGGAGGAGGGCCAGCTGAGATAGCGGCGGCTCTCCCGCCTGGCCCAGACCCGCGCAAAATCGGTGCCAGGATCCCTCCAAGGCTCCACCCCAGGATCTCCGAAGACATGATTTGGTTGAACCGACGGTTCTTCCGCAATCGTGGCCGTCTTCGGCCCTGGGACCATACAGCATTGATCTTGGACGAACGTTTGCGCATGGGGCAGAAGTCGGGAGCCTCTGGGGCCGCGGAGCGCAAGAGCCATATCGGCAGATGTCAGGGTTTCCGGACCCCTCCTGCTGACCCGAAGCGGATCCAGCTGTGGCGACGAGAAGCCTCTCCAGGAGGCCCACAGAGATGAAAAACGCCAGGAAGGGCCGCCGTTGTCTCGACTAGCCCTCTGGCAGCGCAGAGAGCAGCCAGGGCCCCCCCCCGCTCACCCCGCTGGCGGACGCGCTGAACTACGGGGGTCTCGCCAGCTGCTGCGGGGCCGCGCGCCAGTGGGCGTGGAGCATTGCTGTCCTCGAGTCTAGCGAGAGGCCCCCGACGTACCCGTCCATCCGCTGCTTCTCTTCGGCCCATCCAGCTCGCCCTTGCTCCAACTCGCCCCTCCTCTTCATCATCACCCCATTTTGCCCCCTGCTCTCCCTCCTCCGAAGCCATGTTGGCTCAAGAGCCTGCCGGGGCCCGCGCGTCCGTGCTGGAGTCTGATGCTCGTGCCCCGCGGCGGGTGAGGTCTGCGTTGCGTTCCAGTGTGCGTGATGTACGTGCTCCTCGGTGCTACGTGATTGATGGCGACTTCTTTTGCCACATTGGTGCCAGGGGGGGGCCAAGGCTGCTGATCGGAGGGCGGTGAACTTTTCTCTGCAGGGGGGGGCCAAGGCTGCTGATCGGAGGGCGGTGAACTTTTCTCTGGGTGCCTTGCGTTGCCTCGGAGCAATTTGTGAATACTGATACGCATAATTCGTTGCATTTCGCCCAGGCTGCACTCAGTCTTATTGCTCTTGGTTATGAATTGGGTCACGGCCTGGTTGCACCTTCGATGGGACTTTCCGATGCAAAGTCGCATGCACGATATTGAGCAGACTTCGAGTTTGCAGCGTTCTTTGGAGGTTGTCCACAGTGTCCCGCGCTGCCGGTCGCTGCACGGGATGCGGGACATTGCGCGGGAGCGTGGGGTTTTCTATCGCACAGCTTGGGCTCGGATGGATTCGATGCGCATGCGAGGTGATAGTGCGCGTCACAGACGATGGAACAGCTCCACTAGAACAGCTGTGGTGGTTCGGCTTTGTGACCATCTTGATCTCGCCGGGGCTTGTAGTGGAAAACTGAATCCGAATGCTGCCGAGTTTGTGCTTGCTGCTCCGGTTCCTGCTCGTCGTCCTCTCTAGGCTGTGATGCGACGGAGGTACGCCTTCGAGCACTGCGTGGTGGAACGTCAGAGTCTGGGATGGTGAGCGACGATGGCTCTGAAGAAGACGAGGACCAAGACCGCCCACGTGATGACCCACAGGAAGATTTGACTGATCCGATAGTTTTTGTTGAAGATGCGACCTACACATCCGGCAGCGGTTCAGCAGACAACATAATCAGCATGATGCATTATGAATGCGGCGATTCGCTCTATGAGGCAGACGACGACTTGGATGAGTCCGAAGGTCTGTTGTTGCATCTGGCTGCTGACTATGACGATGTGGTTTCTGGCAGCTTGTTCATGGAAGATGGAGGCCCCGAAGTTCCGAGGGCATATTGTGCTGCAGGTGAAGGACTTCGGAAATCCATTCGCGACCTTGCTCGTGGTGCTTCGTTGGACTCTGGGAGGAGAGACAGCGACCCTGCGTTCGCAGGACGAACAGCGCGTATTAATGAGGTTCGTCGTAATCCCTTGTTTGACACTGCTGTCGTCCTGAGACATTTCTTTTTGAGGATTCCGAAACTAACACGGCTAAGCCTCCTAGCAGTGGGGTTTGGGCGGTCGGGGGCGGGAAACGAGAAGATGGAGGCCCCGAGGTCCTGAGGCCATTTTCTGGAGCCGATGACGCTGACGCTGAACGAGATGCACTCGGCACTACCCTCCTTAAGGATGTTGTGGATCCTCGGTGTCATTATACGGAAGATAGGGGCCCCGAGGTCCTGAGGCAGGGAGCCGCCGATGATGAAGTTCGAAAGCCCATTCGCGCTACTGGCCCTTACGGTCCACAGTACAGTGCACGTACCGCATCTGATTGTGCTGTAGTTTGGGAGTACGTATCCGATGTGGCTTCATTGTTTGCACTTGTCACTGGGGTAGTGGAGTCTGTGACTGCATATACTTCGGCTTTTGTGAGCTTGAACTGCGAAGCTGGAGGCCTCGAGGTCCATATGGCACGTTATGAGACTGCTCGTTCTTATTATCTGGACGTTGCTGTCTTTAGCGCTGACGTATCGGGCGTGTAGTTTTGTTTGTTTGTAACGAGGTGGAACATAACATGGCCGAGCTTCCGTTCGTCAGTGCTGTGGCTTCAGGGGCGGGGGAAGATGGAGGTCCCATCCTCAGATGCCGAGGACGGACTTCGAAACACCATACGCGATGCTGAACGAAATGAACTCGGCACTGCCCTCTCTGAAGATGTTGTGGATCCTCGGTGTCAGTACAGGGAAGATAGAGGCCCCGAGGTCCTGAGGCACCGAGCCGCCCATGCTGGACTTCGAACACCCATGCGGGGTAGTGTTCCTGGTCCAGACCCTCTTCACTTGGACAGTGACTCAGAGACTGTGATTGCGGACGACGATGACATTGTTGATGTTGTGTGCTCGTGGATTCCTGCAGGCAGTTACGTACTCATTGGTTTGGCCCACTGGACGGCTCCTGCAACGATCGGATTCGCACGTTGGCTGTCCATCTCATTGAGAACATGCTCCCGTAGGACTCGCCGAGCCCAGCGGCGGAGCCTGGCCCTGCGCGGAGGCGGCGCGGAGCGGCGGAAGCCCGCACGAAAGGGTGGTGAGTATCTTGCGAAATCCTCCTCCTCCTCCTCCTCCTCCTCCCCCTCCCCCTCGTCCTCATCATCAGCAGCAGCAGCAGCATCGTCGTCGTCGTCATCATCATTCCCCTCCCCGAGACTCAGAGAATGATGGAGTAATTACGGGAGTTCCCAGAGAAAAGAGGCAGGTGAGGAGGACGAGGGATTTGGGGGGAGGAGGTGGAAAGGGGAATGGGGACGAGGAGAGGGGCGATGTGGGGGTGGGGGAGGTCGAGGATGGGGAGGAGCAGGAGCAGGAGCAGGAGCGGAAGAGCAGCAGCACGAGCAGCAGCAGCAGCAGCAGCGGCAAGCAGGAGAAGGAGGCCATGGCAGGAGGCGGGCGGAGAGGGGGCCGGATCTGTGCGTGCGGCGGGAGCCTCCCCACCATGGAGAAGCGCCGCCTCGGCCCCGACGTCGCCGCCGTCAACGCCGCCGCGTCCGCCTGCGGGGAGGCGCGGAGGTGGCCGGTCGCGCTGCTGCTCCTGCGGGGCGCCGAGGGGGGACGGGGGGTGCGTCGCTTTTGGGGGGCGCTAGCACCTGCTCCGGTCCGCGGCAAGGGTCACGCCGTGTTTCTTCCAGGGCGCCAAGGGGGGTGGGGGTAGGGGGGCCTTCGGCCGAGGAGCTCGGGCTCCCGGGCTGCTGGTGGGATGTCTCGCGCGTTGCGCGCCCGCTCGGGTCGGAGGCTCGAGTACCTGGCTTGATTGGCCAGTTGCTCCCCCGATCGGATTGTGAGGCCGCCCCCCACAGAGCCCAGCTTCGGTCCGAGAAGGCCACCCCTCAGTTTGCGCCACTGGGCCCGATGCCTTCCAGAGGGCCACGGGCTCGCCCAGGGTATCGCGGAAGTCTGCAGCCGTCAGGGTGATTTGCCTCTTCTTCCCAGTATCTAAAGGTTGCTCCTCGCTGCGCGCTCTACCGGGCAATTTGGTTCGTTCTTGTTGGCCGTGGGTTCACCGTGGGGGCCGCCAGTTCGCGAAAGAAGGGCGAACATGAGCAGAGCCCCCCCACTCTCCCAGAAACAGAAGAAGGGGGAATCGGTAGGCGACTCCCGAAGGAGGAAGGGAGGGGAAGGTCTCACTCACCCGACCCCCGCCACGGACATCCGAGCGGGGTGGCCGGAGCGGTGGAGGGTGGGACAGAAGGAGGCAGGGGGAAGAGGAGGAGCAGGAGGAACAGGAGGAGCAGGAGGAGGAGGAAGGAGGAGGAGGAGGAGGAGGAGGAGGAGGAGGGGGAAAAGGGGGCGTAGCTCGGAGAAGAAGGGGAGAGGTAGGGAAAGGGAGGGATGGAGGAGGCTTGGCCCCGGTCGGCGTTGGCAACTTCGTTTCCTCGGCCCTCAGGCATGAACTCACGCGGGCTGTCCCCCGACACGGTGACTTACGGCGCTGCGCTGTCCGCGTGCGAGCGTGGCAGGCGGTGGAGCTTCGCGCTGTCGTTGCTCACCGAGGGTCAAGGCCGGGACTCGCGTTTGGGCCGCGCCGCGCTTCTCACGCGAGCGGCCGTTTGCGCGTGCTCCTCAACACCCTTCCTCCCTTCGGCCATCATTATCCATCCCGTCCCACCCCTCTTCCATCCCGACTGATGCCGTCGTTGCATTCATCAACAGCAGCAACATGAATACTTTAGTGTGGTGTCGCTGGCGTATGATTGTTGGTTCCCGCACCACTGGCAACACCAAAACAGTCTTACTACCAATCGGATTGCCGTTGCCATCGTCGTATCCTTATGGACAGAGTTGCTAACCAGCAGTATGATCACAACAGGTGGTTGTTTGTTCTGTGCAGTGAGTTTGCCACTTTGTGGCAAACCATAGTTTTCAGTAAGTTCATGGTCCTTCTAAGCTAAAGTTCGCAAATTAGGATTCGTTCCGCGCGGCATACAATACCCATGGTTGCTTGCTTGACCAAATGGTATCTGCAATTTTCCCCATCTGTCATGACATGAAAACGGTCGCTTTCGAATGGCCTTCGGCCGATCCCGCCACCGTGCCTGGGTTGTGGACCATCGGCCTCTAGGATGTTCGTCGGGATGTCGCGGGGGACCTCTGGGGGGCCTCGTGGAGGCAGCTTCAAGCCTCATGGGGCTCGTGTGGGGGGACTCGTGGGGCGTCTTGGGGGCCTCTTGGGGACCTCCTGGGGGCCTTTTGGGCGCCTCCTGGGGGCACCTTAGAATAGAAGGCTCGAATTGTCGGTTCGGGCTCCCGCTCTTGGGACCCTCTTTGGGCCGTTTTGGGGCTCTCTTGGGCCGTCTTGAGCGCCTCTTGGGTGCCGTGTTGGGACCCTCTGGGGCCGTCTCGGGCCCCTTTTGGGGACCTTTTGGGCGGCCTTGGAGCTGTCTTGGGGGCCTCTGGGGCCGTCGTGGACGCTGTGACGACGACGAGAAAAGCGAACAGGTTAACGATGTACGCTTTCCAAACGGATTGGGCCCTCTCGGGGGCTCCCCTTGGAGCTCTCTTGGGGCGTTTCGGGGGCCCCTTGGGCCGTCTTGAGGCCATCGTGCACGTCTTGAGGAGCTCTTGGGCAGTTTCGGAGGGAAGCCTTTGGGTTTGTTGGGGGTTTACTTTGACCCCCTTTGCCCGTCTTGTGGCCCGGTTGAGCTGGGTCACCACCCCAGAAGCCCATGCGACATACTCTGGCAGCGCCCAGTAGCGCCCCAGAGCGCATCGGAAATCGGGGTTCCAGGCCTTTAAGAACCTTACACGCCCTCTACCTCTCAGGCTGGCATTAGCCTTGGAGCATTCCGCTACGTGTCGAAGGCACGGTGGCGGATTTTTTGTTGGGACGGCATGCGCAAAAAAAACGTGCTCCTATTTTCAGGAGAACGATGCAACCTGTTCACCCAGCACACAAGAGATGCAGTTACAGTGTTTGCAGTACGCCTCTTCTGTGGCACTCACAGGCTCAAGTGCCACACAGCTTTCACCAAAATCTTACACCATCCTGAGCTTATGTTTCTTCTTTCCTTCTGTGGCAACAACTGCACTGTTGAACGACAGCATCCGAACATTCGGGGTCGGGGACATCCACAGCGCCAACTCTGGAGAGGGAGGCCCAGGCCATCGAGGACGTGATTGAAGCGGATTCCGAGGGGGCATATGTGGAGATTGAGGATGATGCGGGCTGTCCGACCGTGGTGGCGGGGAGCAAGGGGAACAGGGGGAGCAATGGGAGCAAGGATGAGCAGGTGCCTGGGTGGGCTGTCTCCCAGGTCAAGGTACCAATTCATTTCGTCGGCATGGTGAAAAGCATGCTGACGAGTCTCAAGGAGACGCAGGCAGGGCTTCGCGAGGTAAACGACGAATTCGCACATGTCAAGATGCAGGCAGGCCTGGCGCTTGCGGCAGCGGAGGCAGCGACGGACAAAAGGTGACCATGAGCGAGGATCTGGTGAGAGAGATGAATGGCAACATGTTGTTCTGGACTGATGTTGAGACCGTCGTCGCGGGCGAGAGTGGATGCAGTCAACGGGGAAGACGCAGATAAATTCGCGCGCGAGGAGTCCCTGGTGATTAATTTCATCGAGGACTCGATAATGACCAACGTGGAGGGCGTAGAGGAGACCTACGCCCTCAGCTTCGACAGCGTCGGATTCGCGCGGTTCCAGGCGCTGGGTTTTTCGCGCAATTTCATTCGCGCGGTCAACGGCAAGCCCAAACCTGCTTTTGAGGGAAAGCATTGCGGGCGTCATCTTCGAAGAGCAGGGAAGAGTGCGTCCGCGGAAAGACCCTAGGCAAGCACGTGGGAGCGATGATAGAAATCGGCGGCATGGCACCAGTTAGCGTTCGAGTTGATTATCGGCGGCGGTTCTTCTAGTAGGTCGAGCGCGCGTCGGAGCGCGGAAGGGGGGGCGGGGGCGGCGACGCGGAGCTCGGCGGAATGGAGTTCGCCGCGGCCGGCGTCGAGACGGGGGCGGGGACGCCGAAGGATGCCGTCGCCGAGGCGGCGGAGATGTAGGACGTGCCTTTCCTTCCAAGGAGAAGGGGGAGCACTCGGGGAAGTGCGCGGTCGCCGGAGGGCGAGGGCGGCCGGGGCCGGGGGGAGGGCGCGAAGTTTGAGTTCGGACACCGTCGGGGCGGGGCCGCGCAAGGCAGTTCGGAAGCAGAGCGTTCCATCAGTTTCACCGCGCATGAATTTAACGCGCGTTCATTGATGAATTTCGAGGACCGCGTTGAACGCTGCTTGGAAGAGTGGCGGAATCCACGTTGGGGCGCAACGGTCTTCTTCGAGACGTGGCCCGAGCGGAGAGTAGAATGGTGGGGCGCGAAGCACGGGCGCAGATGGTTCGGCGGCGGCGGTGCCGGACGCCCACGGGGAGCGGGTTTCCTATTTTGCGAGCGGCGGCGCCGCGAAAGATTCGAGCCCCTGTCTGACAGGGTGGCAGTCTTAAACGTAAAGCTCCAAAACTCCGGTGTTATTCCGGCCGCTGCCGCTCGCGCGCCTCGCGCCGAGCAGGAGGAAGAACGCGTTTCGGATGCCGTTATTCCCACTGTCAGTTCATGCGAGTTAACTCGGATGCGCGGGCGTCGCGGCGACGGCGAACATCGCGGCGACTGCGGCGGCGTGGCCGGGGCCCGCGGGCGAACTTGCGCCCCGCCCTCGTTCCTGGAGCCCCAGGCCAGATTTTATGGGGGTGGCGCAATTTCCGCGGGCAATGTTACCCTGGTCGTTCTTCCGCTTACCTCAGGCTCTCTTGTCGCATGCGTAAAACGTCGTTGTTTTATGTATCGAGCGACGCGCCTTTACTAAAGCCGTTTTTTCGCTTGCATGAGTAAAGCCGCTTCTTCGCTTTAGTAAAGCCGTCTCCTCGCTGTAGTAAAGTCCACGGTCGCCCTTAATAAAGCCTTGGCGACGCGGTGGTGATGCGGGGCCAGGACCCGGTCGGGGGGCGGGGGGCCTTCGTCTTTCTTGCCGGTTCACCCCGCGATGCATTTGCTCGGGTGTACTCAGGGTCGCGCTTCATCAGGTCGCGGCGACCTTTGGACATGTTTTCAGTGAGTTGCTGATGCTCCTTGACAGAAGATTCAGAGCGCGAGCGCAGGGCGTGGCTCGGCAATTCGGACGCGCTGCCGCGGTTGTCGCGCAACAGAGCAAAAGCACTCTACAAAAAGTCTTGCTTCATTCGTAAGTAGCCACTAGGTTGCCGCTTCAGGGCCGCAGGGGATTTCAATGCTGAGACTGGCCCACGTTCAGACTGCGATAATTTTCGCTTCGTGGGTGACGACCCGATGCCAGCGCGGAGCAAAAGGGGAGATTGAATTTCGCGGTGGAGTTTGAGTCGCGGCATGGCCGCCGCAAGCTCGTTTTTCGCAGCGACCGCCGAGGAAACGCGGGCGTTCCGGAATGCAGATCGCTGGCCTCTGCTCGACTACGTGTGCGTAGACCTCAGTCTGAAGTAGCACGTCTGGAGGTGCGTTGTGGATCGAAGCGTCGCTATTGGGTCGGGCCACAGACCATTGCGCCTCGAGCTGGACATCCTCGTGGACAGGCCCCGCGGGCGGAAGCGATGGAGACGCGGCGTCTGTGTGTCTGGACATTCGTGCGCCCGCGGGCTGGATTCGATCTTCCGCGAGGCCGAGCGGGGCGCCCTTTCAGCTGCGGAGAAAGCGGGCGAGATCCTCGCGCATGAGAGAGAAGAGGCGGCCGGCCGAGACCAATCGAGTCCGCATTCAGGCACTTAGGGTCAGGGGCCGCCTACGTCGACCCTTGACGTCAAAATCCACGCGCTCATCCATATTCGGAAGCAGCTTCGCGCATCTGACCGGACGCCCGAAGGAAAGAAACGATTGCGCGTGGAGTGGGGCGAGGCCACCCTCCTCCCTCTCCCTCGTCTCTTCTTCACGCCTTCCTCCTCTCCGCCTCCCCCATGCTGCTTCTGCTTCCCAACGCTGCACGACGGCCCAAGAGGTTCCCAAGAAAGCACCAAGACAGCCCAAGAGGTCCCCGCGACGGCCCGAATACGACGCAAGAGAGCGCCAAGACAGCCCCAGATGCCGCCACTACGGCCCAAGAGGCCCTCAAGACGGCCCCAAGACAGGGGGAATAGCGGGGATCCAAACCGACATTCCCAGCCCAGATGCCAAGAACCCAAGGGAGGCACCCGAAGTGCCCCCAAAAAGTCCTAAGTGGCCACCAGGCAAACCTCCAACAATCGGAGATGCCCCACCCACCAGAAACCCACAAGAGCCCTCCAATAACGTCCCTCAAAGGTATTTTCCAACAAAAGCATCCCAGCATGGTTTTGACAGGCTCTTCGGGGTTCTCGGGCATCCCCCGTTAGGCTGCCCTGGGTCCCCCTCTTGGATGCCTTGCGCGACTTCCAGGAGCCTTGTTCAGCGAGTCCTGAAGCATGCACCACGAGGTACGTTCCCAGATCGTGACCCTTGCGGAATGATGTCGATCCTCATCCGATTTTGTGTGGTTGGCTTGGGCTGCGCTAGAATCTAAGCGCGCGTGAAGCGCGCGTGGTTCTAGTGTGTGTGTATATACATACATACATACATACATACATAGATACATACATACATACATACATACATACATACATACATACATACATACATACATACATACATACATACATACACACATATATATATATATATATACATATATATATATATATATATATATATATATATATATATATATCCGTAAGGGCTTCGCCCCCTGCCGCCGGCCCCCTCTCTCGGAGAATGGGCCATGGAAGAGCTAAGTCATGAGGCCTTGGCGCTGTCGTGAAGCAGTATCGAAACTTCATGCGAAGCCGATTCGCAATCAGCAAAACCAACTGATCACAAGAGGGGTTACCACACCTGGCGATTGGTAAGACGTGTATGGTTTACGGGCTTGGTTACCACACCTTGCGATTAAAGGGCCGAGGGAGTTCTCGCAGTTTGGGTTACCACGCCTTGCGATGGATGTGCGTGAAGGGTGGCACCGAATTTCAGAAATGTGGCAAATCCCCTGTGTTTTTGGACCCTGACCCCGCGGATCTGCGTGAGGGGTGGCACCGAATTTCAGAAATGTGGCAAATCCCATGTGTTTTTGGACCCTGACCCCGCGGATCTGCGTGAGGGGTGGCACCGAATTTCAGAAATGTGGCAAATCCCTGTGTTTTTGGACCCTGACCCCGCGGATCTGCGTGAGGGGTGGCACCGAATTTCAGAAATGTGGCAAATCCCTGTGTTTTTGGACCCTGACCCCGCGGATCTGCGTGAGGGGTGGCACCGAATTTCAGAAATGTGGCAAATCCCATGTGTTTTTGGACCCTGACCCCGCGGATCTGCGTGAGGGGTGGCACCGAATTTCAGAAATGTGGCAAATCCCCTGTGTTTTTGGACCCTGACCCCGCGGATCTGCGTGAGGGGTGGCACCGAATTTCAGAAATGTGGCAAATCCCTGTGTTTTTGGACCCTGACCCCGCGGATCTGCGTGAGGGGTGGCACCGAATTTCAGAAATGTGGCAAATCCCAAATTGTGTTTTTGGACCCTGACCCCGCGGATCTGCGTGAGGGGTGTCGATTTCGAGCCCCCCCAGCAATTCAGACAACGCGCCCAGGAGGTGCTAAAAATCGGTTTGGGCCTCCCCCCCCCTCGCGCGGTCAATCAACTAGTTACAGTAACCAGCAAGAAGCAGAACTGCAACACTGGAAACTACAAGCTACAACTGGTACAGGAAACTGCGAACCTCGCGCCTACAGCCTGGTGGCCCCACAAGGGGGCCGGCGGATATATATATATATATATATATATATATATATATATATATATACATACACACACACACACGTTCACGAATAAAGAGGGGATCTGGGAAACAGGGACAGAAGAAAACGAGCGCCTTTCCAGGCACACGGGAGCTGCTCTTTCTCGGTACCGAGCAGCGTGCACCGCGAGGAACACGAAACGAAGCGCTGGAACGAACGACGCCATCATGTGGAAGCATTCGCCAGGCTGGACACGTGCTGCCCACGCTGCCCCGCGCTGACAGGTATTCCCACCGTGGGGGTGCTGGGGGGCGAACAGGTCATCACAGTGTTGGGTTTGCCGTCCAGTCTGCGTGCTTCTGCCAACAGCCTTCGTGATCGTTCGTTCTCCCAGGCCATCGATTCCAAAGCACGCCGTGGTCCCATCCCCCCCACCGGTCAGATACTCGAGAGGTCGCGCTCCGCGGCGCCTCGCGGGCCCTGCTCGCGTTTCTTTGCGCCCGCTTTTCTAGCTCCCCCCTCCTGTTCGAATAAATAGTAGTTCGCCCCCCCCTCTCCTCCTAATATTCCTCGTTATCCTACCCGTCATTCTCTACCCCCGTTCCCTGTTCGTCCTCCTTCCTCCTTCTGCTCATCCTCCTCTCCATTCTCGTCGTTTCCATCCCTCTTATCATGATGTTCCTCCTCGTCTTCCCCTCCTTCCTTCATGCGTTCTTGAACTACCACCCTGGCCCACTCATGCAGAGCGAACACAGTCAGAGTCGTGCAGAGCCGCAGGACGCTAAGAGCACAAGGCAACATAAGTACTTCCCTCCCCTTGAGTGTCCCCATGCGGTAATTATCTCTTCCTCCTCCGCCTCCGCCTTCTCCTCCTTTTGATATTGTTCCGTCTCCTCTTCCTCCTTCTCATCCTTTTTCTCCTCGTCCTCCTCCTCCGAAGGTACTGGCGCTCCTCCTCCTCCTCCTCCTCCTCTCGCTTTTCCTCCCCTCCTCTCTCTTTTCCTCCCCTTCCTCCTCCACCTCCTCCGCCTCCTCCTCTTCCTCCTCCACCTCCTCCTCCTCCCCCTGATTATGATTCCTCCCTTCCTCCGCGCGGACAGGCAGGCAGGTGGAGCTCAACGCGGTCGCGTGCGGTGCGGCCATCGGAGCCTGCAGGGCGGGGCGCGCGTGGGCGCAGGCGCTCCGCATCCTGGGGGGCGCCAAGGACGCCGGGCTGGAGGGCCCGTGCCTTCCTGGCGGCAGCCCCCTCGCCCGACCCCTTTCTGCGCGCCGCCAGGGTCAAGGGCCCGCTCCTGGCTCCTTATGTTGTCCTAGTCGGGGCGTCGAAGTACGGATCACGTCTGGTTCGGAAGGGACTCGGTGTTCCTCGGGCCTCTCTGCGGCGGGCCCAGCCGGAAATCCGAGCCTGGGAGACGTGGAGCTTCGTTCCAAAGTCCGCAGGCCGAGGGATTTGTTTTGCTATGTTTTGCCTTGCCAGGCCTCTGCATGCTTCATCGTCGCCGCGGCTAGGTCCGCTCCGAGATTCTGGTCGGGGGGCGCCCCCAGGCAGGTGCTGGGGCCAGTTTCTGATGAGAACGGGTTCCCGCAGAGGGGGTCAGGAGTTGTTTCAGAGCGGGACTCTGCGGAGAAGGCTGGGAGGAGAGCAGGAGGCCAGGAGGGGCGTTGGGGAGGAGGTTGGGGATGATCTACAGAGGAGCCCAGGGGTGAGCGTTGCGGAGGAGGCCAGCAGGAAGGCGGGAGCCGTTGCGGAGGCGACCAGGAGGAAGGTGGGAGCCCGTGGGGGCGTTGCGGAGACGAGTTTGCTGGACGTACTGCACGCGAGGCCAAGGGGGATTTGCAAGGATGTAGCGTTCGCGGGCGAGGGTATCCTCGTTGAAGGAGGGCGCCAAGGACGCTTGGCTAGAAGAGGTACAGCCCCCTGGAGAGCGAAAACATCGCCAGCGACCCAGAAACAAAGTGAATGCGAGGGGGAGAGGGAGGGGAGAGGGAGGATGATGAGCAGGAGAGGGAGGAGGAGGAGGAGGAGGAGGAGGAGGAGGAGGAGGAGGAGGAGGAGGCGGAGGAGGAGGAGGAGGAGGAGGAGGAGGAGGAGGAGGAGGAGGAAGAGGAAGAAGAAGAAGAATAAGAAGAAGAAAACGAATAAGAAGAATAATAATAAGAAGAATAATAATAATAAGAAGAAGAAGAATAATAAGAATAAGAATAAGAAGAATAATAAGAATAATACTAATAATAATCAGAAGAAGAATAAGAAGAAGAAGAAGAGGAGGAGGAGGAGGAGGAGGAGGAGCAGAGTAACCCCGAGTAACCGAGGAGGGGTAATAGGTAGGAGTGGAGGAGAAAGAGGAGGAGGGTGTGGAGTAGGAAGAGGAGGAGCAGGAAGAGGAGTTTATTTGTGATTTCTCGGTTTTCATTTACGCATTTCCGCCGCCGTTCGGGTGCTCAAGGCGCAAGGGCCGGCACAGGTGCCGGATGTTCCCGCCGTGGCTGGGGCTGGTCGTTGCTGTGGCCGGCGCTGGGGTAGTGAGCTACCTGGCGCGCTGCCCCGCCTGCCGTGCGCCGCCAGCCGCCGCGGGCTGCAACGTGAGCTTGGTGTGCCAGAGAATCCCTCCGTGTCCCAGACTGCCCGCCGTGATGAGAGGACGGCAGTGGAGCAGGCCGCTCCACCACCGCCTGCACAGGGAGGCCCTCCAGCCGAAGCCTGCCCCAGCGAACAGGTGTGCGAGACTGGTTGGACGGGCCTCTCACTCTTTGTCGTGGGCGCTGATCGTCGGGGCCGTGGCTACGGGTGGGCTGACGCTTCTTGCCAGAGGAGGTTCTCGCGTTGTGTCTCGCAGTGGCCCGCGCAGCCTGACACTTGAGTCTGGCAAGGATGGCGGCCACCCAGTGGGTTTTCGTTTGGTACGCCGGCGAGAACAAGTGGCACCAACACGTCAATCTGGGCCGCATCGCTTTGAGTAGGAGCGACCACGTCATCTATACTGCCGATGCCGATTTGTACATCATCTCGTCGTCTGACAATCCACACATCCAGGCTGCCAGGTTCGGAAATTTCGCTGTCGCTCCCATTGGCATCCGTCGCGCGGACGTCTACACTTTCCGAGCTGAGCCTGCCCAGGCAGAGATCCGCCAATTGATGGCCGAGGCAGACGAGGTGGTTGGTCAGGAGTGTCGTCGGAGGGCGGAGCTCATCGGAAACCTCCAAGTGGTGCGCGGGCTGAAGGTACTGGTGTCTCCTGGCGGCGCCGCGGCCGCGGGCCCGGCGGTGCAGCCCCCGGGGCCCGCGGTGGGGCTGCTGCGTGGCCGGCCACCGCCAGCGGGGGCTGCGGCGGCGGCTGCGCGTGCGGCTGGCGCTGCGGACCCGGCCGAGGGGGCTTGGCGTGTGGCTGCCTGCCGTGGCGAGTTCCGCGTGGGGGACGAGGTGGTCGAGCACGTCCCGACTGCGTCGAGGGTTGGCGACCAGGACATCCACGTGCTGCCGTCGGACGAGGGGCTCCTCGTGGAGTACGTGACGGCCGCCAGCCTCCCAGGCTTCCTGCAGCGGGCTGACGCCCGCATCCTCCCCGTCATCCGCAACAAAAGGGGGAGGACGGAGCTCGCCTGGGCTGGCATGGTGGAGCCCGCGCGTCGCGAGGAGTTCGAAGCTGCCGACTGGGGCCTTCCAGGGCCTCGTACGGCGGACTGGTGCATGGAGTACTTTCTGAACGAAGGGTTGGGCATCGAGGGCCATCATGAGCACTTCGATCTGCAAGCTCGCCGCGTCGGACTGGAGGGTGCAGGAGCATGTCCAGCTGACGCCCCAGATCAAGCGGGCCCTGTCTGTTGATATGCTCGACGGGACCTACCTAGTGTCGATCGAGACCAAGTTCCGGAGGATGCAGCCATGGGGACAAGGCGAAGGACCAGGAGAGCAAAGGGATCGGGGGGAAGCTCACGCTGGAGCTTCCTCGGGTGTGACCCGGGCCCGCCCTGCCTTCGCGATCGCGATCGGTCCTGAGCTGGTCGAGCACGCGAGGTCCGAGCTCGAGCGAGAGGGGAAGTTGCACGAGAACCTGCGTCTGGCGCGCGAGGAGCGCGAAGCCAGGCGCCAACGCGGGTAGGCCAAGCCTGGCCGCTGGGGAGAGCAGGTGCCCAGACGGCCGTCATCTCACCTGCAGGGGTCCGCCCACCTCGATGGCCCCAGGCGTCGCCACCCTAGGTCGGCGCGTCCCTCGTGATGTTCTGCCCCTGCCCTACCGCTATCATCTTCGGCATTAGCGAGAAGAAGGCATGGGTCGTCTCAGCCGCGGTGCCCAGCAACGCCCCTCTCGGAGAGCTAGTTTTGAGAAGGACGCGGCCCGGGCTGTGAACGCATTGAATTAGTTGAAAGATCCGTCGCGCCCGGTCGCTGGCGACCGCCATTCTTCAGCAGGTGCCCTGTCGCTCGCTCAGCGCCAGCGTCTCAGGCACGCCCACAGCTCAGCGGGGATCTCGGCGGGCCTCCGCGAGATCTGTCTCCCGCAGAAGCGCCTCAGCAGCTTCGCGCGGCTGGGGTCGGCTGCGACGTCGAGGTGTCGCCCCTCGGAAGCTACGGCCCCGCGCTCGTCTCCTTGCTGGGCGGAGCTGCGCCCCCAGTGCCGCTCGCGGGCGCGCGGGCCGATGGCGGAATATCCAGGAACGCGCCGACGGCCGACGTTGCGGCCGCTAGACTCGAGGCAAGACTCCTCGCTCCGATCCCCGGCACAGGCGCGCGGGAGACTGGGGGGGGGGGGTCGTTCGTGGTTTACATCAACGCAAGCTGATTGACTACTCACTCGAGGACGGTGCGAGAGTTGATGCATGTTTAGTCAAGAACAGAGAGGGTCGGCTACGCATGGTGATCGACTGCAGGCGCAGCAACGTCGCCTTCGCTAGCCCCATTCCCGTCACCTCGCCGACTGGCGACTCCTTCGCGGCGCTCGAGCTGGACGGCCCTGAGGGCATCCTCGCCGTCGAGGGGGTCGACCTGGAGGGCGCTTTCTGCCGCCTCGAGCTGCCGCGGCAGCTCGGGCGCTTCTTCGCGATGCGGCCAGTCCTGGCGGGCGCCGTGGGCGTCCGACATCGAGGGCCGCGTGGTCGACCCCGCGACCAAGGTTTTTCCCAGGCTGAGGGTGGTGCCCATGGGCTGGTCATGGGCCCCATGGTGGTGCCAGTCCATCATGGAGCACGTGTCCGAGCACGTCGGCTGTCCCGAGGCGGCTTCGTGGCGGTCGGCCCGCCCCCGGCCTGTCCAAGTTCAGCCACCTCCAGAGCGTGGATAACTTCGCGAGCCTCGGCTTCGACGGCAAGGCCGTCCGCGCGGCGGCCCCGCGGGCGGCGGCCGAGCTGGGGCGCCGCGGGCTCGCGGCGACAATGGAGGACAACGCGGGGGAGACCGATGGCACCAACGACGTCCTGGGCTGGGGCATCGCTAGGTCGGAGATGTCGTCGGCCTATCGGACGCGGCCGTGGCGGGCTCGGCTCGCCATCAGGCGCCTGCCGTGCTGGGGCCGCTGTCGCGGGGCCGACGTCGAGAAGGTGCTGGGCCATCTCGTCTTCATCGCCCGCGCGCGGCGGGAGGGCCTCTCTCTCTTCGAGGATTTCTTCAGGTTCGCGCAGACGTCGCGCCGCGCCGAGATGGCTTTTTCCGGGGCCGCGCGCGCCGAGCTCATCGCCCGGGGCGGCCTGGCGCCCCTGCTCTGGCGGGGCCTGCGCGCGGGCTGTTCCGCGGACGCGGGCGCCGTCAGCGCCTCGCCCGGGGGCCTGGGCGCGCGCCGAGCGACGCGGGCAGCCAGCGCGGTGAGGTCGGCGGGCCGCATCTGCGAGCGCTGGCGCTTCGGGCGGGCTGAGAGACTGCCTCCGCGCCGGCGCGCCCAGGCGGCCAGCCAGCTTGCCGCCTTCGAGCCGCCGCCCGAGCCCCGGGCGGCCGTGCCAGTCGGCCCGCCCCTGGAGCTAGATCTCGCAGATTTCCCGGAAGTTCCAAAACGCTTCTTGAAGCGTTCGTCTTGGACAGTCACGGGTAGGAAGCGGGGTCGCGCGGAGCCGATGCCCATGCTTGAGGCCAGGGCCGTCTACTATCATCTTCGCCATGCCCTTCGGAATGCTAGCAATCACGGTGAGGGGATCCTTGTGCTCGGAGATCCCCTCGCGGCTGTCGCCGCCTCTTCCCGCGTGCGAGCCCAGTCTCGCGCGATGTTTCGCGTCGCGCAGCGCATCTCCGCCCTGTCTGGCTCCCGGGTCCTACTTGCGTGCGAGGTAGGCGCCCGCGGAGTTCAACGTGGCGGATGGGCCTTCAAGCGGGGGCGGTCTCCAACGAAGCCTTCGGAGGTCATCATAAAGCCCGAGCTCGCGCCCAAGCACGGGGCCCCCCAGACTTCGAGGCCAGCAAGCGTGCTTCCTCAGACAAGCACGACAGCATCAGTTACACGCACGACACACTAGACCATCACGTCTCCGCAGATAAGCTCGACATCATCAGTGACAGGCAAGGCACAATGACAAGCACGACGTGGTAGATAAGCGCGACATCAACAGCGGCAAGCACGACGTCATTAGCAAGCACGATATTATCACCGGCGCAGCCGGCATCAGCAACCACGGCACGGTCGGGAGCCACTTCAGCCAGCATTCGCACAGTATGCAAAGCACCCTGGGGCCGACTCCGAGTCTGTCGCGTTTTGTTTTGGTTCGGACTTTTCAGCCTCGCTTCTGACGGCGCCGAGAGGAACCGCGGCGCCTCGACTCCCCTGTCCTGCGCCCTGGCATGGTCGGGCGCTCGCGGGCGCGGAGCGGTTTGCCGCGGGCCCAGCCTGCGTCGACCTCGGCAGCCTCGCGACTGGACCCCCCGGATTTGCAGGGCTG
This sequence comes from Prorocentrum cordatum, assembly GCA_963575745.1. Classification (NCBI taxonomy): domain Eukaryota; class Dinophyceae; order Prorocentrales; family Prorocentraceae; genus Prorocentrum; species Prorocentrum cordatum. The sequence continues at coordinate 703,640 of CAUYUJ010002447.1, forward strand.
CTGAGCGCACCAAGGGGCACGGGCGCCGTGGTCGCTGCGACGGGCCTCTCGCAGGGCGCGAAGCGCAGGCTGGCGGCAGCTGCGGGGCGGTCTCAGATTCCACAGGAGCGGGCCGCCGAGATCCAGCCGCCAGTGGGCGCCAAGGTGCTGAACGCGGCCGTTGTGCGGACCGCGCGCGGGAGGGAACGCGGGAGGGAAGCCTACCTCGTGCTGCGCAACCTGTTCGCGCCCTGGGCCAGGGGCCAGTCCTTGGCGCTCGGGACAGCGGCGCAGGTGGGCGCGGCGGCGGCGGGCTACCTGCGCCAACGAGGGACGGCGCCTCACTTGCGCCAACCGCCTGATTGCCGCCGTCGCCTGGGCGCGTCGAGTGCTCGGCCGGCGCGGCCGGCTCCGCCTCCCATGGGCGAAGCAGGCGGCGGCGGGCTGGTACCTCCGCCGAAGAGTCGGCAGGCGCTCCCCATCGAGGTCGTTTTCCTGATCGTCAACTGGCCTGCTGCTCTAGCGGTCCTTCGAGGCAGTCCCGGCGCGTGGTTGCCGTTTGAGATCTACAGCGGTACTGTCGAGATCCACGAGTGGAGGGCCGTGGACCTCGCCCCGCCGTTGGCGTCGCGGGGGTCAGCCCATTGCTGCTGGCGCCTGACCCTGCGCGCTGCCGAGGCGGGCGAGGTCTCCAAGACGAACGAGTTCGGCAGCGCGGCGCGGCTCGACCTACTTCGCCACCGGCGCCCGGCAGCAAGTCTCGACTAGATGCTGGCGCGCCGCTGGGGCGAAAGGTGGAGGGCCACCGCGGTGGCTCGCGAGGCCGGGGCCGCTGGTTTGCCTGACTCGCTCTTTTGCATCTCCGCCGCAGACGTGTCGAAGGAGTTCAAGAAGGCGGTGGCCGCGCTCGGACTCGGGCGCATCGGGGCGATCGGGCGATCCACCTCTACCAGCTTCGCCGTGCCGGGCCGTCGCGCGACTCAGCCGCCGACTGCCAGACACTGAAGGAGATGTGCCACCGCGGCCGCTGGCGGACATGGAGCGGCGTGCGCCGCCACGAGAAAGGCAGCCGCCTCACCGAAGTTTTCCATCGGCCCCCTCTCGAGCTCCAACGGCATGGAGGCGCGCGCGTGGAAAAGGCTGTGCCAGCCCGCGTTCGAGGCGCCCTCTCCTCTGCCGCAACCAGCCCGAAGGCGCCGGTGACATTTGAGCTATTCTCAGGGCATGGAGGATTTGCACGTGCTGCTGAAGTCATGGGCATGTGGGCCCTTGCCTGGGACCTGTCGCTCCGTGAGCAGCATGATCTGACCCGCTCCGAGAGTCGTCTCAGAATCGCCATGTGGCTCTGAGCAAGCTTGCTGCTTGGATGGCACTGCTCGGGCAAGCGTCACGAGATCCTTTGCGGCAAGAGACCGGGCGGCTCCTTCGCCACAGCAGCCGCAGCTGTTTATCCACCCAAGAACTGCAGAGCCTTGGCCGGTTTGCATTGCAGCGCTGACGTTGCGAGAGTCGCTGCCTTTGTCCAGAGGCGCCCCTGATTTTCGGCGATGACAGCTTGCAAGCATGCCTGCAGATTCGGCATGTCGTCAATGTTATCTGTCCGTCCTGCGTTTCCCGCGGCGTCTTGCCCCGCCCAATGCAGCCCGCCCTCGCGCCCTGACTGCTGGCAAAAAGGAGCTGCTATGATATGTGTGATTTCGTGATTTCATTTGCGCATTTCCGCCGCCGTTCGGGTGCTCAAGGCGCACCGCGCCGCCATCCCCACCACCAACCTCTTCTTTTAATCTTGCTCCTTGGCATGTAGTTGATGTTCTCTGCGTGGCGCCGCCCAATGCAGCCTGTCCACGCGCCCTGACTGCTGGCAAATGGGAGCTGCTATGACAAGTACGAGAAGGTCGGGGGCGAGGCGCAATGGGCGCGGTGCACTGTAGGTCGCGCCGAGGGCGACCTCGGAAGGGGTTGAGCGTTGAGCTTCGGGCGATGCGCAGGGCCAAGTCAAGGCACGGGGAGACGAGGGTGGGATGGGGGAGGAGGCAGCACCGACTGCCGGGAGGTGTGGGGGGGAGGAGGCAACACTGACTGTCGAGCTGCTGCATGAAGCCCGCCCGACCACCCAGCCGTAGACTTGCACTCCATATCGTTTCGTTGTGTACGGCTCCTCCTTCATATTAGAGGCCGTCGCTGAAGAGAGCGATGCGAATTTGCTTGCAAGTCTCAGCAGGCACAAGAACACGTGGCACTCTACCGCGTGGACCCATAATTCGAATTCGGGCGAGCGGTTCGGGTTGAGTCGGGTCGGGCCCAGTGGAACATAGAAGTGCGGGGTCCACAGCGTGGGGCGTCCAAGCGTGTGACCCTGTAGTGCGAGACATCATATTCGCACCGCTTCAACTTTGCAGGGCGATCGGGGTCTGCGTCTGGTCTTGCGATGCGTGAGCTCCTGCGACGCGTTTTGCTCGTAGCATGCAAGACGAGCGCTTGCGCCCCACGCACCGCGATTGCACCAGGATGGCGAGAAGCAGCGAGGCGCCGAACGCGTTCTAATTAACAGCCAACGTGTTCAGTGACAAGTGCTATATGGCATTGAACGATGTCGCATGGTGCCCTCATGGTATCAGCACTACGCGCGCCGAAATCCTGGCACACCATGACAGAAGTAGTCTTGGTATATCCACAGGACGGAGAGGGGCAGGGGATAGATCCGGGCAGGAGGGGCGATGCGGACGGGGAGCAAGGCTCAGACGTAGAGGGGAGCTGGCGGGGCGGGGATAAGGAACGAAATCGATGAAGAACAGGTGGAGGCAAGGTACCGGGTTGGTTCGGGGGGGTAGAAAACTGGAGAGGGAAGGGGAAGGGGGGCCAAGGGGAGGGGGAACGTGAAGGGGGTAGGGAGGCGAACGGGAGGGGGAGGGGGAGCAGGATAAGGCCCTCGGCCTCTTTCAGGATCGGCGGGTGCAGCTTAGCGTGACGATGTACAACCTGGCGATCGGGGCCTGCGAAAAGGGGCTCCGCTGGGTCCAGTCCCTGGGGCTGCTGGAGGAAGCGCGGCAGCAGGGTCTGACCCCCGACTTGGTGACCTTCAGCAGCTCGGCGAGCGCCTGCGCGGCCGGCCTGGGGTGGCCTTGCCAAAGGACGTTTCTTGGCAGCTTGTTCCTCCTCGCCCTCTTTCTACCTCCAGTGCTCCTCCTCCTCTTCCACCTCGTGCTCTTTCAATGCTTCCTTCTCGTCCTCCTCCTGATCCTCCAGCGCCTCCTCCTGCTCGTTACGACAGGCGTCTAGGAAAGCAACCAGCACATTGAATGCGAGCGAAAACGGATATGTGTCAACCCATCGAACGGCACGTTAAAGGCAAACCAATGCTGATTACGCTAAATATCAGCTGGCAGACAATCCAAACGCGATCTGGAGATCCAGCTGAAGACAAGCTAAAATCATATATATATATATATACATGTACATATATAGATATACACATTGAAAACCAGACGAGGTCAAGCCTTAATGCAAGCTCAAAGGCAGGCGACAGGCAGGATAAAATTAAGCCAAGAGCAAATGAAAGGCAGGCCCAAGCGAAAAGTGAGCTCAATGCTCGCATGAGGCAAGGCAAGTCTCATTGAAATCATACGATGTGCGCGATCAAAGAAAACTATCATCAGCCGACGGCACACCAAAAGGCGGGCGAAAGGCAATCAGGAAACGAGCCGGAAGCAACTTAGCAGCAAGCGGTGGGACTTTTAGATAACCGGAGAGGCGTCCCCCGTTAGGCCGGGTGGGAGGATCCAGACGCTAATGCCACCAGCCGTCCCGGTATAATAAGTCAGGACGATATTATGTGGAGCCAGATGTTTGAGATTGTGGATGTCTTTTGACTCGTCTCGCTTCAGAAGAGCTGCGTCAATGCCAAGGCGCCTCAGGACGCTAACGATATGCACCCGCACGCTATGGGAGTGGCTGTTTGCTGGAATGCGGACGACATGCTCAAGATAATGAATGTAATCCCCTCGCACTTTTTGGGCAGTGCAGTCCGTGATTGCTCCTCCTCCTCCTCCTCCTCCTCAGCAGCTGGGATCGGAAAGGCCTTGGTCAAGCTCCAGCGTTTTGCGAGCGATGCTCAACAGTACAGGCCTGAAGAGCAGCCAACAATCTGTCAGGCCATCGGGCCTCTGGATTCCACAATGTATCTCCCGACCAGGTTGCGAAACAGCGTGTCCATTGGAGTAACAGCTGGAAGATGGCGCAAAGATGTCGCCCCATCCACTGGGCCGTGGGTCGGGTTGCGTCAAATGGTGTGGGCACAACCAGCTTGGAATTTGGAACTAGTTGACGTTCCCTTGCGCCCCGGGTTGGTGGTCGAGCTACTTGTTGACGGCAGCACCCTGGTCTTGCGGTGACCTGAGATGGCTGCGGCAGCAGCTTCATGATCGGAGAGACGTGTACGTTATTCGTGTCGCGTGCTGGTGGAGGTCACCCCGCAAGGCTTCCGCCGCCTACTCCGTCTCTTCCACCTTCTGCTCCCCCTCCTGCTCCTCCACTCCGTCGGCGCCTCTGTGCTACTCATGAGCGGGCGGCCCGTAGGAGTTTCCACCCGCTGACTGGCGACTGCGCGCCACATCGCAGATGGGCGACGCAGATCGCAGATCGCAACGCACGTGCGCTGCAGGGAGGGCCGCTCGCAACCAACCCTGTGGCCTGGCCCGGCTCTGGGTGCGATCATGGCGTTGGCAGCGGCGCCTCCTTGGAACATCCAACCAGCTGGGAGAGATAGGGGGAGATGAAGGCGCTTCGAGCAGACAGTGCGAACGCAGGCCCAGGGGCGAGCCTGAGAGCGAGGCCGCTTCTGCCAGGGCAGCGTGGACCACGCTGGTAGGCGGCTCCATTGGCCCTTGCCGTGCCAGGATTGACAGCTCGACGACATCACACCACTTCGCGCGCTCATCAGGTGTGCGTGTTTTAAGCTAATTTTAGCTGCGCACTGGTTCGAGAGTGACCCAGCAGGCTTCGAGTTGACCGCTCGGCGACCGCGGTGATGACGGACACAGAATTGGAGGCGACGTCCGTTCAGGCGAAAAGAGACAAGTGCGAGTTCACTGCAGGTGGGAATTCTTCACGCTTCGCGTATCCCCACCAGCCCATCTCAAAACAGCAACTCTTGCGAAGCATGCCGACAGTCGTGTTTTTCAGGCGTGTTTCCGCCTGCCCCGCATATCTCCCTTGTTCCTCCTTCCTCCCGCCTCCTTGTACATCCTCCTTGTGGTGGGAGCGGGAGAAGGACGAGACGGAGGAGGAGGGAGAGAAAGCGCTCCTCGTGGTTTGAGTCGTTTGGGGTTTCTCGTCCTGGTGTGAGTCGTTCGGGCCCTTCTTCCTGGTGTGAGTCGTTCGGGCTCTTCGTGGTGTGAGTCGTTCGGGCTCTTCGTCCTGGTGTGAGTCGTTCGGGCTTCTCGTGGTGTGAGTTGTTCGGGCCCCTCGTCCTGGTGTGAGTCGTTCGGGCCCCTCCTCCTGGTGTGACTCGTTCGGGCTCCTCGTGGTGTGAGTCGTTCGGGGCCCTCGTCGTGGTGTGAGTCGTTCGGGCTCCTCGTGGAGTCCTGGGGCGTCGGGGTGGCGGCCCCAGGGGCTTCTAGGAGCGTCTTGGGTGCCTTGGGGGAGCCTCTTCGGGCCTCTTGGGAGCCTCTTGGAGGCCGTTTGGGGCGTCTTGGGGGCCTCTTGGCGGCCCCAGGGGCTTCCAGGAGCGTCTTGGGTGCCTCGGGGGAGCCTCTTGGGCCTCTTGGGGGCCTCTTGGGGGCCTCTTGGAGGCCTCTTGGGGCCTCTTGGGGCTCTTTGGGAGGGGTCTGGGAGGTATCTTGGGGCCATCTTTCGGGCGATCGATCACAGCTGGGGCGAGCATTTTTGTCAGTCCCCCCGTCGGGGCCAGAATCCTCGTGAGGGGTGTCGTTTTTTAGCCCTCCCAGGAGTCGAAAAAGGACCCTCCAACCACCCGCGAAAGGACCTCTCGAGGTCCAGGGGGAGGGGGTAGGGGGAGGGGTAAACCCCTCCCCGAAGGGGAAGAAGGGGGGTTGAGAACAGAGAGAGCTCGCTAAACCACTCACGCCCAACGGGCTGGTGGGATTGGCACTTCGCCTCAGGCCTTCCTGTGGATGACCAGGGCACGGCACGAAGATCTGCCCATACACAATGCGACTCCTTTCGACGGTGGGTGATGGCGTCGCCAACACGACTTACCCCGTGCGCGGGGCCCGGCTGTCGTCAGTACGTCCGCATGTCGAAGCATCGAATGTGGGGCAGCATGTCCCGTATCCAGCTGCCTGCGGCAAGTCCCGCCACCGTTCCAGCCCAGCATTCTGGTTGGCGACTGTTCGAGGGGGCACGGGAGGCCGTCACGTGTGACACCTCGTGTCTCCAGGGTCGGAAGAGCCGTGGTGATGAGGAGGATGATGGTGATGGGAATGACGATGATGTTGCTGCTGCTGATGATCATGATGAGGATGAGGATGAGAATGAGGGTAGCGGTAGTGGCGATGATGATGATGACGAGGACGAGGAGCGGGAGGAAGGAGGCGCAGCAGGAGGAGGAAGAGGAAGGCCGTCACAGGTGACACCACTCGTGTTAACTGTTTGAGGAGCTCTCATGGAACCCGTTTGGACCGTCTTAGGGCTGGTTTGGTCTCCTGTGAGGTTGGGCCGTGTTGGGGTCCTCTTACGCCGTCTTGTGGCTCTCTTGGGCCGTCTTGGGACCCTCTTGGCCATACAGTGGGTGTCTTGGAGCCGTCGTGCGACCGGCGAAGGGCCTTCTAAGGCCATCTTGGGTCCCACGGGAGGCCCACTTAGGCCGTCTTGGCTGCCTTTTGGGCCATCGTGAGACCTCTTGGGTCATCTTGGGACCCTCTTGGGGGCCTTTTGGGCCGCCTTGGGGCCGTCGTGGAGGCGTCCTGGGCAGTCTCGAGCTGACGGGATTCCGAAAAGCCGACTGTGCGGTAATAATTTAGAAACTAATCGGGCCCTACTGGAGGTCCGCTTGTGGTTCTACTGTCGGCGATATCGGGCCTTCTTGGAGGCATCTTGGGCTGCCGTGAAGCCATATTGGACAGCCTTGGGGCTATCTTGGCCCGTGTTCGAGGCATCTTGGGCCATCTTGGTGTCCTTGGTTGCCTGCCTGCTCCGTCTTGGAAGCTCGGTCCATCTTGGAAGCTCGTGAAGAGGAGGGGGGGTCTTCATAGAATACAACTTCCCGACCAAACAGACCTTGGCATTATTCCACGCCTCAGCGTGCACAAGTCACGGCGGTGGATTGTCATGACGATTTTCGGCCGGGTCGAATGCGGCACAGTTCTCGTGTTGAAGCTCAGCCGAATTTGGAACAGGCCTTCAAACTTAACAGTGCCGACGTATAGGTGCGTTTCCTCATATTTGTCCACTGCGACTTGACGAACACCGACCCATGCGCCACCGATTGGTCGTGCGGGACCAGGCTTGGGTGCTCTTTTTGGCGAGCGCACTGGAGGCGAATCCCATGCTTCCTAGAGTACCAGGTCCCACGACGAGTAGTCGTATACATGACCTCGCCACTACTACGAAAGTCGGCGTGTGCCGAGTGCCGCAAGACCAGCACCAGCAGTAGCATGCCCTGACCGCCGCCTCCTGTAGAGTGCGCAGACGCGCCCAACAGTCCGACGACGTCATGAAGCAGAACTCACTATTATTCTTCCCTGTTTTTCCCTGCTCTTCCCTTCTCCTCCCTCCTCCTCCACCCTCACCACTCTGTTCCCTCCATGTCCCTCCTCCTGTCTCTTCCTCCTCGCCCGTCCTCATTTCTCCTTGCCCTCCTCCTCCTCCTGTCCCCCATGTCTCTTTCTCATCGTCAAGTCCTTCGGAGGGTGGACTGGGAGGGCTTGCGGCATGGAGTAACACAAACTTCCTGGTTCCCCAGGTGGGCAACGTCACTCGGGATTATCCAGGAGATGAGTTTCATGAAGGCCTTGCCTCCTCAGTTCTCCTCGGAGAGAGTGCCTGGAAGAGTCGGGACATACGTTCACGATGAAGTGGACGCCGTGCAGAGGGATTCCAAACAGCAATTGTGAATGATTTTCAACGCAGGAGTGTTCAGGCGCACCAGAGAAGTACTCGGATTGAGGGTATTACTGCACACGCGCACCACGGGGCCGACGGTCCGTACGCGATGCTCTACGTGACATTTGCTAGCGTGTTGCAGCAATTGTTGTTCTCTGTGTTGTGCATGCTGTACGTCGGAGGTTTGACACGGAGTCTCCCAACTGGGAAAGCGGTTCCGATTTCGGTTCGTGTTGTGTTTGACGCGCGCGCGGGCCAGGTGAAGTTGCGCGGCAGATCCCTGCCTAATTGGGGCAGGTTGTCATCCGATTGTTCCGTCCCCGCCCTGGCGTGCGGTGGTTCTGGGGTTGTCCCGTGTCTGTCCCCTCAGTGTGTCGATATTGTCCCGTGGTTGTTCCGATGGTTGTCCCGAGGTTGTCCCGATGGTTGTCCCGTGGTTGTGCCGTGATTGTCCTGTGGTTGTCCTGCGATCGCCCCGTGGATCTCCCGTGCATTTGTCCTTTGGTTGTCCCGTGGTTGTTCCGTGATTGTGCATGGTTGTTACGTAGTTGTCTCGTGGTTGATCCGTGGTGGTCCTATGGTTGTCTTGTCGTTGCCCCGTCGTTGTCGTTTCGTCTTCGTGCGGTTGCCCGTGATTTTACCGTGGTCGCCCCGTCTATAGGTAGATGCTAATGCTAATGTTTACCCGACTTGAAGTTGCCAATTCCACTGCTCGCATAATAATCCCGCCTTCCCACCCGCGCGCTGTTTGTTTTGCAGAACCTATGCGGACGCAATTGCGGTGACTGCTTGTTCCTGGCTGGCGCATCTCTGCGGCCGCGCCGGCGCGCGCAATCTCGCGCGCATGAGCTGGCTTGGCACAGCTGATGCGGCCGCGATGGCGATTGTCGATGGCAACTTCCCAGCGCGTCTCAGTGGCCGCGTTAGCGCGCGAGCACTTCAGTGCGGGTCGGTAGTTAGGGCGGGCGCGATATCATGACAACGTCGACAAAGGCGGCAACAATGATGATAGTGGCGATGGTGGTAGCCATGATGATGACGAGGATGGTGATCATGATGATGACGATCGTGATGATGATGATGATGATGATGATGATGATGATGATGATGATGATGATGATGACAGTGGCAAGGCCAACGACGGCGCCGTTGCTGGTGACGGCGGTGACGATGATGTTGTCCATGTGTTGGTCATGACGGTGATTCAGTGATGTTGGTGGCACTGTCGGCGATTGACGATGAGGATAACGGTGGTGGTGTGATGACGACGTTGGTGCCAGTGATGGTGGGGAAGTGCGCGCGCGCAGGATTCCATTGAGTCTGACAGATTTTGTGTTGAAAAGCGTGTGCTTGCTAATTTCCCTTTTTTTCGGGATAGCTCTATCTTGATGCGCCTCGAGAGCTAATGGTTGTGGAAAGGTTTCGATAAGCGCGCGAGACGGCGCGCGCGTGTGGCCCGCATGGTTTTATTAGATGCGAGCTCGGACCCTGGGCGCATGATAGATCAACGCGAAGGCACCATGTGGTGAGATTGGGAATGTGTGTCCTTGACGAAATGGCTGAGCTCCTATGTTTTTTCCTATGGCTAGGGCAATTGCGCGTGGGCAGACGGCTTGCAGGATTTGCGCTGCACGAACTCAAAGGCGTTTATGTTGTAAAGTAGTGGCGTTGTCAGAACGAGTGCGCTGAGCATAGTTTTGACATGTGCGCGCGCGTGGGCGTCGTGAAGTTGTTTGCAAGGGCTTCTTGAACAAGTGTACGAGAGCGTACAGTGTATTATTTGGCAGGGGTGAGGGGGTGTCGATGCCGGTTGGTCTGGGATCGTACAAACTAGTGGTGACATTGAGCGGTGAGGAAAAAACATATTCAAATTGCAGTGCGAAAAAGAAGGCTGTTAACCTTGGGGAGACAGTGTGGTGGAGTATTTCAGTTTTGAACAGAGAATGCACTTATACCCATATGCATATGGCGAGTCCGGTAGATAGATCGACAGTGATACCAGTGTGTAGAGAGCGACCCAGTCGGCGATTTGGCTTCAATATTGAAGGGCAGTAATCTCTATAGTTCGATCGGCCGAAACATTGGAATAGACATCTACAGGCGTCGATGGATATGTTAGTGTCCTGTGTTTTTTGTGGTTGTTCCGTAGTTGTTTTGTGGTTGTCCCGCGGTTGATTTGTTTCGGTCTTGTGGTCAATTGTTTTGTCGTTGTTCCGCAGATGCCCCGTGGTTTTCCTGTGTTTGCCCTGTCCATAGCTAGATAATTCACGTACATACACATACACATAAACATATACATATTATACACATACATATAGACATATCCACAGGTGTGATATCAGTTGATACATTGTGAGATTGTTGTCGACGGCGAGCCTGGGGGGGAAGTGAGGCGGGGTGGGCCTTCTCAGAGGGCTCGGATGCTCCACGGCCTTCTGAGAAGGTGTTCTAAGCCTTTCACCGAAGACACTGAACATTAGCAGAAGGCTTGATGGCTTCTGAGCAGTCCCGCCGTCTTCTGAGAATGTCTCTTCTTCTCATTTCCCCTTCTTGTTCGCCGCCGACGGTAGACAATGAGATCGACCGATCTGCTCTTAGTGGTATAGACACATTGATCGCGGGACTGGTGGATCATTTGCTAGACCAATCGTGTGTTTGACTTGGGATCGAAAGATCGGGAGATAGATTGGTATTTGGATCGGGGGATCGGCAGTGATATTGGTATATTATATCTTTGTACATGTACACAAGTGGACACCGATGAATACCTCCATCGCTGGATACATAGGCAACGGGCCCGATCCGGTGTAATTCGCAAAACCAACCGGCCCACCCCACCCACCCCAAACCTCCTTATCGCCCGACGGGTGCTCTTCGAGGCATTATGAAGATGCCGCCGCGTACAGCATGGTACCTTTCAAATGCCTCCAGGTATCGAGATTTGCGGCACCCCGTCGCCCACCTCCCGTGCTGCCTTCATCCCCCCTGCCTCCCAGGGTCACCCAACGCTTCTCATGCGTTTCATTTACATCTGAGTGCCTCCATCACTTGCCTACATCTGAGTGCCTCCATCACACACACATATATATATATATATGTATGTATGATTTCTGTTTCGCGCCCTGCCCAACGGGCCCACATGCCATCGGCGGGAAGGGCGCACCGATTCATGGGCGACGTTGGCTCGTAAGTTGAAGGCTTCTATTCGTTACCGAAAGCGGCAAACGGGATTGGACATTGAATTGTTTACGGCAACGGTTCGACCTAGATAATGTTCAGGTTACCTTCCCGGGGGGGGCCTTGGGAGTTTCAGCTTCAGCCCAGAGGCAAGTTTTGTTGCGTCTTCTATGTTCAGAATCCTGACTTGGGGATGCTCACGATAACCTCAGGGCGGCAATTGCACGCGTCAGCCATCTGCGTCACCGATCCGCAGGGCAACCCTATCCGAAGCGTCGTCACAGCATTGGGAAGTGTTCACCCTACATATAAAGTCAAGATTGCCAGCCTTGCCCCGCATGTGTGGCTCACTTGCACTGCGTGCCTCTAGTTTGATTCTCGATCTGATGCGATGTAATGTGTTCAGTCGTGTTCTTGCTGTTGCTTTCCCCTTGTAGTATTCGGATTTAGGGGTTCCTATATGTATGCGAACATTTTTCGCGATGGCTGATTGGATCCCTATGGGTCGCTGTGCCGCACTTTTCTACGGTGGCTGATTGCATCACTATGGGCTCTTATGTTTTCTTGTGACTTCTTATGCACACGCGCACACTCAACCAGACAGACACACACACACACACACGCTTCCTCCGACGCGGCGGTGGGAGAATTCCACCGGGTAGGCAGTGCACATGGGGCTCCACAGTCGTTGCGCGAATGACTTGTATGGGGTCCACGCGCCGGCATCATACCTCAGTTAACAGCTCTATCTGGGTGAAGTGAGTGGGTGGGCTTGGTCGTGGGTCATGCTGAGGTCCTGCCCAACCTGATCACCTTTGGCGCGGCACTCACCGCGTGTGCCAGCGCGGAGCGCTGGAGGCACGCTGCGCAGCTCCTGGCGGGACTGCTGGGGCCGGGGCCCTGGCGTTAAGCCAGCCGGGGTTGCCTCTCCTGCTCGTGAGGACACGTCGAGGCTGCTATCAGAGTGGCCCAGTGGCATGCGACCCATCCCGCCACCGTGCCTTCCGTGGGGCTTCTCGAGGGGCCTTTTGGGGGGCATCTTCGGGACACCCCGGGCGCCTCCCGAGGCCTTCTGGGGGCCTCTTGTGTGTCTTGGGGGTCGCCTGGGGCGAGAGAGGTCCTGGGCGCTTGGCTCGGTGCACCCCATACGGCCTGGTCTGCTCTGTTCTGCAGCATTGGTTTCCAGGAGGCTCACGCGCCACACTCCGAGAGCGCCCAGGAGCGCCCAGGATTTCTGACAGATCGGGGGCCCAGGAGTTTCAAGACATACAACGTTTGTATCACTCACACTTGTAAGAGCCGTGGGGAACTCCATTGTGGGCTCAAGGCGCGGTGGCGATTTTTGTTGGTCTGCCATCGTGCGCCATTTCTTGCGTTAAAGTTAAAATCGATTGCATCAATACTTCAGGGAATGCAGAATTGCGGGCAGGTGGTGTCAGGCCAATCGTACGCCGCATCATTCTCAGTGCAGGGCTACAGTCCGACGGCTCATATCACTGGTGGGGGCGCCTTAAATTCATTGGCCTTGTAGTGGAAGACATCTAGGACGGCTTGCCGCATGACACCGCCCGTCACCTATATGTGAAGGACGTGACGGGGACGGTCTCCAGGCTGGCCCCCCGCAGGCCTTCTCCCTGGCCTTGAAGGTTCATGCCCAGTCTGCGTGCTATTCCAGCGGCCGTCAGTGCCGCAAAGGCTGTCAAGGAATGTTCTCCCATCTTGGGTCACAGCTTTGCAGTTCCACGCGAGACCCCAGATGTGATCAAGGGAATCATGAGGCCCCATAGGCATCTCCCAACACTGGTTTTACTATACACCAGGCCGAGGGGATCGCGCAAAGCCGCAACGCTGCTGAGGGAGGGAGGAGGAGGAGGAGGAGGAAGAATAAGGACATAATCCAGCGGCTCCGACGGATTCGCCCGAAGGAAAGGAGGGAAGATAAGTGGAGTTGCATGCAGTGCAGAGTTCGTTCTCTGCGCACTGCGGTGTCGAACTGGAGGTGGAGTTTTGCACTCGAACACATGACGCACGGTATGTGGTCTCCAACCCACCCACCCACCCAGTCGATAACATAGCGCCCGCCGCCCCACCCACCCCCGTTGCAGCAGCGGCTGTTGAATAGCGCACAGGTCTGCTGTTCGTAGTTCGCGCGCAACGTGCTTGCAGTGTGCGCAGGCATGTGCTTGCGGTCTGTCGAGGCGCGTGGCTCGCGCAGGCTGCTCTGGCACCCACACAGGCTTGGCGGCGCAATCACAATGGAAGATACATGCAGTTCGTTGTGCATGGCGCACACGCCGGCTGCGGCGGCAGTTGTGGTACACAGGCGTGGTGGTGCCTAACATTGTGGTATACACGGGTGTTGTTGTGCGCGCAGGCAACGGGGGTAGGGACCGTGACCGTGGCCAGGAAAAAACAACAAACACAATCAATCTGAATATTGAATTTGACACGTTCGGGCCGGCCATGGTTTGTTGGAGTTTGACCCCGTCGGGCACCTGAAGGTGTACACGGGCTTTGTGGTGTACGCGAGCACTGTGATGTACATGTTGGCGGCGTACAGAGGCACAGGGGTGTATTCGTGCGCAGGCTCAGGGATGCGCAGAGCTTGTTTTTTTTCGTGGGCTGCTAACTGGCGAGCGGTACTCCGGTGACTGTGGTGCGCCGCAGCTTCTTAGAGCAATTCCTGTACTACCACCGCGCCGACCACGGCGCAGTGAGCACCCTGTGGCCAGTTTATTGGGAAGGATTCACGGCCGGTGCCGCCGACCCTGGGCGCTAGGAGGAGGGGGGATGGGGAGGAGAAAAAGAAGAAGAAGGAGGAGGAGGACGAGGACAAGGGCGAGGACGAGGACGAGGACGAGGAGGACGAGGAGGTCGACGGGCAGATGCGGGCGATAATGGGGGAAAGGGAGGGATTTGAGCCTCTTGGTGCTCCCTTGGGTGCGCTCTTGGGTTCATCTTGGACCTCGTAACGGGCTTCTTGGGTGCCTATTGGGGCCTCCTGGGGGCGTCTTTGGGCGGGAGGCTCGAACTGTCGGTTGGTGGCCCCCTTCTTGGGGGCCCCTTGGGCAGTTTTGGGCGTTTGTTCGGCCGTTGTGGGGCCGTCTTGAGCGGCGTCGGAACTCTCCTGGGCGCCTCTTGGGCGAGGATTTTCTCGGACGACACCGCGGCACAAGTGAACTCGAGGCGCCGAGGGTCCTCCCCCTCTGGGGGATTCTTCGTCGCCGCGGCCGCACGCAGCTTGAAAAACTTGCAAGAGTGGCCCCCCAGCGGCACAAAAAGAATATCCACAAAAAACATGCATATTCAATGTGATACGTTCGCGCCCCACCCCACGAACACGAGTTTCGGTTTATGGGCATCGTCGGGACCCTCGAAGAGTACGCGGGCTCTGTGGTGAACATATACAGTGCGGCGCACGCAGGCGCCAGTCGCCGCGCTGCGCGCGGCTGCTGTGGTGGTGTGCACGCGGGTCGTGCTGAACAACGGCGTTGTGGTGCACGCGGAGCGTGCTTGTGTGTCCGCAGCTGTGTTGCGCAGGGGCGTTGCGGCGTACGCGTTCGCAGTTGTGTAGCGTACGCGTCCGTAGTTGTGTACACAGACGCTGTCGTGCACAGGAGCATTGCCATGCACCCATTCATTGTGATTTCCACAGGCGATGTGGTGCATGCGTAGGTTGCTGCATCAGCATGCGTGGTGAGAGCGTGGTGAAAGCGGGCATTACGATGTCAACGCGCCTTGTGGCGATCGCAGCTGCAAGGCCATGTCGCTACGCCCGTACCAAGAATAGCGACAAGGACGGTGACTTCAGAAAAAAAACCATTCGAGCAGCCGGGCACGACTGTGTTACGTTATGTGCCAGCGGACCCACCCACCCATCCACCCACATAACGCGCGCTATGTGGATTCAAAAAGAAGCGAGCATCTGCCTTGCCGCGCATGTCCCCGCTGGGTTCGGGGAAGCTGCCCGGCAGCGCTGCAGTGTGGCACGGCTGCGGCGCTGCACGGACGTTGCGCTGCATCTTCGGAGCTTTCTTGGTGCTTGCTGGGGGCCCTCTTGGATCAGGGCGCAACACGGAACCACAAGCACAACTAAATTAATTGTTTTGGAAGGCCCTTTGGGGGAGAATCCACCGACCTCGACATGAACACTTTGGTTGTAGTTGCAGTCCACTTGGCCGTCTGAGACGCCCACGTCGACCACAACCAGTACTAAGCTGGCATCGGTGTTCTGGCGCTGATTGGCATGCGCAAGACATCCCCCAGGGTGCGTTCTCGATGTGGTTGTGGTCGCTTGTGCCCCCGCGCTGGAGGCCCCTCCAGGGCATTCTGAGGCCCTTTGGGTGATCCTGTGGCCGTCTTGGTGAACCTCAGGGCCATGTGGAGGTCTTGGGGTCAGGAGGCCGTCCTGGGCCAGTCTTGAGCCATCTGCTTGGAGGCGAGGCTGCCACAGTTGATCCTGGTCCAGGGTGCCGTGAGGGGTGCTCCTGAGGCCAGGTGGGCATTCGGAACAGTTGTGGCCATTTTGGGCCAGGGTCGCCCCTGCCAACACGAGGAGGAGAGAGGACCGAGAAGGAGGAGGAAGAGTAGGAGGAGGAGGGATTAGAGAGGAGAAAAGACAAGCTAGGTGCGCTCGCGCCATATCTGACATCCGACCCTTCGGTGCGCTGAACTTGTTTATATCCGTGGAGTGTCCTAGAGAACCTTGATACCCCAAACGATCAAATGACCCTCATCGTGTGATGCGCAATCAGTAATGAGGCCTCTGTACATTGGAGGAGAAACAGGTGACGGGTTAACAGGAGGATGAGCAGGAGGAGGAGGAGGAATGATGATGATGATGATGGTGATGATGATGATGATGATGATGATGATGATGCTGATGATGATGATGATGACGATGATGATGCTGATGCTGATGATGATGACGATGACGATGACGATGACGATGGTGATGACGACGATGATGATGCTGATGATGTTGGTGATGATGATGATGATGATGATGATGATGATGATGATGACGATGCTGCTGCTGCTGCTGCTGATGATGATGATGATGATGATGATGATGGTGGTGGTGATGAGGAGGAGGAGGAAGAGGAAGAAGAGGAGGAGGAGGATCAGCAGCAGAAAGAGGACTACGAGGAGCACGAGGAGCAGGAGGAGCAGGAGGATCAGCAGAAGGCGGGGTAGGAAAACGGAGGGGGGCCGTAACGAGGAGGAAGGGATCGGATCCAGAAATGTGGCCCGCGCTGGGGCGAGAGCGCCTGAACGACGGGGGCAAAACCCGATCCTGAAATGTGGCCAGCGCTGCAGCGGGAACACAAAGTTTGAAGGACCGAGAACGTTCCGATTGAACAGCCACAGGGAAGAAGACGGAGTATTGAAATCCTACGTGTGGAAGTAGTACGTGGGAGAGAAGGAAAAACGCTGGGACAGGGTCATAATATAGACGAGAGCTATAATCCCCAAATTGTGTGTGCAGAAATGAGTTCTTACATGTACTTGTGTAGCAAGGCATTGGCTGGGCGTTCTAGGTTTTCGCCTGGTGGGGGCTTTGTGGGCGCCTCGTGTTAGCTGGGTGTTTCGGGCTTCGCCTGGTGGGCGCCTCGTGGGGGCCTCGGAGGCGCCTCGTGTTGGCTAGATGTTCTGGGCCTTCGCCTGGTGGGCGCTTCTTGGGCGCCTCGTGTTGGCTGGGAATTCTGGGCTTTGGCCCATTGGCCCCGAGGACGAGTCGTGGGCGCCTCGTGTTGGCCGGGTGTTTTGAGTTTCCGTTTGGTGGGCGCCTCGTGGGCGCCTCGAGTTGTTGGCTGGATGTTCCAGGTTTTCGTTTGGTGGACGCTTTTGGGCGCCTCGTGGGCGCCTCGTGCTGGCTGGGAGTTCTGGGTTTTCGCTCTGTGGGCGCTTCTTGGACTCCCCGTGCTGGCTGGGAGTTCCGGGTTTCCGCCCGCCTGGTGGCGCCCGTGGGCGCCTCGTGCTGGCTGGGAGTTTGGGTTTTCGCCGGGCGCCTGTGGGCGTCTCGTGTTGGTGGGGAGTTCTGGACGTTTTGCTGGGCGCCCGTGCGCACCTCGTAGGCGCCTCGTGCTGACCAACAGTTTCTTTCGGTTTTCGCCTGGTGGGGGCTGCGTGTTGGTTTTGCCAGAGGATGCCCGTGGCGCCTCGTGGCCACCACATAGCCTGCACCAGATCCCCTCCGCTACCTTTTATTGCTACCACAAAGGTTACACCACGCTGCTTCCATCACATGTTGAGCCGCATAAGTTGCATCACGTATGTAGATTCTTCATTTTAAAATGAGAATAGGCTCTACCCCCCCGGAGTTATCGGTCCCCCCTGGGATAGTATGAATTCATATATATATACACATATATATATATATATATTATGCACACTCGTCGATCCTAAATATGAAATCATATCATCCCAGCTAGGCCGGTTCCCCCCCCTGAAGTTCTTTTGTAAAAAAAGAACATTATGCGGTGACCTTTTTTGTTCTAACATAGCACTTTTTCACTCATCCCTTGCAACAAATTGGACGAATGCACACGCGCGCGTCGTCGCGCGCGTCGCGCGCGCATGCCGAAATCCTTCAAAAACTCTCGGTGTCGGAAGGATTTCGCAATCGAGTTTCCAAACCACATACAAAAACACCTGGTTTCGCAACACTGATTTGCTAAACAAGCTTCCGCGCAAGCTCTTGCGAAATCTTAAGAAAACCATAGGTTTTTCAAGATTTCCACAAAATTCTACCAAACGGGCTTCGCGCGCGCATGTCGAAATCTGTCGAACGCCCTTGCGCGTGTGCCGTCGCGAGAATCCTCTGCAAAAAATGGGACGAAGTGCAGACGCGCGCGTCGTCGCGTCGCCTTCGTTGGCGTCGTCGTCGTCTTCGTTGTCGTCGGCGTCGGCGTCGTTGTCGTCGTCGAAGTCGTCGGAGACGTCGTCGGTGTCGTCCTAGTCGTTGTCGTCGGTGTCGTCGTAGTCGGTCCTAACAGGTGATGCAAACCAAGTTGCGGGTGGGTGGGTGGGATGTTTGCGCGAGCAGTGGAGATGACGACTTCTAGTTCAGCAGAGTGGTTTCCACCACATAGCTTGCACCACACAGCATGCACGTCCACAGTGCACAAACTCACTCTTTGGGGATCCAAGCTGGTAAGCAGGAGCAGAATGATGATGAGGAGGAGGAGCAGAATGATCGGGGGAGCGTAAGACCCGGGTTTGCCAGCACTCGGGTTCGCCATCGTTTTTTGACGACCGCGATTCGGATTTTGACGAGTAGGAGTTTCGTGGGGTGTCTGCAGCGGGAGGCCTCGTCAAAATGCAGGCTCGGCCTCGTCATTTTTTTGACGACCTCGTCGGGGATTTCCGAGTCCCCCGTACCCGGGCCTTACGTCTCCCCGAAATGAGGAGGAGCAGAATGAGGAGGAGAAGGAGGAGGAGGGGGAGAGGAGGGAGAGAAGAGGAGGAGGGAGAAGGAAGGATGAGAAGGGAGCACAGGAGGGGGGAACACCGAGGAAGGAGAAGAGGTGAGGGAGGAGGACAGAAGAGGCGGGGCTGGCCCCCAGCTGCTTTCCACCCGACCTGGCCCCCCCTGCGGCCACGCCGCCTGCGGCCCGACCCTGCGGCGTTGGCCGCCGCGCGCGCGGCGCTCGAGTCCGCCGGGCGCCCTGAGGCAGCTCGGGGCGCGGTGGCCAGGCA
The DNA here is from genome assembly GCA_963575745.1 of Prorocentrum cordatum. Classification (NCBI taxonomy): domain Eukaryota; class Dinophyceae; order Prorocentrales; family Prorocentraceae; genus Prorocentrum; species Prorocentrum cordatum. The sequence continues at coordinate 722,558 of CAUYUJ010002447.1, forward strand.
GCACCAAAGCCGCTGCGCAGAGGGGGGTCAATGATGAGCAGATGGGGGAGGGGCGGAAAGGAGAGGCGAAGAGCGGCGCGGCGGAGGAAAAGGGAGGGGGGGGGGAAGAGAGGAAGGGAGGAGGAGGAGGAGAAGGGGAGGAGGAGGAGGAGGAGGAGGAGGAGGAGGAGGAGGACAATGCAGTGGAGAGAGAGACAGGGATGACGAAGGCAGTGATGGGAGAATGATGCGAAGGCAAGCTGCCTCCAGCTTCAGCGCTGCCTGGGACGTTGGGTGCCCGTCCAGGACCTCGTGTACGCGCCTTTGGAGCCGCTGGCCTTCAGAGCACCGTGGACTTGCCTCTTGCACGCATAACTCGTGCTCGAGTTGAGCCTCGGCCGCAGGAAGGCCTGCACGTCTTCGGCGCGCTGCCGTCACTCCTGGTCAGTCTGCGAGCGGTCCGCGTTTTGACCATTCTGTGCAGCAGACGGGTGAAGCACACTGCTGCAGCGTAGCAGACCACGCAGCGGCGGGGACTGAACCAGGCTGGGGGGAGGGGGCAGACTACCATTCGTTGATATCACCGTGCTCCTCTCCTCATGAGCCAGACCCATGCGTTTCATCTTCCCCATCAGGCTTCTGCTGGGGCCAGGGCGCAAAGCCATGATCTCTTGTGGTGTCGTGCTGATTCAGATCAAGGGGTTGAGACAAATCGGCAAAGCACACTACCCATTGCAATTATACGTAGTGTATGGCACAGCGGTATGGCCCCCCCCACCTGGGTCCGAAGTTAGGGGCTGTACGACCCGAGCCGGGGGGGGCGGCGAAAGAGGCGAGGCGATTGCATTCGAGCTCCACCGCTGGGGCCCTAGCTGGGGCTCCCCATGACACACAAAGCTTTTACAAGGGTGTGCCGCAGAGGGCGCGGCGAAGAGAGGTTGGCAGCAACAGTAGCGGCTGGCAGCGGCAGCAGAGAGCAGCTGGAAGGGGTACAGGGTGTGAGCGAAGGGGGAGTTGGAGGAGGAGGAGGAGGAGGAGGAGGAGGAAGGAGCAAGTCGCCCGGCGCAGCGGAGAGAAGATGAGGGCCCAACCCCACAGGAGGGCTGTGAGAAACTCCAGACGATGTCGTCGCACGCGCCCCCCGTGGGGGAGCAGCAACATCGAGACGGATCGCTACTCCCCAGAACTCTCACGGGGTGCGTTCTGACCAGGATTCCGAGGTCAATCCAGCTATGGCGACGCGGGCCCCCGAGGAGGCCCAAGAAGGTGAGGACGAGGGAAGGTCAGAGTAGCAAGCAGTCCTGATGAGGATACGGTCCACGATTTGCAAGGATTCCAACGCTTCGTAGGTGTCCAATGGTTCTGCACGGGCTCTAGGCACGAGGGCCGCTAGCTACACCCATCAGAGAAACCTGCTTGGCACGGGGACGGAAAGCGCGTGTACTTTGCGAGCGCACGAGGTCGCTGGCTTAGTGTCTTGGAGCCCTGCTGGTGTCAAGGCTTTGGTACGACATACTCTAGCAATAAGCCTTGCGAAGATCAATGCATATTGACTTTCCGAGCCTTCCTGGGAATCCTTCTGTGGCTCTTTTGGGCTGCCTTGGGGCCCTTTTGGGCTCTCCTGGTGCCCTCTTGTGCCGTTGGGGCCCTCTTGGACCCTCTTGGAGGTGTCCCCACACCGTCTCTTCGGGCCCCATTGGAGTCTCTTGGGAGCCTCCTGGGGCCCTCCTGGAGCTCTCTTGGGGCAGTCTTGCCCTTGGACTGTTTTCGGCCCCTTTGGGTGACCTCTGGTGCCGTCTTGGGACGAGCTTTGGCGTGGGCCGTGTTTGGGCCCTTCTGGGCCCGAAAGGTGAGAACCCGAAAATCATTCAAACACCCAAGGAACGCCATCGCTCGTACCTCGCTCTTTCCGTTACCTGGGTTGGCGCGGGAACGTAAAGAGCGTTGCAGGCATTGGCCCGAGATGGCTCCTGGCACCTTTCGCTCTGGGGAGCTTTGGCGTGAAGATCTCGTTGCGTCATCGCTCTCTGTTGGGAGCCCTGGTGTCCAGAGACTTGTGCGTTGCCGCTCGCTCTGGGGAGCCTTGCTGTTCAGTGCTCTTTACGTCACCGCGCTCTGGGGAGCCTTGGTGTTCAGAACTTGTTACGTCACTGCTGGCTGTGGAGAGCCATGGTGTTCCTTGGCCTTTCTAGAGCTTCTTGGGGGTCTCGTGGGTGCCCTTTGGGGCCGTTTTGGGACTCTTGGGCCGTCGTCGTGCCAGCCCAGTCTCCACACCCAAGCAGCCCAGTTCCCACACCGCCTCTTCGGGCCATCTTGGGAGCCTCTTGGGGCCATCTTGGTGCTCTCGTGGTGCCGTCTTGGGGCCCACTTGGGCCGTCTTGGGGCCCTCGTGGGCCGTCTGGGTGCTCTCTTGGACCGTTTTGGGGCCCCTTTGGGGCTTATGGGGCCGTCTCGGTGCCTTGGGGCGACATGTGGGACTTCTTGGGCTGTCTGGGGCCCTTGTGGGCCCGAAAAGGCCAAGAGCCCCAAGCACGGCGGAAAGCATTAGGAATAGCACGGTTGTGGGCCTCCTGGGGCCCTCTCGGGGGCCCTCTTGAGGGCCGTGGTGGGGCTCTTGGGCCGTCGTGGGGCCAGCCCAGTCCCCACGCCCAAGCAGCCCAGTCCCACACCGCATCTTCGGCCCCCCTTGGGAGTCTCTTGGGAACATCTTGGGGCCCTCTTGGGTCCGTCTTGGGGCCCTCTTGGGCTGTTTTGGGCCCCTCTGGGGCCGTCTGGGCCCCCTCTTTTTTACAGTTTTCGATTACTTTGGGGGGGCTGGGGCCGTCTTGGGACGAGCTTTGGGGCCTCGTGGGCCGTGTCGAGCCCTTCTGGGTTTAAAAAAAGGGGGGGGGCCGACACATGGGTAAAACACTGAGGGACATCAATGTTTTTGGCCTCTTGAAGCCCTCTCGAGGGCCCCCCTGAAGGCGCCTGTAGCCGTCTCGAGGCTCTCTTGGAGAGTCTGGAGGCCATCTGAGGCTCTCTCGGGGCCGTCTGTATGCAGTTTGGGTGCCCTCGTGGGCAGTCTTGGGGCCCTTTTTGCAGTTTCACTCCAACAAGTACGAGGGAACATGCCATGGGAGCCGCTTGGGAGCCGCTTCATTCGACGAAATACGATGGAAGCGGCCCCCAGGTGGCAACTCAACGTACATCGTTCGTACCTCGCTCTTTCCGTCGCTTGCTTGGCATAGGGATGCAAAGCGTTTTTATGTTGCGAGGGCGCGAGGTCGCTGACTTAGTGTATTGGAGCCCTGTTGGTGTTGAGGCTTTGGTACGGCATGCACGGGTCTAGCAACCAACCTTGCGAACATCAATGCGTAGTACATTTCTGGGCCTTCTTGGGGGTCTTTCTGGTGCTCTGTCCGTAGCCATTTTGGCTCAAGCCGTTCTGGCTCAGGCATTTGCCTGTGCTTGCAGCAGCTTAGATTCAGAACGGCACACAGCTGTTGCGGGCCTTTGTGGCTTCCATTTACGCAGTTCGCGGGATCTCAACCCGCATTCTTCATTTCCGCTCCGTGGGAGCTATTTCCTGACCACGACCCAGTCCGTGCGATGGCAGGAGGGGGTGCTGGAGGGCATGGGCGCATCTCGTGGGCTCCATGGCACCGCTCTTGGGCATCACCGACGCCTGCCGCCAAGCGTGATCAAGTGTGGCCCCCCCTGGTCCCTGGCCCACAAGGCTCTCATCATGGCGGCGCTGGTCATCATGGTCATCTGTCCGCGGCCAAGAGATGGACATGCAGTGTCTGCGGGTGCAAGAAGAACGAGGCCATATTCTTCTTTTGCAAGCACTGCGGCCAGCTCAAGCGTGACTCTGCCCAGCACGGTTCGGCCTGGTCGTCTGGCAAAGCTCTTGCCATGTTCGGCGACCGCCCCAGCTTCTCGGGTAAGAGTGGCGAGAAGGGCGTTTCTGGCTCAGGCAAAGGAGTTGCGGGCGCCCCGTCGGCTGCTAGTGCTCCGAAGCTTTCTGCGGACGAATACCTTCAGCTGGCATCCCTGCGCGACAAGATGGGCGACTCTCGGGCAGCAGCTGCCCATCGCACTGCGGCTGCGGCACTGTCGGCGCCCGCCACAGCATCAGTCTCGGTGCAGGCGCTTCTCAACAGGGCTCACCAGAAGGCCCGTGCCATTGAGAAGAAGCTCGAGAGCGCAGTCAGCAAGTTCGAGATGCTGGAGGCTCAGCTCGCGGCGCAGCGCAACCAAGTGCTGGTCTTGCGCAGCGACCTGGATCAAGCTGAAGGCGAACATGGTGAGCTTGTGCGGCGGCTTCATGACGAGCTGCCGAGCACTGGCCCACCGTCCGACTCGGCCTCAGGCACGAAGCTCAGCTTGGAGGACCTGCTGGACGAGAAGCGTTTTTCTCAGATGTTCGACCTCGATGTTGGAGATTGCTTCACGATCGCTGACGACGAACAGCTCTCGCCAGACGAGGCCAAGCAGTTGTCAGATCGGGTGGACCTCTTCAAGTCTGGCATCAGCGACATGGCTCGCTCTCTGTTCGCCGAGGCCAAAGCTAAAGTTGACAAGTTGCGGGAGGAGCACAAGCAGTTGTCTCAGCGTATCGCCAAGAAGCGCAAGACGGACAGTGGTGCTACGGTCGACGGTGCTGATGTCCCTGTTGATCAGGTACCCCCACCTGCTGATGCAAGCAAGGACGAGTCTCCTGCGGCTGGCGCCAATGGTGGAGGGCGCCCAGAGACAGGGGCAGGTTCTGCTGGCTCGGCCCCGGAGCAGTCTGCGACAGGCTCGGCTTCGCCTACCACTCCGTCAAGTACCAGGGCACGTGCTGACAGGATTGCTGGAGCTGCCTCTGCTTGAGCCCCTCCTGGGGCCCGTTTGTGTTGAGTTTTCCCTGAGCCTTGGGATCCTGGGCCTCGTCCCTCGGTATTCCTGGTGTTTCGGGACGGCCTGGTTGGCCAAGAGCTCGGACAGCGGTAAACTCCAGGAGGGCATCTTTTCTTCGTTTAGCTTTGGCCGCTCAGCGGCTCAGGTTGCGCTCTGGTGCAAGCGAGGCCTACCTCTGGTTCTCGCTTCCTCCTCTGATGGCTCTTTTTCCCAGAGGTTGAAATCATTTCAGAAGGTCCCACCGTCAGCCCGATGGCGCGACCTCATGACTCGTGTGGATTCAGCAGTCTGTCAGGCAGTCGACCACCCGTGTCACTCGTTTCATCGTATGTGCCAGGCTCCTGTGAATTTTGCTTGTCCAGCGAATGAGTACCCTGTACTCTCTCTTGACAAGGATGTTCCCTGTCGCACCACACTTATCAGACTGCCGTTGCCCGAGCCCATGGAGGTTCGGCAGGGCGCGGGCTCTGGCAGGCCTGGTGCTGTGTCAGGGAGTCTGGACACTTGCAGCCATGATCTTGGGACTCCTGGGCCGTTGGTGGACCAGGAGACTCGACGTGGCCTGCAGTCGCCACCTTTTGCTCGAAGCGCTCGGTTTTTGGTCTCAGGACGTGCCAGCAAGGGTCTAGACGGCCGATGCTTCCCCACTGAAGGAGCTCGGTCTCCCAAGGTCAGTGGTGAGGCCGCTGATGCTCAGCTCGATTCTGTCTCGCTCAGGGTTCAGACCATCAATTGCAATTCCTGGGGCCGAATGCGCAGCACGATTGAGGGCACTGGTGCGCATGTGTTGCTCTGTCAAGAGCACCGTCTGATTCGTTCTGAAGATATCGATCAGGCTAGCGCCTGGAGCCTTCGCCGCGGATGGAAGAGCGTCTGGTCGCCCGCCACGGCCACCGAGTTGGGTGATTCCTCGGGGGGAGTCGCCATTTTCGTGCGCTCGTGGTTGGGGTGTTTGGAGGTGCCTGGTGGTCAGGTTGTCAGCGGGCGCGCCCTGGTCTGCTCGTTTGAGATCCCTGGGTGCCCCCCTTTCCTGGCCGCCTCTGCCTACCTCCACCACTCGGAAGGCCTTTCTGACGCCAACTTGAGCCTGCTCTCGGCTCTGGGGGTGGTGCTTTCCACGGCTGCGGGACCCTGGATTCTCGGTGCTGACTTCAACATGGACCCCGAAGTGCTCCGAGGGTCGGATTTCGTGCAAGAGCTCCGAGGTGCTCTGATCGCGCCAAGCGTTCCGACTCACTATCCTGCTGGGCCCCCGTCCACTTTCGATTACTTCGTGGTGTCTGGTGGTCTCAGCAAGGCCATTGAACGGATCGACACTAGGTTGGACACTGAGCTCTCGCCCCATCGCCCTGTGGACCTTCGGTTCTTCAAGCAGCTAGGAGTGCTGAAAGCGCTCTCTTTTCGTCGCCCCCCCTCTGCCTTGCGAGGCTGTTTTCGGGCCCGCCCCCTGCCCCCCCGTTTGGTCTGGGGCGCAGCTTCTCACTGATGCTGCCCACCAGCTTGTTGAGACGGACAAGCCTCAGGAGGCCGCCGCTTTGCTTGGCCCCCTGTACCAGCGTTGGGCGGACCTGGCTGAGAAGGAGCATGTTCCGTTGGTTGGCGAAACCCCTGTCAAACTTGGGTCCCGTGGTTTGGGCCCCCAGCTGGTTTGGAAGTCTGTCCTTGCCAAAGATGGCAAGTTTCGCTATCCCGCTCATCGCTCGACTGTTTGGCTCGGTCAACAGCTCAAGGCCTACATTCATTCCCTCAGAGCTGGCGCCGCGATGGCGGGCACTTTGAAGGCCCTGTTGTTGCAGCCTCCTCAGTCTATCGATGAAGCTGAGGATGAGTACGCACCGCTGTTCAGTTTGGTGAAGGAGGCTGTGACGCGCACGGCTGATCCCTACTCCTTTGCGGACGTTTACACGCAGGTGCACGAGGCCGTCCAGGCCGCCGACTCGAAGTTCCGTGCCAAGGCCCGCTCTGAATGGAAGGCTTAGCTCAATGTCGGAGTGCAAGCGGGAGCGAAAAGAGTGCACACCCTTCTTAGGGACCCCGCCCCGTGGGCTGCCAGTTCGACCCTTTCGGCGGATGGTAACGTGGTTGCGGACCCCCTGTCGTTGCTGAAAGCTGGAGGGGACAGTTTTGCTTCCCTTTGGGGCCCTGGGGCCGGTGCGGACTCGGCCTTTGAGAGGCTGGATGACCTCCCCAGGTTGGGTGCTCAGCAAATCAGGGACGTCTCCAAGTCTTATAGGACTGCTTCGGCCACCTCGGTTGATGGGTTCCATTGCAGACACTTCTCGCTCCTTTCCGATCCCTGCCTTGACTGCCTTGGATCTCTTTTCAGCCTCATGGAGGCTTTAGGCGTCTTGCCCCCTCAGATCTCTGTTGCTCTCTTGGCGCTGTTGCCGAAGCCGACTGGCGGCTACAGGCCCATCGGGGTGTTCTGCTCCTGGTGCAGGGTGTGGGGGCGCTGCAGACGTCCCTTGGCCCTGGCCTGGGAGCTGGCCCACCCCCGAGAGTACTGGGCTGCTGGCCAGCATCGAGGAGCAGCCGACGTTGTGTGGCGTCAGGCCGTCTCCGCCGAGGCGGGCGTTGCGAAGGGCCTCGCCAGTTGTAGTATATTTTTCGATCTCTCTAAATTCTATGAGAACATTAACCTCTTGCGTTTAGAGGACCGTTGTCGCAGGTTGGGTTTTCCCATGGTGATTGCCCGCCTTTGCATTTTTGCTTACAAGGTTGGCCGCTTTCTGAGCCTGGGTGGTTGGCTCGAGGGCCCGCACTTTTGTGTCAATGGGGTCATCGCTGGCTGCTCAATGGCCACCACCCTTATCCGAGTTTATTGCATGGAAGGATATGATAGCATTCCCCTGTCGCCTGCCGCTTCGCTGGACGTTTACATTGACGATCAAGGGCTGTCGTCGACTGGCCCCCCGAAGGTCGTCATCGATTCGATCGTTCGTGGGGCCATGGCGCTCGACTCTGTCGTCCAGGTGGTTTTCGGGTGTTCCTTCGCTCTGGAGAAAACGGCTATCGTGTCCAGCTCCAAATGCGTGGGTTCACAAGTCCTCTCTCGTATCAGCCATCTTTGCCAGCGTTGCACAGGCTCAGCCGTCAACCTCGGGGTTGACTACTCGGCAGGCCGTGCTGTTAGGGTTGCTGGGCGATCGGCCAAGATGAAGGCCAGGCTCGCTAAGGCGGGCAGAGCTGCGCGGCGCCTAGTGCGGCAGGCTAAGGTACTTACTCGGTCTACGTCCTTGAAGGTATTCTCTGCTGGCCCCCTGGTGGGAGCCTCATACGGTACCGAAGTCACGGGCATAAGCGATCATGACCTTAGCTTGCTGCGCCGTCGCCTGTTTAGTGGTGTGCGCCCGCGCAGTCGGCTGAGGTCCCTCACGGTCCTCGCCCTGCTGGACAATGACCCGACATGGCGATCGGCCACCGCTCCCATTCTCAGATGGAGTAAGGAGATCTGGCTCAGACAGACAGGCGCTTTCAGCTGGGCTATCCCTCTGCCCACTTTGAAGTCTGCCTGGGCCGCCATCTTTTCTGACCCCAGCTGTAGCTGGAGGAAGGTTGCGGGACCAATCACTGCCATGAGGATGTCTCTGGTCAGATTAGGGTGGGGCATGCCTAACTTCATGACCCTGGTTGACGATTTCGGGAAATCTATCCCCCTTGGGATCGTCTCGCCCGCTCTTGTCGGGCCCCTGGTCCGCGTGGGTTTTCTGAGAGTTTTGGAAAGAGATGCAGCCGCCAGGAGGGGCATCTCTTACCGTCTTTGTTATGATGTTGTCAAGGAGGCTATCGCGCCCCGCAGTAAGTGTTTCACGGTCCTTCAGAAGGCTAGGATCGGAGCCTTCTCTACGGAGGCCATCTTGACTCGGGCTCGAGCCAGGGCCCTTGGGTACGACATTGATCCGTTTTGTGTCCACTGCGGGGCCAACGATACCATCTTCCATCGGCTTTGGGAATGCCCTCTCCCCGAGGCTGCTTCTGCTCGGCTTGAGGCTACTGACAGTGAGGTGATAGAGGCCGCTCTGTCAGCTAAGGCGTCTGGAGATGATGATGAGCTGTTGGTCTTTATTTCTGGAGCCTTTCGGCACCCCGCCGACTCCTTTCCTCGGGCTGCTGATGAGCAAGGTGATGGTCCGACCCTGGTCTGGCACAAGATGCCCGAATTTGACCCTGGTGGGGCCCCCGTCAGCAACAGAGTGTGGGGCTCCTTATTTGTTGATGGCTCGTGTACCCGTCACGCTGTCAAGGAGCTCTCTCGTGCTGGCTCCTCAGTCTGCATGGTCGACGAGTCGGGAGATCTTGTGGCTGAGCTGAGGGCCCCTGTTTGGGGCCCCTACCCTCGGACCTCTCAGGGCGCCGAATTCAGTGCGTTCACGTGGGCCAATGTTCTGGCGACCCATCCTGCTGAATGCCATGTGTATTCTGATTGCAGTACTGTGGTCCAGACTGCGGGTCTTGCTAAGCAGATTCAGCTCTCGCCTAAGCGCATGTATGCTGGGGCGTTTCTTCAGGTGCATGGCCAGGTCTCGGGGATAGCTGCCTGCTCCAAGGTGGCCGCCCACCTGGACGTGGATGCTCCAGGGATTTCTGCCGAGGAGCGTTGGCGCCGCCTCGGCAACTACCATGCGGATGTAGGGGCTAAGTTTGCTGTCCGCCTCCATCCCACGGATGACACTCTTCTGCAGGAGGCCGACCACCTTGTGGCCCTAGCGAGGGCCACCTTGAAGGTTGCTGTGGCTGTGCTCCTTTTATGGCCTCCTGTGGACCTCGATGGGGCCAACAGACTCCCCGTGGTTCAAAACCCGAGGAAGGAGGTGCTTGGGCACGACTGGAGGTCGTGGGGCGGAATCTGGAGGTGCGCTCACTGTTTGAGGGGGAGTCTTTCTTTTTCGAAGCCAGCTCCAGGTTCCTGCTCTAGGTCCTCTCTTGTCCACGCTGACTCTCAGGACGCGCTAGGCCATCGGACTGTGGCTTTTCCGTGTTCTGATAACTCTGTTCTCTTTATTTGTCTTAGATGTAAATGCCTCACGTGTGGTGGGCACATTCGTGGACTCAGCAAACAGTGTGTGTTCGGTCCCTTCGCGTGCGTGCAAGCAGGGTTGGGACTATCTGCGCAAAGGCCTCCACCCGAGGTATCAGTTGCGTGTTGCTGGCGTCACGGTGGACACGGAAGGCCTGATTCAGTGTTTCAACTCTGAGGCCGCACTTGCCGCCCTTGCTGAAGGTACTTCCGAGGTACCTGCGCATGAGGTGCGGCAGGAACCCCAACCGTCGCGACAACACACCCCTTCTTTCCTGGCGAGACGCCGCCAGGATGAGTCGGATAGTTCTGATTGGTTTGCTGTGGCACAGGGCGGCCTCTTGCACGGCCCGATGCGACTGACCCTTTTGGCAGGCATCCGTGCGTAACCCCACATCTGGGGCGAGACTGAGGTCGTCCTGGCGCTCTCTGCACCAGGGGCTTCGGTCCCCGTCGTCCTTGTGTGGGTGGTCGAGTTTTCCCAGTGGCGAGGGTTCGCCGTCTTGTGTTTTCCTGCACGGCCCGATGCGACTGGCCCTTTTTGGCAGGCATCCGTGCTTTACCCCACATCTGGGGCGTGGCCGCATGTCGTTCTGGCGCTGGCTGCACCTGGGGCTGCGGGCTCGCCGTCCTTGTGTGGGTGGTCGAATCTTCTCCTTTGCTTGCTTTTGTGTTTTCGTTTTGCGTGCGCCCTTCGTGCACGCGTGTCAGGCACCCCAATTTTGGGGGAAGGTGCATGCACACCTAGGGTGCGCTCTGTGTGCTCCGAGCACGGGGATTCTTCATCCCGACTGTGGCTCGCCCGATGTTGCTGCGGCCTGTGACTTTGGCGCTTGGCCCCAACATCCTTTTGGCAGGCGTTGGGCGCGCGTCTTCGTGTGTGCGTTCGTTGCATGCCCCTCCGCCTTGCCTCCCACCGCCTTTTGCCTCTGGTGTGTGGGTGGAGCTCTGTCTTGCTCGCTGTCCCTCTTGTTCAGCCGAGGGCAGTTGGCGGGAGGGGGCTTTCCAGCTGCAACTCTCTGCAGTCGGATGTTTTTTTGCGCTGTCAGCTCTGTGCCCTCTGGCACAGCGCGCCTGCCCCATCTCGTAGAGATGTTGTGGCAGGTGTGCGTAGAGCTTGGGCACTTGGACGCTGAGGTTTTCGCCCTCTCGTCGTGCCATTTTCTTTGCGCGGTGACCATGGTGTTTACCTTGGTCAAGGTGCCAGCACCCCCCTCCGCTGCTGGCTCGTTTCCTTGGTCAGTCCAAGGTTTTGGAGGCGAGTCGTTGATGGCAAAAACAAAAATTCTAGTGCTCTGTTGGGCAGTCTTGGGGCCCCCTTGGCCGCCCCAGGACCCCCTTGAGCCGCCTTGTTGGGCTAGGGCCGTCTTGAGGCTTTCTGGTGGCCCTCCTGGGTCCCCTTGGGGACCTCCTGCGGCCCTCCTTGGGCTCGCTTGGGAACCGTTTCAACCTTCAGGGGCCTCTCTTGGGCCGTCTTCGGGTTCTCTTGGGCCGTCAGCCGAAGTAGTAGTAGTAGTAGTAGCAGTAGTAGTAGTAGTAGTAGTAGTAGTAGTAGTAGTAGTAGTAGTAGTAGTAGCAGTAGTAGTAGTAGTAGCAGTAGCAGTAGTAGCGGTAGTAGTAGTAGTAGTAGTAGTAGTAGTAATAGTAGTAGTAGTAGTAGTAGTAAGTAGAGTAGTAGTAGTAGTAGTAGTAGTAGTAGTAGTAGTAGTAGTAGTAGTAGTAGTAGTAGTAGTAGTCGTAGTAGTAGTAGTAGTAGTAGTAGTAGTAGTAGTAGTAGTAGTAGTAGTAGTAGTAGTATAGTAGTAGTAGTAGTAGTAGTAGTAGTAGTAGTAGTAGTAGTAGTAGTAGTAGTAGTAGTAGTAGTAGTAGTAGAGTAGTAGTAGTAGTAGTAGTCGTAGTAGTAGTCGTAGTAGTCGTAGTAGTAGTAGTAGTAGTAGTAGTAGTAGTAGTAGTAGTAGTAGTCGTAGTCGTAGTCGTAGTCGTAGTCGTAGTCGTAGTCGTAGTAGCAGTAGTAGTAGTAGTAGTAGTCGTAGTACTAGTAGTAGTAGTAATGGTAGTAGTCGTAGTCGTAGTCGTAGTCGTAGGAGTAGCCGTAGTAGGAGTAGTAGTAGTAGGCGTAGTAGTAGTAGTAGTAGTAATACTAGTAGTAGTGGTAGGAGTGGCAGTCGTAGTAGTCGTAGTAGTAGTAGCAGCGGCAGCAGCAGTAGTAGTAGTAGTAGTCGTAGTCGTAGTAGTAGTAGTAGTAGTGGTAGTAGTAGTAGTAGTGGTAGTCGTAGTAGCCATGGTCGTAGTAGTCGCAGTAGTGAGCGTAGTGGTAGCAGCAGTAGTAGTAGTAGTAGTAGCATTAGTAGTAGTAGTCGTAGTAGTCGTAGTAGTGGTAGTAGTGGTAGTAGTAGTAGTCGCAGTATTAAGAGTAGTGGTAGTAGTAGTAGTAGTAGTAGTAGTAGTAGTAGTAGTAGTAGTAGTAGTAGTAGTAGTCGTAGTAGTCGTAGTCGTAGTAGTAGTAGTAGTAGTAGTAGTAGTAGTAGTAGTCGTAGTAGTAGTAGTAGTAGTAGTAGTAGTAGTAGTAGTCGTGTAGTCGTAGTAGTAGTAGTAGTAGTAGTAGTAGTAGTAGTAGTAGTAGTAGTAGTAGTAGTAGTAGTAGTAGTAGTAGTAGTAGTAGTAGTAGTAGTAGTAGTAGTAGTAGTAGTAGTAGTAGTAGTAGTAGTAGTAGTAGTAGTAGTAGTAGTAGTAGTAGTAGTAGTAGTAGTAGTAGTAGTAGTAGTAGTAGTAGTAGTAGTAGTAGTAGTAGTAGTAGTAACAGTAGTAACTTTAGTAGTAGCAGTCGTAGTAATCGTAGTAACCGTAGTAATAGTAGTAGTAGTAGAAGTAGTCGTAGTAGTAGTAGTAGTATAGTATATAGTAGTAGTCGTAGTAGTAGTCGTAGTAGTAGTAGTAGTAGTAGTATAGTAGTAGTAGTAGTAGTAGCAGTAGCAGTAGCAGTAGCAGTAGCAGTAGTAGTAGTAGTCATAGTAGTAGGGGTAGTCGTAGTAGTCATAGTAGTAGTAGTAGTCGCAGTAGTAAGAGTAGCGGTAGTAGTAGTAGTAGTAGTAGTAGTAGTAGTAGTAGTAGTAGTAGCAGTAGTAGTAGTAGTAGCAGTAGCCGCAGTAGTTTTAGTAATGGTAGTAGTTGTAGTCGTAGTAGTAGTAGTAGTAGTAGTAGTAGTAGTAGTAGTAGTAGGAGTAGTGGTGGTAGTAGTAGTAGCAGTAGTAGTGGTAGTAGTGGTAGTAGTAGTAGTAGTAGTAGTAGGAGTAGGAGTAGGAGTAGGAGTCGTAGTCGTAGTCGTAGTAGTGGCATTGGTAGTCTTAGTCGTTGTCGCAGTCGCAGTCGTCGTCGCAGTCGTAGTTGTAGTCGTAGTGCTCGTAGCAACAGTAGCCGTAATCGTAGTATCAGTAACAGTAACGTAGTAGTAGTACAGTTGTCACCGCAGCAGTGACGTAGTAGTAGTACCAGTAATAGTAGTAGTCGTAGTAGTAGTAGTAGTAGTAGTAGTAGTAGTAGCCGTAGAGGTAGTAGTAGTAGTAGTAGTACTAATAGTAGCAGTAGCAGCAGTAGTAGTAGAAGTAGTAGTAGTAGTAGTAGTAGTTGTTGTACTAGTTGTAGTAGTTGTAGTCGTAGTCGTAGTCGTAGTCGTAGTCGTAGTCGTAGTCGTAGTCGTAGTAGTAGTAGTAGTAGTAGTAGTAGTAGGAGTAGTTGCCGTAGTAGGAGTAGGAGTAGTAGGAGTAATAGTCGTAGTAGCTGTAGTTGTACTTGTATTAGTAGTCGTAGCAGTAATTGTAGCAGTAGTAGGAGGAGAAGGAGGAGGAGTAGCAATAGTATCTCAGTCCTAGTAGTAGTCGTAGTAATAGTAGTAGTAGTAGTAGTAGTAGTAGTAGTAGTAGTAGTAGTAGTAGTAGTAGTAGTAGTACTAGTAGTAGTAGTAGTAGTAGTAGTAGTAGTAGTCGTCGGAGTGGTAGTGGTAGTAGTAGTAGTAGTAGTAGTAGTAGAAGTAGAAGTAGAAGTAGAAGTAGAAGTAGTAGTCGTCGTAGTGGCCGTAGTAGTCGCAGTAGTCGTAGTAGTCGTAGTAGTAGCAGTAGTCGTAGTCGTAGTATTAGTAGTAGCAGTAGTTGTCGTAGTAGTCGTAGTAGTAGTAGTAGTAGTAGTAGTAATAGTAGTAGTAGTAGTAGTAGTTGTACTAGTTGTAGTAGTTGTTGTAGTAGTAGTAGTAGTAGTAGTAGTAGTAGTAGTAATAGTAGTAGCAGTCGTAGCCGTAGTAGTCGTAGTCGTCGTCGTTGAAATTTCACTACTGAGTAATGAGTGTTGTTGGTTCTCCCCTCCGGTGCACATTTTGCATTTTTCACTTGAAGTGCCCGTCCCGGCGCTCGCACCCTTTTTATCAGGCAAAGTCTCCCTCCTCAAACTGTGTTGTTGGCCCCTGGGTTAGCCCCCGCTCCCGCCTGAGGCTTCCTCGTATTTGATTTAGGAATTGCGCTCTCGTTTAGGATTCCCTTACCATTTGTTCAGGAGTCGCTCTCTCGGCGCTCTGGAGTCGCGCTCTCGCAAGAGACTTGCTTGCCATTTACTAAACAGTGTCGCTCTTGCCTTCGAATTTCCCGCAACTTACTCAAGCGCCGCGCTCCCGACACTCAAACACCCAGGAGTCGCACTCACGCTGAGGACTCCCTTACAGATTATTTAGGAATCGGGATTTCGCTGCCCTTCGTGGCTTCGTTGCAGCCCTTCGTGGCCCCCATCTTTGCCCTTCGTGGGCCCGTTGCAGCCCTTCGTGGCCCCCTCGCTGCCCTTCGTGGCCCCGTTGCAGCCCTTCGTGGCCCCCTCGCTGCCCTTCGTGGCCCCGTTGCAGCCCTTCGTGTCCCCGTTGTCGCCCTTCGTGGCCACGTTGCAGCCCTTCGTGGCCCCCTCGCTGCCGTTCGTGGCCACGTTGCAGCCCTTCGTGGCCCCCTCGCTGCCCTTCATGGCCACGTTGCAGCCCTTCGTGACCCCCTCGCTGCCCTTCGTGGCCCAGTCGCAGCCCTTCGTGGCCCCCTCGCTGCCCTTCGCTGCCCCGTTGCAGCCCTTCGTGGCCCCCTCGCTGCCCTTCGTGGCCCCATTGCAGCCCTTCGTGGCTCTCTCGCTGCCCCTCGTGGCCCGATATATGTACCTATACGACCACCCTTCGGGTGATAAGGAGGTGAGGGGGGGGGGGGCAGGAACCAACTTCGCACTCGATCGATCTCACTATCGAACTCACTATCGATCTCACTATCGATTTCAATCGATCGATATCACAATCGATCTGACTATCGATCTCACGATCGAGCTAACTATCGATATCATTATCGAATTCACATTCGGTCTCACTATCGATCTCACTACATATACCCCACTCGATCGCACAATCGAGCTCACATTCGGTTCCACTAGCGATCTCACGATCGAATTCACTATCGATCTCATTATTGATCCCACATCCGGTCTCACTATCGATCTCGCGATCGATATCACAATCGATCCCACAATCTATCTCGCATTCGGTCTCACTATCGATCTCATTAGCGAATTCACGATCGATCTCACTGTCGATCTCACATCCGGTCGCACAATCGATCTAACTATCTATATCACAATCGATCTCACATTCGGTCCCACGATCGATTTCATGATCGAATTCACCATCGATCTCATTATCAATCTCAATTGATCGATCTCACAGTCGACTTGACTATCGATCTCACAAGCGATATCACGATCGATCTCAATCGATCTCACATTTGGTTGCATTATCGATCTCACTGTCGATATCCCAATCGATCTCACAATCGAACGCACATTCGGTCTCACCATCGGTATCACTATCGATCGCACGATCGATCTCACTATCGATCTCACATCCGGTCTCACTATCGATTGCACTATCGATATCACAATCGATCTCACATCCGGTCTCGCTGTCGATCTCACTATCGATCGCACGATTGATTTCACAATCGATCTCACATTCGGTCCCACGGTCGATATCACTATCTAGATCATTATCGATCTCACCATCGATTCCACTATCGATATCACGATCGATCTCCCTATCGATATCATTATCGATCTCACGATTGATCACACTATCGCTCTCACGACGGGACACCGACAGGACACCGACGGGACACCGACGGGACAACAGCGGGACAGCAGCGGGACACCGGCGGGACACCGGCGCGGCACCGTTTGCCGGAAGGGGGTATTTTGGTCCGGCCGCACCTCAGCCACACGGGACACCAGCGGGACACCGGCGCGGCACCGTTTGCCGGAAGGGAGACTTTTAGTCCGGCCGCGCCTCAGCCACACAGGACACCAGCGGGACACTGGCGGGACACCCGCGGGACACCGGCGCGGCACCGTTTGCCGGAAGGGAGTTTTTTGGTCCGGCTGCGTCTCAGCCACAGGAGACTTTCTTCTCGCCCGCCCGCGCAGCTTCGCCTCGCCCGCACGCGCGGCACGCACGAACACCAAACCGAAATCGATTTCCCGGTAAGGGGACTCTCCGTTCAACTTCGATCTCACCCCCTCACCTCCCCGTTGTGGCCCCATATGCATGCCCTTCGTGGCCCCGCTGTCACCCTTCGTGGCCTTTTCGCTGTCCTTCGTGGCCCCGTTGCTGCCTTCAGTGGTTCCGTCCTTGCCCTCCGCGGCCCGATACATGTATGCCCTTCGTGGCCCCCGCTCGTTCGTGCCCGTCGTGGCCCTTTGTGCATGCCCTTCGTGGCCCCGCTGTCGCCCTTCGTGGCCCCCTCGCTGTCCTGCGTGGCCCAGTTGCTACACTCAGTGGCCCCGTCGTTGCCTTCTGTGGCCCCGCATGATCTGCCCTTCGTGGCCCCCGCTCGTTCGCGCCCTTCGTGGCCCCATACGCATTCCCTTCGTGTCCCCGCTGTCGCCCTTCGTGGCCTACTTCGTGCCCTTCGTGGCCCTGCTGCCGTTTTTTTTTTGTTGTTCTCTCTCTCTCTCTCTCTCCCTCTCTCTCTATCGCTTTCGTTCGTCGCCGTCGTCCTCGTCGACGTCGTCCGTCGTCGTCGTCGTCGTCGTCGTCGTCGTCGTCGTCGTGGTGGTGGTCGGTCCCCTGTCCGTCCCTCTTTGGATCGGGCTGCCGCCGATCAGCGCTGCCGCTGACCAGGCCGACGGTCCGCGGCCGCCCCGCCGCTTGCCGGGGCCCGTCCTACAGGGAAGAAAGCCAAAAAGGGAACGATTAAAGACGAAGATGGCGGGTATCGAGGGTTTGGGAAATACGCGTTAACGGGCACTCGAGCATAAAAGAGCGAGCAGTCTTAAGATGTTTGTTGTTGCTCGTGGTGTTGCTGATGTTGTTGTTCTTGTTGTCGCTGTTGCTGTTGCTCTTGGTGTTGCTGTCTAACTTGTGTCTGGTTAATATGTAACGATGATCGTATTTTTTTCAGGGAAATCTTGAGCCTTCAATTGGGCGGGGGGCACCCGAGT
The DNA here is from genome assembly GCA_963575745.1 of Prorocentrum cordatum. Classification (NCBI taxonomy): domain Eukaryota; class Dinophyceae; order Prorocentrales; family Prorocentraceae; genus Prorocentrum; species Prorocentrum cordatum. The sequence goes on from CAUYUJ010002447.1 coordinate 739,938, forward strand.
TACAACAACAACGGCTCCCGCCTGATATTTTTCCTCACAGCCATTCGGAAATCCGGCTTTCGCTTGAGACTTCCTTGCAATCTACACAGGAATCGCGCTCTCGCCTGAAACTTCCTTACACTTGATTCAGATGCTGCTCCTTGACACGGGTGATGGGCCCCAACAACAACAACTATCATCATTTCAAGACTGTTCGCCCTTATCTGCTCGAGTGTCCAATAACGCGTACTTCCCAAACCCTCGATACCCGCCTCCTTCGTTTTCGATCGAACCCTATTTTGGGGGGTATACCTTTCTTCCCTGCAGGCCGGGCCCCGGCAAGCGGCGGGGCGGCCGCGGACCGTCGGCCTGGCCAGCGGCAGCGCTGATCGGCGGGGCGGCCGCGGACCGTCGACCCGACCCCAAGAGGGACGGACAGGGGACCGACGACGACGACGACGACGACGTCGACGACAACGGCGACGACGACGACGACGACGACGGGGACGACGAGCAAAAGCGAGAGGGAGAGAGAACGATAGCAGGGACACGAAGGACACGAAGTAGGTGACGAAGGGCGACAGCGGGGACATGAAGGGAATGCGTATGGGGCCACGAAGAGCGCGAACGAGCGGGGGCCACGAAGGGCAGATAATGCGGGGCCACAGAAGGCAACGATGGGGCCACTGAGGGAAGCAACTGGGCCACGAAGGACAGTGAGGGGCCACAAACGGCGACAGCGGGGCCACGAAGGGCATGCACATGGGGCCACAACGGGCGCGACTCCTGGGTGCCTGGGTGTCGGAAGCGCGGCGCTTGAGCAAATTGCAAAAAAATCCAACGCAACGGCGCTATTCTTCAATAAATTGCAAGCCAGTCTCCAGCGAGAGCGCGACCCCCGAGCGCCGGGAGAGCGATTCCTGCATAAATTGTAAGGAAGTCCCAAGCGAGAACGCGATTCCTGATTAATATGTGAAGGAATCTCGGGCGGGAGCGGCGGTCCTGGCTAAATTGTAAGGAAATCTCAAGCGGGAGCCGTTGTTGTTGTAATCCGGGGAAGCCAGGGGCCCAGTTTGAGCATCAAGATTTTCCCTGTCAGAAAACAAGGTGCGAGCGTCGAGGGGCGCACTTGGATTGAGAAAAAACAGTATGCACCGGTGGGGGGGATCAACAATAATTATTCTTCAGAAATGAGAGTTCAACAACAACAACAACAACTACTACTACTACTACTACTACTACTACTACTACTACTACTACTACTACTACTACTACTACTACTACTACTACTACTACAACGACAACGACAACGACAACGACAACGACAACGACAACGACAACAACAACAACAACAACAACAACAACAACAACAACAACATTAACAACAACAACAACAATCATTTAGTTTAAGACTGTTCGCCCTTATCTGCTCGAGTGTCCAATAACGCGTACTTCCCAAACCCTCGATACCCGCCCCCTTCGTTTTCGATCGAACCATATTTTGGGGGGTCTACCTTTCTTCCCTGCAGGCCGGGCCCCGGCAAGCGGCGGGGCGGCCGCGGACCGTCGGCCTGGCCAGCGGCAGCGCTGATCGGTGGGGCGGCCGCGGACCGTCGACCCGACCACAAAAGGGACGGACAGGGGACCGACCACGACGACGACGACGTCGACGACGACGGTGACGACGACGACGACGGCGACGACGACGACGAGCGAAAGCGAGAGCGAGAGAGCACGACAGCAGGGCCACAAGGACACGAAGTAGGCCACGAGGGGCGACAGCGGGGACACGAAGGGAATGCGTATGGGGCCACGAAGAGCGCGAACCAGCGGGGGCCACGAAGGGCATACGTATACTGGGCCGCGGAGGGCAAGGACGGGGCCACTGAGGGCAGCAACGGGGCCACGAAGGGCAGCGAGGGGGCCACGAAGGCCATGCATATGGGGCCACCACGGGCGCGAACGAGCGGGGGCCACGAAGGGCATACATATAAGGGGCCACGAAGGGCAGCGAGGGAGCCACAAAGGGACGCAACGGGGCCACGAAGGGCATGCATATGGGGCCACCACGGGCGCGAACGAGCGGGGGCCATGAAGGGCATACATAAATGGGGCCACGTAAAGCAGCGAGGGGGCCACGAAGGGCAGCGAGGGGGTGGTGAAGGGCTGCAACGGGGCCACGAAGGGCTGCGACGGGGCCGCGAAGGGTTGCAACGGGGCCACGAAGGGCTACAACGGGGCCGCGAAACAAAGCGAGGGGGGCCACGAAGGGCTACAACGGGGCCGCAAAACAAAGCGAGGGGGCCACGAGGGGCTGCAACGAGGCCGCGAAGGGCAGCGAGGGGGTCACCAAGGGTTGCAACGGGGCCACGAAACAAAGCGAGGGGGCCACGAAGGACTGCAACGGGGCCACGAAGGGCAGCGAGATCCCGATTCTTAGGTAATCTGTGAGGGAGTCCTAAACGTGAGCGCGACTCCTGGGTGCCTGGGTGTCGGAAGCGCGGCGCTTGAGCAAATTGCAAGAAATTTTAACGCAACGGCGCTATTCTGCAGTAAGTTGCAAGCCAGTCTCCAGCGAGAGCGCGACTCCAGAGCGCCGGGAGAGCGATTCTTGAATGAATTGTAAGCAAGTCCCAAGCGAGAGCGCGATTCTTGAATAAGATGCAGGAGAGTCTCGGGCGGAAGCGGGGTCTTGGCTAAATTGTGAGGAAGTCTGCAGCGGGAGCCGTTGTTGTTGTTGTTGTTGTAACCCGGGGGCCAACGACACAGTTTGACCCTCAAGATTTTCCCTGATAGAACAAACAGGGTGCGACCCCCGACAAAAAAACAATGTGCACCGGGCAGGGGGGATCAACAATAATAACTATTCAGAAGTTAGAGTTCAACAGCAACAACAACGACCCTCGCCTGATATTTCTTTACAAGTTAACGATTGGGAACTTAAGCTTTCGCTTGAAGCTTCCTTGCGCTATACTCAGGAATCGCTCTCTCGCTTGAAACACCTTCACAAATTATTCAGATGCCGCCCTTCGACACTCAGGAATCGCGCTTTCGTTTTGGATTTTTTCCAGAGTGTCTTGGGAGCTGCACTCTCGCTAATGATCTCCATGCGATTCAAGCAGGATGCACGTTTCAGCGACCCGCCCGCTCGACCCGCCCGTCGGGGCCCGCCCGCCAGACCCGCCCGTTATGACCTGACGTCGTCTCTCGTTGCCCTTCGCCCGCTCTCGCTGCCCATCGCTGCCCGTAGTGGTTCCGCGGTCGCATTCGCAGGCGCCTTCCGTGGCCCCGTTGCTGCCCTCAGTGGCCCCGTCGCTGCACTTTGTGGCCCAGCATTAATGATCTTCGTGGCCTCCGCTCGCACGCGCCCGTCGTGGCCCCATAAGCATGCCCTTCGTGGCCCTGCTGTCGCCCGTCGTGGCCCCCTCGACACTCAGGAATCACGCTCTCGCTGTGGATTTCCTTGCGATTTACTTGGGCATCGCGCTATCGCTTGAGACTTCCGAGCGGTTCATGCAGGACGCACTCTTCAGCAACCCGCCTGCCAATTTTCCCTTCCTTCCATCCGTCCTGTCGTCCCCTGCCATAAGGGGCTGCACGAAATACACGTTGCAGGTAAGAAAGATATACACCCAAGGGGGGTACGATCGAAGACGAAAGGGGCGGGCATCGAGGGTTTTGGATATACGTGTTGAATGGCACGTGGGCAAATACGAGCGAACTGTATTAAAATGATTGTTCTTGTTGCTGTTGCAATTTCATTTCTAAGGAATGATTGTTGTTGATCCCCCCTCCGGTAGCCATTGTAGGTTTCAACCGAAGTGCTTCCCCCAGGGCTCGAACCTGGTTTTTTTACATGGGAAAGCGGGGGGTCACCAAACTGGGCCTTTGGCTTTTGGTTTACAGCAGCGGCCCTCGGCCCCCGCCTGATACTTTTTCGCGCTTGTTTCCCAAAACGCGCTCTCGCGTGGGACGTCCTCACAATGTATACAGGAATCGTGCTCCCACGTGGGACTTCCTCGCCGTTTATTCACACGCCGCACCCTCGACACTCAGGAATCACGCTCTCGTTGTGGATATCCTGACGATGTACTTGAGCATCGCGCTATCGCTCGAGACTCCCTAGTGATTCATGCAGGACGCACGCTTCAGCAACCCGCCTGCTCGACCTGGCCGTCGGGACCCGCCTTCCCGACCCGCCCGTTAGGGTTCACCCGCCCGATTTGCCCGTTTAGTTCTGCCACGTGTTTTCTGTTCTTAGCACCCTCTCCTGCTATTCTCTCTCGTGCTCGATCCTCCTCCTTCCAGTCCTTTCCTTCCAGCCGTCCTCTCTTCCCCTGCCTTAGGGGCGGCCCGAGATACACGCTGCAGGTAAGAAATATTATATGTTATATCATATCATATATATATATATGGACAGCCCCCCCCCAGCGCCCATTCGTCGCCTTCTTTTCTGTTGACGGTGGTTTTGTCTCCCCTCAGCTTTCGTTTCCCTTCTCCCCTCCTGTTATGAGTCCTCCTCCTTCGCATCCTCCTCTTCCAGATACTGATATTCCTGTTGCTGCGGACCCTCCTGCTCCTCTCCCTCCTCCTCTTCCGGTCAGGCACAGAGAGAGAGAGAGAGGGAGAGAGAGAGAGAGAAAGAGAAAGAAAGAACGAGAGAGACCGAGAGAGGCTTGAGGGAGCAGCGATCCCTGTGAAATCACAGGGTGTGCGACGGCAGGGGTCACCGAACCCTGTGTTTTCATTCGGATTTTTGGGATTTCTGGGATGGAAATACAGGAAACCTTGTGTTTTCATTTGGATTTTTTGGATTTTTTGGATTTGGGAGTCCGACGAAATCTCCACCGCCGCTCCTCCCCCAGGTCGGCGCCTTCAGAATCCCAACCATCCCAGTGAAAACACAGGGTGCGCGAGGTCAGGGGTCACCGAACCCTGTGTTTTCATTGGGATTTTTGGGATTTCTGGGATGGAAATCAGGTAAACCTTGTGTTTTCATTTGGATTTTTGGGATTTTGAGGTCCGATGAAATTTTCACCGCCGCTCCCGCTCCAGGCCGGCGCCCTCCACGACGTCGGACCTCAAAATCCAAAAAATCAAAAAAATCAACATGAAAACACAAGGTTTCCGTGATTTCCATTCCAAAAATCCAAAAAATCCAAATGAAAACACAGGGTTCGGTGACCCCTGACCTCGCGCACCCTGTGTTTTCACTGGGATGGTTGGGATTTTGAAGGCGCCGACCTGGGGGAGGAGCGGCGGTGGAGATTTCGTCGGACTCCAAAATCCCAGAAATCTCAAAATCCAAATGAAAACGCATGGTTTCCTTGATTTCCATCCCAGAAATCCCAAACATCCAAATGAAAACACAGGGTTCGGTGACCCCTGCCGTCGCACACCCTGTGATTTCACAGGGATCGCTGCTCCCTCAAGCCTCTCTCGGTCTCTCTCGTTCTTTCTTTCTCTTTTTCTCTCTCTCTCTCTCTCTTTCTCTCTCTCTCTCTCTTTCTCAATCTCTCTCTCTCTCTCTTTGGCTCTCTCTCTCTCTCTCTCTCTCTTTTTTTTTTTTCTCTCTCTCTCTCTCTCTCTCTATCCCTCCGTCCGCCCCTCCCCCCCTCCCTCCCTGAACCAGGGGGGGGGGGGGATGATGATGATGAGGAGGAGCAGAGGGGGGGGGGGATGAGGACGATGAGGAGGAGGAGGAGGACGGGGATGAGGAGGAGGAGGATGAGAAAGAGCAGGAGGAGAAGGAGGAGGAGGAGGAGGGGGAGGACGAGGAGGAGCAGGAGGAGGAGAAATAGAGAGAGAGAGAGCGAGAGATAGAGAACGACATAGGAAAGGGAAACGTGTGCGACAAGAAGAAACGGAACTTCGAGGATATGTGAGATAGGAGAGGCTGTTGCTGCCTCGAATCTCTCTCTCTCTCTATTCCTCTCTCTCTCTCTATGTGTATCTCGTTCGATCTCTCTGCCTCGCGAACTCTTTCTCTCTCTCTCTCTCTCACACACTTTCTCTCGCTTTCGGTCTCTCGCTGTCCCTCTCTCTCTCTCTTGCCCTCTCTTTCTCTCTCTCGCGCGCGCTCTGTGCTCTCCGTATCTCTTCCTCAGCGAAGGAGGGGGCACGAACATAAAGAGGATGTGGCAGCGGCGGCCGTGGAGAAGGGAGGACAGAGGAAGATGAGGAGGATGGGGGGGACGAGGAGCATCCTTATCTTCATCATCCTCTTCCTCTCCTCTCTTCCTCCTCCACTTGCTGCGCGTCCTCCTGATGCATTACCTTGACCTCCTTCTCCTGTCCCACCACCACCACCACTACGACTACTACGCCTATTACTACCACTGGGAACACGACTACTGACAAGACCATCAGCAGTACTACATCCTCGGCTTCGTCTTCGTCCTCCTGCTACAACCCCCCTCCTCCTCCCCTCCTCCTCCCTCCTCGTCCTCCTCATTCCTACTCCAATAATGAATTAAGGAGAGGAGGAGTCCAAGTACTTATCCTCCTCTCCCCCCTCCTTGTCGTCCTTCTCTTCTTTCGGATCATCTGAACCTTCCCCCGACTTCTCTGAAGAAGAAGAGGGGCAGGAAGGAGGAGGAGGAGGAAGAGGGGGAACTCATTTAGGATGATGGCAACGGCGACGATGATGCGGATGATGAGTATGATGCTTGTGATGATGATAATGATGAGGAACCGCACCTTATGATGAGGAGGAGCAGGACGATTAGGAGCCTCCTCTTCCACCAGTGTTTTCCTTCGCCTCCTCGTCATCGTTCCCCGAGGAGGCGGAGGAGGAGGAGGAGAAGGAGGAAAAGGAAGAGGAGGAGCGAGGAGCGAGGAGGAGGAGCCCCCGAGGACAATGAGGATTCTGGAGGAAGGTCGTAGGAGGAGATGGGGCGAGGAGGAACAATAAGAGCAGAGGAGAGGGGAGCAGGAATGAGAGCAAACGGTTCAACCTAATAATGAAGCTGATGAGGTGGATGGTGAATGGGGTGAAGGGAGAGGACCATAATTACCAGTAGAAGTATTAGTAAGCGTAGCAAGAAGACGGAGTGGGAGTAGGGTGGGCAGCACGCACGACGATGTGGGAAATCAATGGGCGCTGGGGGGGGGGCTGCGCATATATATATATATATATATATATACATACACACACACACCCCGAAGGGGGTACGATCGAAGACGAAGAGGGCGGGTATGGAGGATTTGGGATATACGTGTTGAGTGGCGCGCGAGCAGATACGAGCGATCAGTGTCAAACTGGTTGCTTTTGTTGTTGTAATTGTTGTTGAGTTCTTACTATTGAACAATAGATCTGGTTGATCCCCCCTTCGGTTACCTCTTCTGTGTTTTGTCAATCGAAGTGCTTCCCCCAGGGCTCGCACCTTGCTTCTTAACAGGGGAAGTTGCGGGGCTAAAATTGGGCCTTCGGCTCCCGGTTTACAACAACAGCAGCGACTTCCGCTTGACACCTCCTCCCCCCCCCCCCCCACCCTCCGACACGTGGCCCCCATCTGCTTACTCCGATCGACAGACCGACCGTGCCCCCCTCTTGCCCGCCCGTGCCCTCCTATCACCCTGCCCCCCCCCGCCCCCACGCCCCTCCGCCCCGCGGCCCCCGTCTGCTCATCCCGCCCGACCGACCGTGCCCCCCCCCCCCCCCCTCCGCCCCGTGGCCCCCATTTGCTTACTCCGATCGACAGACCGACCGTGCCCCCCTCTTGCCCGTCCGTGCCCTCCTGTTACCCTGCTCACCCCCGCCCTCACGCCCCTCCCCCGTGGCCCCCGTCTGCGCCCGACCGACCGACCGTGCCCCCCCCTCTCCGCCCCGTGGTCCCCATTTGCTTACTCCGATCGACAGACCGACCGTGCCCCCCTCTTGCCCGTGCCCGTCCGTGCCCTCCTGTTACCCTGTTCCCCCCCGCCTCCGCGCCCCTCCGCCCCGTGGCCCCCGTCTGCTTATTCCGCCCGACCGACCGACCGTGCCCCTGCCCTCCGCCCCGTGGCCCCCGTTTGCTTATTCCTCCTGCCCGAATGTGCCATCCCGTCACCCTGCTCACCCCCGCCCCCGCGCCCCTCCGCCCCGTGGCCCCCGTTTGTTTATTCCGACCGACCGACCGACTGTGCCCCCCTTCCCTCCGCCACGTGGCCCCCGTCTTCTTAGGTGCCCTCCCGTCCCTCTGCTCCGCCCCCGCGCCCCCGCCCCGTTGCCCCCGTCTGCTTTATTCTGGCCGGCCGGCCGACCGTGCCCCCCCCCTCTCCGCCCCGTGGCCCCTGTCTGCTTATTCCGACCGGCTGACCAACAGTGCCCCCTCTCCTACCCGACCGTGCCTTCCCGTCCCCTTGCCCCCCCTGCCCCCGCGCCGCTCCGCCCCGCGGCCCCCGTCTGCTTATCCCGACCGACCGACCGTCCCCCTTTCCGTTCCGTGGCCCCCGTCTGTTCATTCTGACCGACCGTGCCCCGCCCCTGCCCGACCGTGCCTACCCGTCCCCCTGCCCCACCTCCCGCGCCCCTCCGCCCCGTGGCCCCCGTCGACTTACTCCGACCGACCGACCGACCGTGGCCCCCGCACCTCCGCCCCGTGGCCCCCGTCTGCTTTTTTCCGACCGACCGACCGACCGTGCTTTCCCCTTCCGCCCCGTGGCCCACGTTTGTTTATTCCGACCGACCGACCGACCGACCGTGCCCCCCCTCCTCACCGACCGTGCCTTCCCGTTCCCTTGCTCCCCCCCGCGCCCCTTCGCCCCCTGCCTTTTCCGACCGACCGACCGACCGTGCCTTCCCCTTCCGCCCCGTGGCCTCCGTTTGTTTATTCCGACCGACCGACCGACCGTGGCTCCCCCTCCGCCCCGTGGCTTCCACCCGCCGACTGTCCCCCCTTCCCTTCTCCCCAGCCGCCCCCATGTCCCGCCCTTTCCGTCCCGTGGCCCCCCCGCTTGCTTATTCCGACCCACCGACCGTGCCCCCCCCGTTCTGGCCGTGCCCCAGGCCCCCTCTCGAGTCCCCACGTTGGCTCAAAAAGGCTCCATCACTCAAGACTGCCCCAAGAAGCACCAGAAACGCCCAATAGCACCAGGGCCCGAGGAGTCACAGGGGCGCCAGTACCTCACAGTGGCATAACAAGTTCTTCACGCCATAGCTCAGCTTGTCGCGGCACCCGCGCGCTTCCCCGAAACTACCACAGGCTGGCGCCAACTTCGTCTCCCAGTGTCCCACATCCGTGATTGTATGATCCTTGGCACGCGTGCCTCGTGTTTATTCCCAAATCGCGCTCTCGCGCGGAAGCTCCTCACAATTCATGTACGCATCGCGCTCTCGCGTGGGACACTCTCGCATGCGCCTTCGGCGCTCAGGAATCACGCTCTCGCTTTGGTTCGTTTCAAGATTTACTTGGGAATCGTGCTATCGTTCGTGAGCTCCTCGCGATTCATGCACGACCCACGCTTCAGCAACCCGCCTGCTCGACCTCGTCGCCTGGGCCCGCCTTCCCGACCTGCCCGCTATGGGTCTGCCCTCCCGATCTGCCCGTTTGGCTCTACCACGTGTTTTCTGCTCTTAGCCCCCCCCTCCTGCTAAGTTCTCTCGTGCTCCATTCTTCTCCCTCCCCCTTCCACCCGTTCTCCCTTCCCTTGTTTTAGGAGTTGCAGTAAATGCGCGTGGCAGGTAAGGAAGATATACCCCCAAGGGGGGACGATCGAAGACCATGAGGGTCGGTACCCAGGGTTTGGGATATACGTACCTGTACGACCACCCTTCGGGCGATAAGGAGGTGAGGGGGAGGGGATGAACCAACGTCGCACTCGATCGATCTCACTATCGATCTCACTAACGATCTCATTATCGATCTCATTTGATCGATCTGACTATCGATCTCACAATCGGTCTGACTATCGATCTCGGAATTGCTCACATTCGGTCTCACTATCGATCTCACTACCGATATCACAATCAATACCGTAATCGATCTCACATTCGGTCTCACTATCGACCTCACGATCGATATCACTATCGATCTCATTCGATCGATCTCACAAACAATGTGACTATCGATCTCATAATCGATCTGACTACCGATCTCACAATCGATCTCACAGTCGGTCGCACTATCGATCTCAGTATCGGTATCACAATCGATCTCACAACCGACGTCATCATCATCAACATCATCAGCATCACCATCACCATCATCATCACCATCATCACCATCATCACAATCATCACCATCATCACCACCACCACCACCATCATCATCGTCATCATCATCATAAACAGCATCATCCCCATCATCCCCATCATCATCATCATCGTCATCATCATCAGCATCATCATCATCCCCATCATCATCATCATCATCATCATCGTCATCATCATCATCGTCATCATCATCATCATAAACATCAGAATCATCGCCACCACCACCATCATCATCATCATCATCCTCATCATCATCCTCATCATCATCATCATCATCATCATCTCCCACTGTCGATCTCTCTATACATATCGCAATCGATCTCACAATCGACGTTCTCATCAGCATCATCGTCACCATCATCATCATCATCATCATCATCATCATCATCAACGTCATCATAATCCTCATCATCATCAACATCACCATCATCAACAGAACCAGCATCATCATCTTCACCATGATCACCATCATCACCATCATCATCCTCATCATCATCCTCATCATCCTCATCATCATCATCACCACCACCACCATCATCATCATCAACATCCTCATCATCATCCTCATCATCATCAATGTTATTATCGTCATAATCACCATCAACAACATCATCATCATCACCACCATCTCATCCTCATTATCATCCTCATCATCATCCTCATTATCATCATCGTCATCATCACCACCACCATCTTCATCATCCTCATCATCATCCTCATCATCATCATCGTCATCATCATCATCGTCGTCGTCATCATCATCAGCATCATCATCACCACCATCATCATCATCATCATCATCCTCATCAGCATCATCTCTCACTATCGATCTCACTATCGATATCACAATCGATCTCATCATCATCATCATCATCATCCTCATCACCATCATTACTCACCATCATCACCATCATCACCATCATCACCATCATCACCATCATCACCATCATCACCATCATCACTATCATCACCATCATCATCATAATCATCATCATCATCATCATCATCATCATCATCATCATCATCATCATCATCGTTATCATCATCATCACCACCATCATCATCATCCTCATCATCATCTTCATCATCATCGTCATCATCCGGGACACCGGCGGGACACCGCGGCGCCGGACACCGCCCGGCCCCGGACGCCGGGTCGCAACACATTTGGTCCGGCCGCGCCTCAGCCACAGGAGACTTTCTCTCGCCTGCCCACGCAGCTTCGCCTCGACCGCACGCACGGCACGCACGAACACGAAACCGGAATCGATTTCCTGGTAGGGGGTCTCTCCGTTCCACCTCGATCTCACCCCCTCACCTCCGATTGATTGGCACGTGAGCAGATAGGAGCGAACAGTCTTATATTGATTGTTGTTGAACATTATTACTTCTAAAGAATAATTATTGTTGGGGCCCCTGGTGCACGACCCCCCCGCCGCGCCTAGGCCGCAGCCTCATTTTCATCATTTTCGTGAGGAAGTCTCAGGCAAAACGGGTTGGTCCGGATCCGGTTGTGTTGTTACGATCGGTTTTCCCTTGCAAAAAATAAGCTAAAGTGGACATTTCTTGTTCTAACATAACCAAACTTCAAGAATCCCTTGCAAAAAATAAGGTAAAGTGGACATTCGCGCGCGCAAGACGAAATCCTTCCAAAACCTTAGTTTTCGTAGCGATTTTAACATAAAAACATCAAAAAACCAATGGTTTTTCAAAACAAAAATGTCAAAATTTCATCCCGCGCGCTCTTGCGGATTCGTAGGAAACCCAACACTTTTTAAACATTTCTGTCAAACGGGCTTTTGCGAGCAACTTTTTCGAACTTCTGCAACAACGGTTGCGCACCTGCCAGGGCCATCATCCCTGTCAAATAATACCATGCGGGACACATTCGTTTTTTCTTCGCGCGCGCACGCCGTCGTCGTCGGCCGCGGGGCCCTGAATAGTAGCCACGGTCGTCCGCATGCCACGAAGTGAAGTGTCCGAACGTCATAGGGCGGGAAGCTGGGTGTGGGTGGTGGCGAAGAGTCGTTTGGAAATTTGGTAGAGCTTGAACCGGCCCCCCCACAAAGTGGGGGTATTGCCCGCCTCCTATGAAAACCCTGGCACTGGTGAGAACGGTGTGTCCCCACGTGCTAGTAATTGTTGTTGTTGTTGTTGTTGTTGTTGTTGTTGTTATTGCTGTTGTCGTAGTTGTAGTCGTAGTACTAGCTGTAGTACGGCAACGACAACGACGACAACAACGACGACGACGGCGTCGGCGGCGACGACGGCGGTGGCGGCGGCATAATAGTTATTTGCCCGGTAGTGTTGGGGGTCGCCAGCCCTGAATTAGCCCCCAGAAAGATATTTGCCCAGTAGCGTTTTGTACATGTATAGAGGTTACTGTTGAAGAAACCTCTTCGAGTGAAGTCAATTTTGTTAGCTTGCATGTTGCTCTATTCTAAACGAGGCTGTACTCTGGACCTCCTGGAACGCATCCTGAACCAGTTACATCATGACGTTGCTCTTGCCATAGACAGGGGCACTTGCATTGGTGTTTGTCCCTCCTCCGGCTCCGCGCTCGGAAAATGCCGGGGGGGGTCCACAAAGCTCCCCAGCGTCCGCGGCCCTGCCGCGCCGCGGCCCGCCCGCCCGCCGCGGCGCCGAGCCGAGGTGGTCCTGCTCCCGCCGCCGCGGCGCCAGGTCACCCAGGGGGGGGGGAGGCCGCCGGAGTCTGCCCCGCCTCGTGTGCTCGTCCTCCTCGCTCTCCTCGCCTCGCGGGCGCTTGTAGGCTGCCTGTGGCTGGCTTCGATGGGCGCTTTCGGGATGGCCGTCTTGAAGGGCAGCGGACTTCATCCTCTCGTATGTTGTTTTTCTCTGCGCTGTCTTCTCGGATCGTCTTCCTTCCGTTGTCCGCCCTTCCCTTGCTGGCCAGTGTCGCTCCTCCTTCCCTGCTCCTCGTCAGCCTGTGGCAGGTGACACGGCGGTCGACGCGACATGGCAGTCGACATGCCGGGTCGATGGAAGGCGACGTCCTCCCTCTCGGGAGGGCCCGACGCCGCCTCCTCCCCCCCCTCCTCCCCCGCAGCCCCCCCCCCTAGAAATGGTCGGGGGGAGCTTGCGGGGGGTTCTCGCCGCCACGGCTGGACTCGAAGCGGCGGCCCAGACGGCACCTTCCTGGAGCGACTCTTGAGGGGGGCGAGAGAGGAGAGGAGAAGAGACTGGAAGGCGGGAGCGCGAATGCCATGGGAGCTACAGCGCGTCGAGTTTCGAGTCTCGTGCGCGTGCCGTGTGCGGCTCGTCGTGTCTGCGAGATTGTGGCCGTCCCCGGTGTCGACGGCAGGCCTGCAGTGGTATCCCATCATAGCCCATGGTGCCAGGTGCCGCGTTTGTCGACGCAGGTGCTCTGCGGCGTCCCAGAATGGTGCCTCCTCACAGCGGTGGAGTGGTGCGGCATTAGCTCGCAAGACATTTGATGGCAGTAGCAGTACTGCATACGTAACATGAAAGATTGGTCTCTCGGCTTGGTGCCAGTCAACGCGTACGGAAGTGAAGCAGCACCAAGTGAGACGCGTAAGTGAACGCGTCCAACGAAATCGGATGGCGACGAGTTGAGACGGTGTGAGCCTTAGTAAAGTTGTATATTGAACTGCGCGAAGGGATCCTGAGGGAAACTGGTTCTGACATCCAGGGCTTTTCGCGGAACCAGCTTTTTACCACGAGCCGTTTTTGTGTGTACGCTCCTGGGGCCCACGAAGGGCCCGGTGAGGCCGAACACGGCGAAGGAAATCAGAGCAAATTCGTCCCGCAGACCTTAATTTCAACGGGAACCCGGCCGTGGTGACCAGAAGCTTCCCAGAGGCGAACAAGGACAGAGGGCTGGCTTCTCGTAAAAATGGGGGGATCGAGGGTTGCAGGAAAGAGGCCTTAATGGTGCACGAAAGATTGAACTTGAATCGCCCCCCGTTTGCGGCCCTCCCCGTAGAGCAAACCACGTCGGAGCGGAAGGGAGGGAGGGAGGGGAGGGAGAGGGAGGGAGGGCGTTTTGATGTTAGACCGTCGTATGCCACAGCTTGACTGTGAAGGCGCCAGGTGCCCGCAGGTGGGCCCAATAACCCAGTTGCCAAATCGTGCGAGCGTCTTTCGCTCCCGACGCGGCCAACCGCCACGCCCAGAGGTGATGGGACTGCAGGGAGGGAGGGAGAATGAGAATGAGAATGCGCTATCACGGAGTGATCAAAAAAGAGACTACCTCGACGCCCTTGCTGCCTGCTGGGCTCGAGTCAAGGCCTTTGGCCACTCGCCACGATCGATTCGTCGAAGGTATTCCTTCCGAGAATTGGTGATCTGGCGGGGCTGACAAGGGCCCTGGAGACCTGGAGTATTGTGCTCACTACTATAGAAACCGCAACCGCTGCAGAACCATAAACCGAGAATGCGATGGAAGACCATACGGTGTGTGTCATGCACCCAGCCCCCACCTATATGTAAGTGCTGACCGACAGGGAGGTGGAGAACATTAGCATTCCCAGGAGTGAGCATGAAACAGGGGGACCGACGCCACCGCTGTACAGTGGCGTCAGTGGCAGATCCCTGGCAGCGACGGCACCTCTTGCCGCACTCGTACAGAGCGTGGCCCGTCTCGAACGCAGTGACAATATTGACTGATGGCGGAGGAGGGGGAGGAGGAGGAGGAGGAGGCCCCGCCTGTGTCGAACTCCTCGAGGTGGGGGCCTTCGAAGCGGCTGCTGCGTTGAGGGCCTCCAGGCCCGCGCGGAGGAGTCGGCGTCTAAGAAAGAGGGCATCTTTTTCCACCGTCCAGATCCTCGATCGCAGTGCTTCGGGGAGTCGAGCGGACACCGCGGCCTCTCCAGCCAGAATATCCGCCACCGTATTGCCAATGGTGAGAAACAGTGGCACCTTTTTCATGAGTGCCTCTTCAGCCGTCATATGGGATGCAACCTGGAGAACAACAATCTGTGACGTGTCACGGTTCTGGTCCTGAAGTTGCTTCCTAATCGTGTCCCAGATCCCCTTGTTGTCTCCCGATGGCTCAAGATAATGACCAGAGTACCATCCGTCGGCGACAGCAGAGTTATCTGTAACATAGATAAGGGATCCCGTACTATAAGAAATAGCCAAAAGGAGCCCATAGAGTTCCCCGCGTGGTACAGTTTGTCTACGTCCAGGGAGAGGCCCAAGAATAGTAGACCCAACACACGGGGGGCTATAGGAGCTCATGGTATTGACTGCGATGCCGATGCGACGAAACCGAGGTTCGCGAGCATCGGGCCCGCCACTGGCATCTCCGTATACAACCAGAGGTGCGTCTTCACAACCGTGGCCCAAAAATGAGCCGTGCAACTGATCATCATTCGTCATGTTAGTGAACTGCCAGGCAGGTTCGTCCGAGGGGCGTGGGATTGCCGTCCAAGCCCTCGGGATCAAACCTCGTAGCCAGTAGCAAGCCTCACTCTCGTGCAGCGACTGTGCGCGAGGGGCCAGATAGTCGGAGTCGACGAAGGCCTTCGCTTCCTTATTACACCTGCAAGTCCAAAAACGGTGAAACGCCGTCTCGGCGCCGTCGTGGCACCGGTGGCAGGTAACATCTATCTTGGTCCTGGTCTCATCAACAACTCGCTGCCGTGGCCAAAACCCTCCCGTAGCTATATTGGCCATAACTTCAGCGAGCCTATGCCCGTTCTTGCACAAGCGGAGCCCCTGGATAAACTTACGGTAGCTGTAGTTGTCAACCCCGTCGGCCATCCCCTCCCCACAATAGTGCACGGATGCCTGAGACCAGCACCTAGTTTGAAATGCGGCTTCAAAATCATCGAGAATGTCTGAGTAGTCCTCGAAACCTGAGAGGTCAGCCTCCGAGAACTTCCACGTGAACTCAGGGGTGTCCCAGGTGTTAGGCGCCTGAGGGTCCCAACCAGCTTCGAGAAGATACCCAATGATGGCTGCAATGGGCCCACGGATCTGCCGAGAAATCTGAGTCGGAGCCATACTACGGAGCTGACCAACGATACGGGGCCAGACAACACGAACCATGGGACGAATATCAGGAGTACTGAACCAAACCGACAGCCATAATCGTAGCGCTTCCTTGGGAAACTTGACCCCAGGGTCCTGACCAGGGGCCTTGAGGTCGAGGAGAGTGGTGAGGCACCTACCCTTGGCTTTAGCTCCCAGAGAAGCCCCAAGACGACGTCGAAACTGCTGTCGAAAACACCCAAACGCGCCATAGATCTGGTGGCCGTAAGAGCCTGCAGCCTGGGCCCCAGCCTTCTCTAGGCGCCCAGTGATAAGATATTGCCTCGAAGCTTGAGCGAAACGTCGAATCTTGGCGTTCATACCTGTAGCTTTGGTCTGACGTTTATACCGAACATGTCGCGCGGGCCGACCGTTGCCAAGGTCCACGCCAAGGTACGGGGCCTGTCGCACTGCAGGGAGGGAGGGAGGGAGGAGAGAGAGGGAGGGAGGATGAGGGAGGGAGGGAGGGAGGGAGGGAGCAGGAAAAGGGAGGGAGGGACGGAGGAGGAGGGAGGGAGGGAGGGAGGAGGGCAGGAGGGAGGGAGGGAGGAGGGAGGGAAGGAGGAAGAGAGAGGCTCCTCTCGATGCCATGCCCCTCCCCCGCTTGGGCCCGGGAGGCCGCCCGCGGCGTGGAGCGGGAGTTGCTGCGGCGCCTGCGCCGCATGCGGCTGCTGCCCGCTGGCGGGCTCGCCGACGAGGCGCCCCATCGCCCGCCGTCGTCCTCCCGTCCTCCTCCCCGTCCTCCTCTCCCTCTTCGCCCTCCTCCTCCTCCGTAGCCATGCTGGCTCAAGTCATTTTGGCTCAAGGTGGTTGGACAGAGCCCGCGCGCGAGGGCGCCAGCAGCCCGCACTCAGGCTGGCGTTCTTGTGCTTTCGGTTTTGGGCTTACACACACACTCGCTATAGATTGTTTACCTGTGCTGTGTCCGTACTGCTCAGGTTGCAGAGGTCGTCATCCGCTCTTCCTCGCGCTGCCATGGGACACGATGGTCGTAAAAAGGGAGCTAAGCACACCCCGCGTCGCCGCCGTGCTACTTCCAGCTCTTCTGTCTCTGCTCGCGGGGCTGGTTCGCCCCCGCCCTCTGGCGCCCGTGGACGCCACCATCCTGATGCTCTTCGCGCTTCTGCTGTTGCTGTCGCCATGGCCCCGCCTGGCCCCTCGGTGCGATCCCGCAGTGCTGGCCGCGAGTCCGCGGGTCTGGCTGTTTGCTTGGAGGACATGCCGACGTTCCCCGTCGGCGAACGCACCCAGGCCGCGTGGGAGGCAGCACCGACGTTCCCATCGCAGGAGATGGCTGTCGTCCGCATGGCGCAGGCTGTTGCTGATACCGCTGCTGCTCAAGCCGCTGGTCATGGCAGTCCTGGTACCCCTGCTGTGGTTGGCGCCCCTGGCTTTCCTATCGCTGGCAGCCCTGCTCGTGCTCCTCCTGGCGTTCCGTAGGGGGCGGCTGCAGGCGCTAGCGCTCGTGGAGGGGATCCCTGGGCTGCTGGGCTTTACGCGCAGAGCTTCGCCAAGAGATGTCCTCGGTCCACGACGAGCTTTTCGCACAGTTCCGGGAGCGCTGCTTGCGGGAGATGTCAATGGTGTGCCTCAATTCTGTTCAGGCTCAACTTCCTGGCGCTCTGGCGGCAGCTACAGGCCCTGCATTCAAGAAGTGCAATGCCTTGGTCTAGAGCCGCATCAGCACGTTCGCGTCCAGGCTCGACGCCACTGATGAGAAGGTGGCTACGGTGGAGGAGGGGCAGCGTGCCCTGCTGGAGCGGCTTGCGCGGCTGGAGGGCAAGCTGGACCTGGCGAAGTCCGAGCCTCCGCGGGCTCAGGTGGCTCGCGCTAGCGATTGGGATCGTGCGATCGACCCCGCCACCTTCACGGCCAGTGCGAAGGAGGAGATCTCCCTGCTGCGAGCGAAGGAGTGCTTGCAGGAGTGGGTCTCGGCATGTGGTTACGAGTACGGGAAGGAGGTGCAGCTCGACGGGCCTCAGCTGGGCAAGAGCTTCGCGCTGCGCATGGTGGGCCCGCTGGAGGCCACGAAGCTTGCTCGCATTCGCCACTGCCAGAGCGCCCTGTGACTTGATGGCGGTCAGTGGAGGTTGTTCGCAGTGTCGGCGCCTGGCGGTCACTCTATCCCTGTGTATGTTGGCCGTGACAAGAGCCGGTGCAATCTGGCCCGCGAGCGCGCCTGCCGTGCCCTTCGGAACGCACGCCCTACAACATCTACATCGACAAGTGCGCGGGGATGCTCGCCTATCAGTGGGAGCCTGTTGCAAAGGTCAATGCGGCGCCAGGTGAGCTCCCGACGGCGGAATGGAACAATAATGGAGTTACTGACATGGGCCTGGGCAACTCCGCGCTGGTGGCGCTGGGCAAGCGCTCTGTCGCCCCGAAGCAGGTGGAGCGGTGCGGGTAACAATGCCACCGGTGGCAGCGCGGTGGACTACGCCACGTGGAATGCTCGGGCGCTGCCATCATTCGTCTACCGGCGTGGCCAGGCGGCTGCGTGCTTTGAGCGCCCTCGTTAGGTCGAGGGCGCTTGTCAGCCTCCAGGAGACGCATGGCTCGCCTGCCGCCGTTGCTGAGTCGCGCCAGCGTATCGGGTCCGCTCACACAGCTTTTGGTTCGCACTGCGAGGGGTCTCCTG